>JABWTJ010000160.1:963783-1563783 GCA_016801875.1 Solanum sitiens
GGAGTCTAATTATCATTCCCTTCCCGCATCGCTAGAAAGATAAAGCTTTTCTTCTTTCAGTGAAGCTTAAGCTGTCTTATCTTTATGTGCATTCCTTTTATTTAAGACAGCCTGCCAGCCAGGGGAAGGATCTCAAGTCCGAGTGGAAGGCTATCCCACAATCCTTCATGAAAACCCTCTTTAAAGCCTATATCGTGTCGTTTAAGGCACAGTAACCGTCTTCCATGTTAGATTCATCGTTGGACCTTGTTACGTGCCGAAAAAGACGTTATAGCGACCATCCTGGGCCTTCCACGATTGTTGACCTGTCTCGGACCGGGGAAGACGTTCTTCAAGACAGGACATACGGTACAGAAAGGATCATCTAAGGATCTTGTCTGGACGGAGATGTGTCTTTCCTAAGCAAGACGGTAAAAAACAATCAAGACTTTTAAGAATACATAAGACCTTCTTAGGAAAGTCTCTATCCTTCTCTTACAGTCAATCATTCCTAAAGTCAAGACATTGAAGACAGTAAAGGGGAATCTGCTATCTGATTACCCTATAGGCCCCATCTCCTAAAAAGTATTAGCCAGTGCTTCTTTCTGCCGATTAGATCTGTGGAATCCAACCTTAAAGGTAAACTCTATGAATCCTATAAGAATAGAGGTTGTCCGGGACAGGAGAACCTTTTCGGCAATACGGATTCCATATCCAAAATTCTCGGAAGGAACCTTTGATATCCAACCCCACGTGGAACCTGCCCTAAGAGCGGTTTTCGAGAAAAAAACTGGTCATTCTGTAGATCCGAGATAGAACTCCGGTCCTGCAACTCCTTCCCTTGATAGCCTTGAGTTGTTGGTTACACCGCACCGGAAAAGCACTCTCTGGGAAATCCGGATCTTTCTCAGCAGGGACAGTACCAAGGATATCAGGGTTAGATAGCTTTTTTTCTCTGGCAGTCTAAAATCTTTCCAATCACTCGGGAAAGCCTATACCCGAAAGAGGGAAACCCTCTCTTTGCTTGCCATTGCAATATCGGAAACCGCAGGAAAGAAAGCCCCGGCCTGGTATTTTATTTTGACCGGCAGAAGCCGAACCAAACCCTAAGCAAAGAAGGGATGTGCCTTAGTTCAGTCTCGAGGACGGGATAATAGGGGCGTAGCACCGAATATGTAGGAGTAGTCTCACCCAGTAGATGGACAAGCCAGTAGTACCAATCAAGGAAGCCTTGAACTCTAGAGCTTTCTTTCCTGATGGGGACTAAGAAAAGGAGACGAATATAGCTAAACAGCTGCAGCAGAAAGAACGAAAAGCCAAAAGTCAAGGTGCATAGCGGTCTTTTCAAGAATAGGGGAGTACAGAATAAGGGGTTTGCAAGACAAAAGAGAGTCCGCTGGAACTACGGACAAGGATATTTTACTCAATTCCCCTCTTACTATTTTGAAAAGCGGAATAAAATGAAATTCCACCAGTGTGTATGTAAGACAACCAACATTCTCTATGTTCAATTGGGCAAGCCAGAGCAAGACATCTCTGTGGGAATACCCGGATATCTCCTACTTTAAATAGAGAAAATCCCTGGAATTCTCTGATGGCGGGGATTCTATCTAAAAAACTGCGTATTGCGATCTCCGCTGACGATCGTTCTTTTCTTTTCATAAGATCTATTCTTGGGCTAGAGCGTTAATATAGCTTTTCTCTTTTATATGGGATAGGTCTTCAAGAGGTTGGGGGTTCAATCCCCACTCTCCTCATTTATTTTTCTCCTTTATTTTACTCCTAACTTTCTCATCCATTCAAGAGGTTGGGGGTTCAATCCTCACTCTCCACATTTAATTTTCTCCTTTATTTTTCTCCTAGCTCTCTCATCCATTCAAGAGGTTGGGGTTCAATCCCCACTCTCCACATTTCCTTTTTCTCACCTTATTTCACTGATTTTTAACATGGTGAGGTCACGGGTTCGATCCTCAGTTACCTCACTTATTTTTCTTCATTTTTCATAGCTTATTAAAGAACTTTACTTGGCTGAAATTAACCAACAATGTGCTGGAAATTTGAGATACATTTTTCAGCTTCTTTTCATCAACATTTAGAGTTAATTCTTAGGGCATTTCGTGAATCATTTAGCTAATAGTTTTTCACTCAAATCAGCCACTTTATACTTCATATGAACATCACGATTAATACAAGTTTGTGCACGTGAAATACAACCATAAAACAAGTCATTTTCATACTTCAATCCGTGTTCAAAGTCACGACTACACATTGCACACACATAAACACATATTTCGGAAAGCATAGGTTATCATTTGTACGATTCCAAATGCACATTCATGAACATATTCATCACGAAAAAACACATTACATGTCTAATATCTACCAGCAGACATACCAACCTACAACCATCAATAGGAGCTAGTGACAGGGACATGAAACGGGGAACAACCCTAGTTTTCGGAATAGATTCGTCTGAGTCCTAAGGGTCTCTTGGGAAAGGGACCAAGAGTAAGAAAACCCATACCTTTTTGACATTTTTACAATACACAACCTGCTGTCCAACCTCTCCAAACCACGTTCAAGTCCAACACTTCAACACCAACCGACGGAAGACTCCTCCCCTTTACCTAACGTAATGGATTAACGTTGTTTTCTTAGCTTTTTGTGTGAGTTCTTCAAGTGTGAAGAACTTCCATATATTTTCTGTTCTTGAAGTTGTTTTTGGCAGAGAGAAAACGTTAGAATGAATGGTTAAACGTGAGAGAGAGAAAGAGTGACTTAAAATTAGGAGTTTTAGTTTGGGAATTAGTCAAACTAGGACTCTTTGTTAAACCTTTAAATAAAAAAATCTGATTTTTCTTTTTCTTAAATCAGCTAATATTTATTAATTAATTTATCCATTTAAATAAATACAAGTTAAATCATTGCTTCCACCTAGGTTCGAACCCGGGTGGAGCAAGACTTCACTTTAAGAGCTCAATTTCGGCTCTCTCTCCCCAAATTGCCCCTCCATCTTATTAAATAATTAATTATATATATATTTAGGGTAATTACGATACTACCCTTAGCCTGGTAAAAGACCATTTTACCCCTAGACTCTCAAAACTTAAAATTCCTTCTTTTTAAGTCCGGTAAAAACTCCTTCGATTAAATCTTTGTTTTCGAGAGCCTTACTTGGTTGGTCCCAACCTTTCCAAGCTCAATTAACTCCCCAAGTTAGTTGGCTTGGTTGTAGCAAGGCTTCCGAGGTCTGGTTCTACGCGAATCAATCCGTGTGAACCCTGGTCTAATCATAGGCATTCTTGACACACTAAGCATTTCTTATCTTATCCATTTTCAGGGTTGTTACATTATCCCCCCCTTAGGAACATTCGTCCCCGAATGACACTACTAACTATCTAGCGTAATGCCAGTCAGATAATAACATAGTTACTATACACAATCAAGCAATACCAACAAAGAATGGAGAGATAAGGACACTTAGACTTAAGAGTAGGAAGTCTAACCTCAAGAGCTGAATAGATGAGGGTAGCGGAATCTCATGTCGGCCTCGGCCTCCCACGTAGCACCCTCAACAAGATGATTCCTCCACAATACCTTCACTGTGGCAATCTCCTTGTATACCCTATCAGCTCTTACATTTCCTCCCGTTCGGTCAATCCTTCATAATGTGACCCGGTTTGCCACAACTATAACATCATTAGGGTCCATCATACATTCTCCTCCATGCATTATGCCACACTTCCTATTAGGTGGCCTCTCCTGGGCTGTAAATTCTTACGAACTTCAGGGAGTAATCCCTGACTGATATCGAGCCCTGCTTAAGGTTGATGAATTCCTCAACCCTAGTCTCCTTCATTATCTGGGAAAGAACTGCTCTAGAGTAGCCATCTTGAAAAGATTCCAGGTAATATGACCTCCTCCTAAGGCCTTGCTATCCTGTCACACCTTATACCAGGATTGAGCTACATCATTTAGCTGGTAGGATGTCAACTCAGACTTCTTCACATCAATCAAACCCAACAGCCTGAGCTTGTAAAGTGCTAGCTAGGGCCATTTATACCAACGTTGTTATTACTTCATCATCTATCAACCCATCTGTGTTAACAGGCATCTCTATTCCAGCAGCTAGATCCTGGGGAAAAACTTGGATTACCCCAGCAGCTGCTCATCCAATATCTTCTCTTGCTTTTCTCCTTGTATTCATCTTTCAGAAACCTCAAGAGTTAATGTTAGACACGCTCATAACACCAAGAAAATTAGACATTAGGAAAAGCACGATAAGATAAGAAGAAGGGAAACTTTCCTACGCATCATGCAGTCTCTAATCCAGGATAGTGGTACCCTTCACTACCATGACTTAGAAACTACTCAATGTGGTTGATGTGAACTCATTATTCTCGGAATTTAACCTATGGCTCTGATACCAACTTTGTCACGACCGGAATCTAGACCCCAGACGAGACCGGCGTCGTTGACCTCTCAGAGGTCGCAGACAAGCCTACTTACGTCATTCTTACTTCATCTAGGTTAATTTTAGCGGAAAAATTTGAAACTTTTATCATACTTATAAAAGCATTCTCATTAATACGCAATTGTTCACCATCAACCACCTAACACTAAGAGATAAGCAACTGAAAGAAATAGTTCAATTCTTATAAAGCGTATAATTGCCAAAATGGTACCAATACATAGTCTGAATAATAGGAAAGAAACGCTAGTGGAACATGCTCCACTAGCTCAACTCTAAAACTAAGCTAGAATATAAAATAGTAGCATCCTTGAAAGCATGAGGACCTACCAAAACCGGATGAATGCTGGACGTCCGGATAACTGCAGCGATGATCCTGTAGCTCTATCGTCCACCTGTGCCTGCACCTAAAATAGTAGAGTTTATATAGGGTTAGTACACACTTGTACTAAGTATGGGTATATGCAAGCACACACCAAGGACATGCATGAGAAAGAATAGCTCTTTCCTAACAACATGATTTTTGGAAGTCAAGTCAGTGGACTTGCCAAATTGAGATTAGGAAAGTTTCCAAATTTGGATTAGGAAAGTCAATGAGCTTTCGAATTTTGGATTAGGAAAGTCAGTGGGCTTTCCAGATTTGGAATAGGAAAGTTATGCCATGAGAATAACATACATCATCAAACTTTTCACATTTGCACACAGCACATAACATTTACACATAGCACACATCATATAGCATACAACACCTTTGTCATGTAGCACATAACTTCTTTATTGTCATTCATTCATATGCCATGAGACCTTGGAATCATGGACTTAACATTAAGACCTCCCAGAAATGAGGGCTCAACAGAGGGGACCTCAACAAGGGAGTCTTCATTAGGAAACACAGAGTCTACTTCATTCATTCATACATACTCCATTTCATTTCATTCATAGACTAGTGTAAACACCAGTTATACCTAGGATGTAGTTTAAGACTTTCATTAGGTTCATTGTGCAATGACCAAGAATGACCTAATGTCATTACTTGAATCTAACTCACCTTTTGATTATCCTATCCTAACACCTTTGGTATCATTCATTTCATTATGTGCATCATTTGAGGCTGGCCTCATTCATTCATTGGGAACTTTAACTTTAATCGACATAGATCATGTGAGCATCATGAAATCCAGTGTCTCCCCCACACCAAAAAGAGGTGGAATCACCGGTCAAAGTGACCCAAAATATGCTAGCGTACATGGGAATCGAACCCCGCCAGATCCCTATATTGGCAGTATAGGTTCGAAGACTAGGAGATACAAGGAGACCCATACCCGGCATGTCGGACAGTCTCATCTCATGAGAGTTACGTGAACCTCCGCCCTTCCCGAAAGAAGGCATCACCGCTCATAGCTAGTCTATCGGTGCTCTGTATAAAGTTCCATTACATTCATCTCATACGTTATGGAAGCTGGCTTCTAGTATGAGGACATCATAGCTCATTAGATGATTTCTCATCTCATCATTAGTATTAAGTGTGTTAAGCTCAATACTTTCATTAGAGTGTTCATAGAGACTGGTCTCTTCATTATCTTACGCTCTCATAGGTGAGTACATTTTGGTAACATTTACTTAGGCTCATTTGAGATTGCTCTCATCTTTTACATTAGCCTCATATCATGTTGTCACCACATTCATTAACATTAGCACATTTACTCTTCATAATTACTCACCCCTTTTTACGTGAATGTTCACTTCATCATATGCCAATGCACTTGGCCATTTAGTGTGTTTCACACTTTTACTTAACCCTTCTAGGGTTTCATCATTTCATTTTTCATTTTTAATTTCATCATTTCATTGTTCATTTCGTCATTTCATTGTTCATTTCATCATATCATTGTTCATTTCATCATTTCATTGTTCATTTCATCATTTCATTGTTCATTTCATCATTTCATTGTTCATTTCATCATATGTCAATGCACTTGGCCATTTAGTGTATTTACACTCATACTTAACCCTTCTAGGGTTTCATCATTTCATTATATACATCTTAGGATCACTTACTTTTAAACGTATGTTAGACTTATGTGTCCATACATACAAGCCATGAGGCTTCATTCATATATCGTCTAAGTGATTCATATTTTCCTAAGATTATGTGATACAAGACTTATGCATCTTGTATGTATGCCAAGATCTCGATTTCGATCTAAGTAGGTGGCATTATTCTTGAACATTTAATTCACGTATGACTTATGTATCAATACGGAATTTGGGCAAGGGAACCCTATTTCAAATCCCTTGGACAACACTTAATCTTATTTTAAACTTGATAATTGCATTTTTCAGATTTGGGAGACTCTAGTTCGATTCCCATCAACCCCATAACATTTCCTTTCTTTTTCTCCTCTCCTTTTCCGTTTAAGTCAAGGAGGTTGTGGGTTCAATCCCCCACAAGCTCATTTTTTTTTATTTTAATTTATCTCTTAACTTTCTCACCTATCCAAGAGGTTGTGGGTTCAATCCCCACTCTCCACATTTATTTTCTCCTTTATTTTTCTCCTAACTCTCTCATCCATTCAAGAGGTTGGGGGTTCAATCCTCACTCTCCACATTTAATTTTCTCCTTTATTTTTCTCCTAGCTCTCTCATCCATTCAAGAGGTTGGGGGTTCAATCCCCACTCTCCACATTTCCTTTTTCTCACCTTATTTCACTGATTTTTAACATGGTGAGGTCACGGGTTCGATCCTCAGTTACCTCACTTATTTTTCTTCATTTTTCATAGCTTATTAAAGAACTTTACTTGGCTGAAATTAACCAACAATGTGCTGGAAATTTGAGATACATTTTTCAGCTTCTTTTCATCAACATTTAGAGTTAATTCTTAGGGCATTTCGTGAATCATTTAGCTAATTGTTTTTCACTCAAATCAGCCACTTTGTACTTCATATGAACATCACGATTAATATAAGTTTGTGCACGTGAAATACAACCATAAAACAAGTCATTTTCATACTTCAATCCGTGTTCAAAGTCACGACTACACATTGCACACACATAAACACATATTTCAGAAAGCATAGGTTATCATTTGTACGATTCCAAATGCACATTCATGAACATATTCATCATGAAAAAATACATTACTTGTCTAATATCTACCAGCAGACATACCAACCTACAACCATCAATAGGAGCTAGTGACAGGGACATGAAACGGGGAACAACCCTAGTTTTCGGAATAGATTCGTCTGAGTCCTAAGGGTCTCTTGGGAAAGGGACCAAGAGTAAGAAAACCCATACCTTTTTGACGTTTTTACAATACACAACCTGCTGTCCAACCTCTCCAAACCACGTTCAAGTCCAACACTTCAACACCAACCGACGGAAGACTCCTCCCCTTTGCCTAACGTGATGGATTAACGTTGTTTTCTTAGCTTTTTGTGTGAGATCTTCAAGTGTGAAGAACTTCCATATATTTTCTGTTCTTGAAGTTATTTTTGGCAGAGAGAAAACGTGAGAATGAATGGTTAAACGTGAGAGAGAGAGAGAGTGAGAGAGAGTGGCTTAAAATTAGGAGTTTTAGTTTGGGAATTAGTCAAACTAGGACTCTTTGTTAAACCTTTAAATAAAAAAATCTGATTTTTCTTTTTCTTAAATCAGCTAATATTTATTAATTAATTAAATTAATTTATCCATTTTAATAAAAACAAGTTAAATCATTGCTTCCACCTAGGTTCGAACCCGGGTGGAGCAAGACTTCACTTCAAGAGCTCAATTTCGGCTCTCTCTCCCCAAATTGCCCCTCCATCTTATTAAATAATTAATTATATATATATTTAGGGTAATTACGATACTACCCTTAGCCTGGTAAAAGACAATTTTACCCCTAGACCCTCAAAACTTAAAATTCCTTCTTTTTAAGTCCAGTAAAAACTCCTTCGATTAAATCTTTGTTTTCGAGAGCCTTACTTGGTTGGTCCCAACCTTTCCAAGCTCAATTAACTCCCCAAGTTAGTTGGCTTGGTTGTAGCAAGGCTTCTGAGGTCTGGTTCTACGCGCATCAATCCGTGTGAACCCTGGTCTAATCATAGGCATTCCTGACACACTAAGCATTTCTTATCTTATCCATTTTCAGGGTTGTTACACTAAGGCGACTTGAAGGGTTAACTAGACTTAGGTAGGGGTATGGGACTCTACCTATGTCTTGCACTAGTTTGCCTTGATGGAGACTTTAGGAGGTTAATACTATGTATGTGTATGATGATAAATGTGAATGCCCTTATGAGGTGATCTCTATGCTTATAAACATGTAAATAGCCTAGTGTGCTAATGATATGGAGTTCTCCATGCATGAAGGTTATAGATGAGTGTAGTATGGTGCTAATTGTAGTTCTTGTTGGGTTACTTGGTTAAGTGAAGTTATGGAGCTTTACTTGATCATTGCACATGTTAACTCTATGGGGATTATGATTGGTTATATTACCTTACTATGTATGAAATATCTCTTATTTAATGATGTGATGCCAATTATGGCGATATATGAAATGTATGTGAAATAGCATGTTATGTCGAATGATGTATGTCATGATATAGTTGAAGCATGCTAGAAGTTATGGTGGTTAAAGTGAATTCTCTTAGATTGTTGTATTCCTATATGGTTTTGTATGATAGTAGCCAAATATTAGGATTTGAACTTGGATTGTTTAATAACTACCTATGGAAGTATGCTATCCTATGAGTATATGTGATTAACAGAGTGTATTGTTTTTCTTTGTATATAAGTGGTACTTGATGAGTTGCTAGTATAAATTGGAGTCTTTTGTGGAGACTTGAATTGTAAATATAGTATGCATGCTTATGAAGAATGAGTTGGTAAAGCTTTGTTTCTTATAATTCCATACTTGTTCCATCAAATGTCTAAATGTTGCACTTTTGGGTATTTGGAAGCATGCTCGTTATAAAGACTAGGCAAGTTATTGTATCATGTTTGAAGAACCAACTAGATTGTCTTTTAATTGGATGTTGTTGAAATATGTGTAGAATTTATGAATATGAAAATGATAAGGAATGTGGAAAAGAATTTTTTTTGCTATTTAAATTGAAGGATAAGAATCTTATGACATGATGGGTCGTAGAGTTATTTCTAAACTTCTTGTTGTGTTATAGACTTTCTTGTTGTTTCCCACTAATGATGTATGGCCTTAGTGTCTATTGCATTGTAGGAAGACCTTATGTGAATAGAATAGTATGATCAAAATTGATGGTTGAGGATGATTTGTCTAAATTGATAAGGTTTAGAATGCCTTGGTGTTGCTAAATTGAATTAGTGAAAATTTCCTCTAAAGTAGTAATCACTTTAAGTGATGAATATGAAGGTTGTGTATTTGAGATCCTCTATATGTTGGGTTAAGTTGCTCTTAATTGGGTTTACCCTAAGTGGGGGGTGGTGTTTGAGTAGTGAGATTGTAGAAATTGTCTACATTGTCCTTCTATTCTTACTTGAATTTGAAAATGTGAATTCTTAGTATGTTTGTTCATGAAAATAGTCTTGCATAAGGCATGAATTGCATGATCTTTATATGATTGGTATGGATTGATTGACATCATTTTGGAGACATGGTGAATTTTCGAAGAGCATGAAAAGAAGTTTCTGATAAAAATCCATGTTTTCTCGTGTTGACTTGCATTTTAATATGTTAATTGTGAAGTTGACCTCATGAGGTAAGACAAGGAACTTGGTGATAGTCACTTGTAGGTTAAATTGTTTAGCCTTGTAATGGGAGTTGAGTCTCTTTTACAATGAAATATGTCGACTCTCTTGAAAATTTAGTGATTTGATGATTTGTAATACAAAATTGTAGGATCATTTTAAAAGGTGAAAGCATGTTTTGCTAAGTGTATATGTGTGTGCCTATGGTTTGTGCTATTTTTCCAAAATGAGGCTTACTATAAGGGTGAGTATTATGTTAAGAAAAGAAATTTGTGGGATGACTTCCCATTTTGTTGTGATATACTTGGTGTGACTTACCATTTAGACTTCACTAAGAAGAAAAATATATGCATGTCTTGGCTTGAAAGTTGAGATTTCTCATTTTTAAAGAAATTTATCTTGTACTTTGCTAAGGTGTGAACTCATGATGCATGTAATGTGTTGGGGAGTAAGATATTCTTCCATGTACACCACTAAGCATTGTATGATTGAGTATGACCTTCATGGTACTAGGTCTAACTAATGAAGATCTTTGTGATTTAACTAACTCAAGTTTTTTTGCATTGAAGTATGAGTTCTTAATTAACTTTGAGTATGGGTTATGAATTGCCTATGAGTAGCTTTTCAAGATTTTCTTGTAATGAATTAAGGCGTAATGATCATGTTATGATTAGGAGAAGGATATTCCCCTATGAACATGAAAAAGAACCTTTGTGTTTGATGCATTAGAGAGTGAGTGAGTAATGGTTTTTGCTTGCTTGTGTGCATTGAGTGCTAAAAATTATTTGATGATATTTTAAAGATGATGAACTGCTCTTATATGCATTGAAGTCCTTGATGTGATTAAAGAGTCCTAAGTGTCATTCGAGGAAGAATGTTCCCACGTGGGGGATATTGTAAGACCTCAAAAATGAGATAAGGTGTCTAGAGCCTAACATGTTCGTATTAATGTTATAAGGTCCTAAAATGCCTTATTATGTTATATATAGGCAGTGTACAAAGTTTGAGGTGATTTGGAAGTCGAACGTCAAGGGACGTCCAAGACGTTCGACGAATAGTCGCTTATGTGCCTCATGTGTGTATGCATGCTTAAATTGTATGAACTGAGTCTCATAAGTCTTGAAATGGTTTTAAATGATTTTTAATGTTATTTTATGAAGTTTTGTGAAGTTTTTAGGTCAAACGCCCAAGAACGTCCAAGGCGTTCGAAAGATAGCCCCTAAGACGTTCATCGTATGTCATGTTGGGGTCAAGGCTGTTTGGACGTCTTGTAGGTGTTTGTTTTGGATTAAACTTATGTGGTAGGTCTATAACATGTTAAGTTTTGTAATCGCGTTGGAAACTTCCGGGTACGACTTCTAAAGGGCCCCGCAAGAGGCCCCAAAAGAAGGACCCCAAAGCTGCCTAGACACTGCCTGGGCAGTGTCCCTTGACGGACCCAATGACGGATCGTTGCGCCACCAACGGACCGTAAAGCAGGTCTCGTTGAAGGGGACTTGCCTTGGTCAGGTCTTGAGCCAAGAATTTGGCTAAGGCATGGGCGACGGAGGCTGCCACGGCCCGTCATGGCCATGACGCCCCGTCGAGCCCCTCGTCGCGGATGGCCTGCAGGTTGGCTGCTGCGTGCTGCCACTTAAAGGGGTGAATGAGAAATTCACCCCACGTCCTAACCTGACTATAATAGATTTATTTAAGTAATTTTAGGTGTATATAAGTTATCCAAAATGTGATCAACCCATTCCCAAATCCTCTCACATGTTTAAAGCTTTTCCCTCCAAAATATTCTCTCTAGAACCTCTATGGTGTTTGAAGCTCAAGAACAACTTGTAGATTGGATTATCATGGGTTATTCATCAAGTTTTATAGGTATTCATGAAGATTAAGGTATAGTGATCTTCATCTCTAGTTATCTTTTCATCTAGAGAGCCATTCTCAATGTTTTTCAAAGAAATCTCATGATCAAGTTTCTAATCTTCCAATCTAGCCATGGGTTCTTTCTCAAAACGTTTTTAATGATTGAATCATGATTAATTGAATTTAATTCAATGGTTTTAATGTGTTTTCACTCCAATTGCATGATGAACCCTTGTTCTTTCCAAAATTGGTTTAGCCTTTGCATGGGCTTTGTGATCTTGACTTGTTATCGATCGAATTATGATTCCATTACGTTGAAGTGATTGTATATGCTGTTATTTACATGAATTTATGTTGTATTGATGTTGAATGATCCATTAGGATCAATGTATGAAGATTTGGGCATATTTAGCCTAGTTCCTATAAGTTCACTGTAACATTGGCTTTCTTATAATCTAAAGTGAATTTCGATTAAGTTGTGGTTCTTGTAGCTGCTGTTTTAGGTTAATACCATGGTTGAATTGTGGATATAAATCATGTATGATAAAAGTATAGAAGGCTTGGTTTGAACTAATCTAGGTTCTCCTTGTCTATGAAGTTGTAACTTATGATCTTGACGTTAGGTTAGTCGCTATAGGAATTGATTATGGTTAATGTCTATAGCTGCTACCTATAATGAAATATGAGGATGAATTATATGTGGGTCAATTCATGATAGGTTGAATATGATTAACCTATGTAAACTTACTTTCCATGAACTACCTATATGAAGCATGCTTGTATCTAACTTAATGGCAAATTGTAGTAGTGTCTCATCTAGATTATGATTTCATTAGCTACTGCCTTAGGGTTATATGATTCATGAAATATGACCTATAATCCATATGAATGAAATTGGTTAATGATCTATGTTCTTCTACTTTCCTAGTATGTGATGTATATGTTATGGTATAATCTTGTGGCGACTTGTACATGGTTTCTTATATGTTTAAAGTACATTTAGCTACTGCCATATATGTGTTTTATTGATGAATAAGGTGTATTGATCAATGATGATCAAAGGGTGAGAATTGGGTAAGAATGCTTATTTCCTTTACTCTTCTACTTCTCTATTCCTTTATAGTAATGTTGATGAAGCCTTGTATGGCATTGTGTGGTATGGTCCACTTATGGTGGCGGTGTTTACTTTATTGTCATTATATATGTGTTGACTATGGCCTTGAAGGCATATTGATGAATTTATGAACATGTGCTTAAGATGATACTATGAGAAGCTTATGCTTACTTTCCTATTCTAGTTGTGATTTAGGTTGTATGGCTATTGTTTGAGCATGTGTATAATCATGTTAGGGTATTGTATAGGTGCTGCCATTGATGTGTTAAAGTGGTTAATAGCCACTACCCATGTACCCCTTATATGAAAGTGTAAATAGCTAAAGTTAGGAGTCTTGATTACATTGTGTATATTGTCTTGTCTCCTATGCTATTATGTGTTGTGTGCTATGTGCTTGAAGTGTAATGTGGTCTAATAGGGTGGCTGACTTAATATGTTATTGATAGCCATTATGTGATCATGTTGGTCAATGTACACACACTCTCACTTACATGCACATTACAAGTAGTATAAGTCATTGTGTCTAAATGAAAGGTAGTTCTCATATTCACTAGTGTCTACTACTATGCATGTTAAGGTGATGTTCATGAATGTATGATTTGTATTCCCTTACTAGGATGACTTGATAGGTGTACTAGTATGGGCAAGGGTATGGGACCTTGTCTATGCATTGCACATGTGTATCTTGATAGGATAGTTCCTAGGTTTGGTTCTTATGCATATGAAGGATGATTATATGAACACGTTATGAATATGATATAATGAAGTATAAATGTGTATAGTGTCTTAGTAGGTTTATATGAAAGTATTGCTCATATAGTTATGCGTATAGACTTATGCATTGATATATGAACATGTGTGACCTTATGTGTTTTGTGAAAGGTTTGCTCACATCTATGTATACACTCACACACATGGATGATCTAGTTAGTGAGAGGGGCCTTACTAGGGGTGCCCAAGAATACTCCAAATCTAGATAGGTGCTTGAATATGCTATAAGCATATGAATGATGGATATCCTAAGCTTATGTTTTTATAAACAAACGTAATAAAGGCTTTTCAATAAAGGGAACTTAGCCTAGCACCGAGTGAACTTGTAGATGAGGGAGTGACACTTTCCAACATAGGAGAGGTAGGGTTCACTACGGTCCTCATGTGAGGGGTGACACTTTCTTACATAAGAAAGGTAGGGTTCATTACGGTCCTCACGGGGTGGATAGCCTCATGACCCAACATAGGGTGTAGAGTTGATATTTCCATGAATTCCCCAAGTTCCATAAAGTATGTTGCCACCATAGGATACTAGCTAGTGGATTTCCACCTAGATAGCTATGTCATGTTCGGTTCTACTTTGGCCGGTAGATCCACCTTCCATCGGTGTAAGGATTTATGACACCGGATTTCATGATTATCACCCATGGTCTATGTCGGTTAAGGTTATGATTTCCCTAAAGTTAAAATAGACAATGGAAGTAATTGAATAAGATCCTAACTAGGAGGACTTAAGGTAAGTAACTTAGGATAGGTGGAAGTAATGAACCCATCTAGACATTGCACAAGTGACTCCTTAGGAAGTCTTAGGAAGGTACCTTAATAGATATGATTATGTATGTGTCCTTTATGTATGATATTGTAGTCTTGGTTTGACTATGATTATATTGTACTATACTTCTATGATGGCATGTGTTATTTTGTGTAGATGCTATGTATGGTATTCTCTTATGTTCCTAAGGTGATGCATTGCACCAAGTATCCCTAAAGGATTACTTAGTAAGCAAATGAATTGAAAGAAAGAGTTAATGTTAAGGAGAGTGAGTTACTGTAAAGTGACCTCTATTTGTACTTAAATTCTATATGTGCTTTTCTATGATGTTTGGCCTTGATTGTGTTTCTATGAAGTATGTGGATGATATAAATGCTATTGATAAAGGTTTTATGATGATTTACTCAAAATGGCATGAAGTATGATTTCAAAGGAAATGTCCCTTTTAAATGCATGTTTTTGCATGGTTGCCATACTTAGTACATTCTTGTGCTAATCCCATTCTTCTGTACTTTTTACACAAAGTGTAGGTTATGGAATGCTTAAAGGAGATCTATGATTGAGGAGCTTGATAGGTGATTTCCCAAGCTCAAGGAAAGGAATCCTTAAGTTCAAGGATGTCCTACTAATGTCTTTAATGTAAAGTCTTTAAATATTGTATAGTTATGTAATGTGTCGTATGGGCCGTGTCCCTAATGTACTCTAAAGTTATTGTGTCTAAGATGGCAAAGAGACTTAGATTTTAAATATGTATTATGACTTATGTTTTATATATATACGATGTGATGTTTCTAGCATATGATGTGCTATGAAAAGTTTTAAATTTTCCACTAAATTTACTATGCCAATGCTATGAACGATATGAGAGGCTTGTCTTAGACCTCCGAGAGGTCGACGACGCCGGTTACAATCCAAGATTGTATCCTACCTTCTAGGGTATGCTTTTGGGTTGTGACAGATAGAAGGCATGAGGGTGAATGTTTAGCGGATTCTAATGTTTTATTTGGTTGTGGTGAGTTTGGCCACAAGATAAGGCATTTACCTAAGATAGTTATAAATGAAGAGGATAGTCATCGTAGGTCCAAACCCTACCCTTTATCCAGTCCAATTGGCTTGGGTGGGAAGTCTTCAAGGACGAAAAGGCCTTAAATCTCTCCAATCTAGACGTGAACAAGAGTGTTCTCCTTATGATTCTACCGGTATGTGCTTTATGCCTTAACTAGGTTCTGGTGTTGCTTGTCTTCATGACTTGAAAATTTTGATATGATAGACTTTGATGTTATATTTAGTATGAATGAGCTTCATTATGCTTTCACGTGATAGATGATGTTTAGAAGAGTTTGTATAGTCTTACTCCCAAGGGAGAGATAGTGTGCCTAGCTAGCAAGGTTATTTTGTGTGTATGTGTTGCCATGATTCCATATATGATGCATGTTCATGAAAGCTTATGTTTATGTGTTGCCATGATTTCTTATATGTTGAATGTTCATGAAAGCTTATGAATTAAAAGAAAAATGAGTTTGAGTGATCATTCCTTCATGTGGTGGTGCATTGTGTATGAGTTGCATATTTTGACTTCATGAGATGAAATATGAGCATGCCTTAGTTTAGAGTTGAAATATTCCTCCTTGAATAAATGTTTTTTTAGAGTAAATTGCATTTAGGAAACATGATTGTATGTTTAGAATATTTTATATAGGAGATTGATGTACCGTGGTTTCACGGTATTTTCGAATGCTTTTTCCTTAAGTTTAGTGTGTGTCGAGAGCCTTTTTGTGTTGATTTTGATATAAGTTTCTCTTTGTTTGCAGAAAATCTGTCCAAGGATGAACGCGGGATTTTTTGAGAAAGAATTGCAGAAGAGACCACCTACGGAACCTATGACGGTCCATCTCGGCTGTGACGGTCCGTAGGTGGCATCGTAGTGAAGGGATAAGTTGCTGAAGGAAATTTGGGGAAGTCTGACCAAGTGTGGGATTACGGAAGTCCATTACGGACCGTCACAGCTACGATGGTCCGTCCTACTGGTTCGTCGTAATGATCAGATAGTAGTCCTAGTACCCAAATTCCAAGAATTAAAGTATTTTGGAATGAAGACCATCGACAGACCGTCGTGCTTGAAACGGTCCGTCATACCTGTCCGTCGAGGGGAATGAAGAAAGCAACAGAAGAATGGTGAAGTATGGGACGACGGAGTCTATGACGGTCCGTCACGTGGTCCGTCGACCCAGACGCGTTTGGACAGATTTTTAGTAAATAGAATTCTTATTTGATTAGGTTTCATTTTTTATTATAAATAGTTGGAAAAACCTCGTTTTTGGGGTTAGACTTTCTGGATAATTTTCAGTTTATAGTTCTTCGATTATATTATTAAATTCTCGATTTTGGGAATTAAGATATTTTCCAGGAATTGATTGTTGTGGATTTCGTTGATTAATCAAGTTAAATTCTGGGAAATTATTGGTTTTCATAAAAGTAAGTGCATGAATTCTTCCATTAGCAATATGAATTTTGTAATTACGAACATGGGTAACTAAACTTCATAGCTAAGGTTGTGGGAACCATAGGTGAATAACAAGGTAATAATCTAACTTCAATAACAATTCTAGAGTGGTTTCTTGCATGTATTGATAATTCTTTCGTTTAGAAGTCTTTTTAACGGTGGCCAACGTTAGAACTCGCCTTAATTCTACTTGCTGGACCAAGGAGGTAGATAATAGGAAACGAATTATCAACATAGATTTAGTGTAGACTATCTAATAGACTAGTATTGGTTGGTACGAGTTAATAGCTTAGTCAAATACCGAATACGATGTTTAATATGAGGTAAAGATAAGGGTTAGTATACCAACACACGTAGCCGGACCAAGGTGCAGAGTGAAATTCTCTAGATGCCGGACCAAGGATTTAGAGATACATAACTTATCACTTTACATGCAAGATATCAGGATAGAACTGTTATAGTTAGATTTACCAAGTTAGGAACCTGTGGAGAACACTAAAACCCTAGTTACTTTTATAATTTGATTAAACTCCGAAAGTTAAATTTGTTAGTTGTTCATTCTTATTTAGTTAATCATTTTTATTAATTTAGAAATAAAACCCCCCTTTTTGTCTTTCGGTTTATTGGAAAATAGTTGGCTAAATAATAGTAATAATAAAATAAAGTTAAGTCTGAACTATTTTCCTTGCGGTATCGATCCCAACCTCATTAGTTGGGTTCTTTACTTGATACGACCGCTTTACTTCTTATTTGAGAAGTAAGTTTGAGCGTATCAAATTTTGGCGCCGCTGCCGGGGAAAGTAGCTTTTAGATTAACTTAAATTTATTACAAAAATTTAGTCAATATTTTCCTGATTTTACTTTTTTTTGTTGTTTTTTATTTTGCCAGGTTTGACGTCCTTGTATGCCAAATACACGGAGAGGAAGAGAACCCTTGTTTCCCTACGATCACGAGTTAGAGCATACACTACACAAAATGAATCGAAACTTGGGTATAAATGATGATGATCCAAACCTGAACATCCCAGCTCCGGTTGATGCTAATGGTTGATTATTACCTGATGATCCTGATCAAGGTGCACAAAGGGGACATAATCCCGCTCCACGTCCTCAAGAATACTACAGAGGGTATGACAATATTGCAGATTCTGATGGGACACTTGTCTTGCCCCCTCTACAAGAAGGTCACACCTTTGTAGTCACTAGTAGTCTAATACAAATGCTCATGGCTAGAGGTTTGTTTTCAGGACTACCGTCTGAGGACCCACATGCCCATATAGCTAAGGTGAGGGCAGTGTGTAAAAGCTATGTAGGGAGGCCTGATTTGAATTTGGATGTAATAGGGCTAAGAGTATTTCCTCTCTCACTGACGGGAGAGGCTGCCATTTGGTTCACTAAGCTCCCTTATAACTCAATTTTCACTTGGAACCAACTGAGGGACGTTTTCTTAGCACGTTACTACCCGGTCTCCAAGAAACTAAATCACAAAGACAGAGTGAACAACTTTGTGGCACTACCAGGAGAGTCAGTTAGTAGTTCTTGGGATAGGTTCACTTCGTTTTTGAGAAGTGTCCCTAATCACCGCATAGATGATGAGTCACTGAAAGAATACTTCTACCGGGGACAGGATGATAATAATAAAGCGGTATTGGATACTATAGCAGGTGGTTCTTATGGGGAGTGTCCTTATGCTGAAATTACCGAAAAATTAGAGAAAATCTCCCGGAATAATAAAGCATGGAGTACTAGGAAGACAGATACTGGGAGAAATACTTTTGCAGTACAATCCACACACAACCCAGCCACAGATGAGATTCGTGAAGAGATGGCACAGATGAGAACTGAGCTTGGGTTGGTGTTAAAACATGTCACTGGGGGTGCAGAGAAGATAAACGCAGTAAACTACTTGTCTAAACCACCACCACCAACTGATGAATATTATTATGAGGAAGATTCTTATGCAGTAAATGATCAGACGGGGGGTTTCCGACCGAATGCCCAAGGCTCCAATCAGGAGAATTGGCGCCAAGGTCAAGGAAATCAAGGTCGGAACTATGGTAACTACAACCGTGAGGGTAATTATGTTTGTGATGGAAACTACAACCGCGACAACAACTTCAACAGGGGTAACTATGGTAACAGAAATGAGAGGAGTGGGCCCTATGTTCCTCCTCAAAATCGTGAAGTTGCCCCTAGGGATGGTGGAGGTAGTATGGCGCGAGTTGAGGATATGTTGCATAAGATGACGAGGAGGTTCGATGCTAGTGATGAGCACACCAAAGAGTTAAGGAGTGATGTAGCAGGTATTGGACAGAAAGTTGATACACATGCCATATCAATTAAGCAGCTTGAATTGCAAATGGCTCAATTATCTGCAACTGTGAACACACGGCAACCGGGCACTCTTCCTAACAACACTGTCCAAAATCCGAAAAATGATGGAAACTGTATGGCAATTACTACTCGTGGTGGTAAACAAACTATTGACCCACCTATACCGTCTATTGTGGAAAAGGTGATGAAAGATAATAATAAAGTGGTAGAGGTTAGTGATGAAGTATAAGATAACACTGAAAAAGATGCTGAAGTACCTAAAAAGGTAACTCCCATGCCCAGACCTCCACCCCCCTTTCCTCAAAGATTAGTGAAAAAGACCGAGGATGGCAAATATCGGCGTTTTATAACAATGTTGAAGCAACTTTCTATCAATGTCCCTTTGGTAGAAGCTCTTGAACAAATGCCCGGTTATGCCAAGTTTATGAAAGATTTGGTTACAAAGAAAAGATCGGTCACTTTTGAGGATGATGACAGAATGCAGCATTGTAGTGCTATTGCTACAAGGTCTTTGGTGCAAAAGAAAGAAGATCCGGGTGCATTTACTATTCCTTGTACAATCGGGTTATTACATTTTGCGAAAGCATTATGTGATCTGGGGGCAAGCATAAATCTCATGCCCCTCTCGATTTACAAGAAGTTGGGTTTAGGTAACCCAAAGCATACTACGATGCGGCTACTGATGGCCGATCGAACAGTAAAAAAGCCTATAGGGATACTCCATGATGTGCTAGTAAAAGTGGAGTCGTTCATATTTCCAGCAGATTTTGTCATTCTTGATTGTGAAGTCGATTTTGAGATGCCTATTATTCTTGGGAGGCCATTCCTTGCTACGGGTAGAGCTTTAGTTGATATGGAAAAGGGGCAGATGAAATTTCGGTTGAACAATGAAGAAGTGACTTTCAACATTTGTAGGTCCATGCGGCAGAGTGGTGAGCTCCAATCGGTATCTGCCATATCCTACAAAGTTGGTGAATCACCCGAGACACAAATAGAAGAACGTCTAGGTGTAGAAGCACTAGCGGCAGTGATAATGAATTTTTGATAATGAAAGCATTGAAGAATATATGTCATTAGTCGCTGCTCTTGATCGTGGTAATGTTCGGTTTAAACCGAAGAAATATGAGCTAGACATGAAGAATCGCGAGTCTCCACCCGCTAAACCATCCATAGAGGAGGCTCCAAAGCTAGAGCTAAAAGCTCTCCCACCGCATCTCAGGTATGAATTCTTAGGAAAGGGTGATACATTGCTGGTAATCATTGCATCAGATCTGAATAAACAACAAGTTGAGAGTTTGGTTAAAGTGCTAAAAAGGTTCAAAAGAGCTATTGGGTGGACCATTGCGGACATTATTGGGATCCCTCCTGGTATTTGTTCTCATAAAATCCAACTCATGCCCGATCATAAGCCAAGTATTGAGCACCAGAGACGCTTAAATCCACCTATGCAAGAGGTCGTGAAGAAGGAAATCATAAAATGGTTGGATGCTGGAGTAATTTATCCGATCGCCGATAGTAGTTGGGTATGCCCTGTTCAGTGTGTACCTAAGAAAGGGGGAATGACTGTGGTCCCCAATGAAAAAAATGAACTTGTTCCAATGAGGCCGGTGACTGGATGGAGAGTGTGCATGGATTACCGGAAATTAAATGCATGGACCGAAAAGGACCATTTTCCCATGCCCTTCATGGATCAGATGTTGGATAGACTCGCCGGAAAAGGGTGGTACTGTTTTCTTGATGGTTATTTAGGGTATAATCAGATCTTTATTGCACCAGAAGATCAAGAGAAGACCACTTTTACTTGTCCATATGGGACCTTTGCGTTCAAGAGAATGCCGTTTGGGTTGTGCAATGCACCCGCCACATTTCAGAGATGTATGATGTCAATATTCTCCGACATGGTGGAAGATACTATTGAGGTCTTTATGGATGATTTTTCTGTGGTTGGTGAATCATTCGAGCAATGTTTGAGCCATTTATCTGAGGTTCTTAAGAGATGTGAAGACTGCAATTTAGTTCTCAATTGGGAAAAATGCCACTTCATGGTCAAAGAAGGTATTGTTTTGGGCCATCGCATTTCAGAAAAGGGCATAGAAGTTGATCGAGCCAAAGTCGAGGTGATAGAGAGACTTCCTCCACCTGTCTCTGTAAAAAGGTGTGAGAAGCTTTCTTGGGCATGCAGGTTTTTACAGGAGATTCATCAAAGATTTCTCAAAAATTGCATATCCATTATGCAAACTGTTAGAGAAAGATTGTAAATTTTCTTTTGATGAATCCTGTCTTAAAGCATTCGGCGATCTCAAAGAAAAACTGGTATCTGCACCTATCATTATTTATCCGGATTGGAGCAGTCCATTTGAGGTAATGTGTGATGCGAGTGGGGTTGCCCTTGGTGTAGTATTGGGACAAAGAAGGGACAAAATCCTTCATCCCATGTACTATGCTAGTAAAGCCCTCAATGAAGCTCAGGAGAACTATACAGTCACTGAACAAGAGCTCCTTGCCGTAGTATTTGCTTTTGAAAAATTTCGCTCCTATTTGCTAGGTACTAGAGTTATAGTGCATACTGACCATTCAGCACTGAGATATTTGATGTCGAAGAAGGATGCGAAACCAAGGTTAATTCGTTGGGTATTACTACTGCAAGAATTTGACTTTGAGGTAAGGGATAGAAAAGGGACCAAAAATCAAGTTGCTGATCACTTGTCCCATTTAGAAGATGAAGCTATGCGAGAGTTGGGGGATAAGACTAATATTGATGACACGTTCCCCGATGAGCATGTATTGGCTGCCTCACAAGACCTGATTCCGTGGTTCGCAGATTTTGCGAACTACTTAGCTAGTGATATTGTTCCATCGGACCTATCTTTTCATCAAAGGAAAAAGTTCATGTACGATGTGAAGAAGTTCTTTTGGGATGAACCATGCTTATACAGGAGCTGTGCTGATGGGATTATTCGGCGTTGTGTGCCGGAAGTTGAGATGTTGAGTATTTTAGAGGCATGCCATTCCTCACCCTTTGGTGGACATCATAGTGGTGTCCGAACTGCTCATAAGATTTTACAAAGTGGTTACTATTGGCCAAGTATTCATCAAGATGCTCATGAGTTCGCCAAAGCATGTGATAGATGCCAAAGAGATGGCGGCATTTCAAGAAAGCAAGAGCTCCCTCTAAACCCCATTCTTGTAATTGAGTTATTTGATGTTTGGGGTATTGACTTTATGGGTCCGTTTGTGAGTTCTCATGGAATAAAGTATATTTTAGTAGCAGTTGATTATGTATCCAAGTGGGTGGAAGCCATCACCCTCGCGAATAATGATGGGAAGAGTGTCACTGCATTCTTGAAAAAGAATATATTCTCTCGATTTGGTACTCCAAGGGCGATTATTAGTGATGGGGGATCCCACTTTTGCAATAAATTGTTCAAGGGATTATTGGAGAAATATGGGGTTCGCCATAATGTGGCCACTCCTTAACATCCTCAAACTAGTGGGCAAGTTGAAGTATCAAATGGGGAAATCAAACGGATTTTGTCAAAAACAGTGAATGCTAGTAGAATAGATTGGTCAAGGAAGCTTGATGATGCGCTTTGGGCTTACCGGACAGCATATAAGACTCCCATAGGTATGTCACCATACCAACTAGTATATGGGAAAGCATGTCATCTTCCGGTTGAATTAGAGCATAAAGCTATGTGGGCTATGAAGAAGCTAAAAATGGACTGGAACGAAGCTGCAGAACAACGATTAAATGGGTTAAATGAACTCGATGAATTTCGCCTTAAGGCTTATGAAAGCTCAGCCCTCTACAAAGAAAAGATGAAGAAGTACCATGACCTAAAAATCGAGAAACGAGAGTTTATGATTGGGGATTCGGTGCTTTTATTCAACTCAAGATTACGCTTGTTTCCGGGCAAGCTCAAGTCTAAATGGACTGGACCTTACTTGATCACCCAATTATTCCCTCATGGAGCGGTTGAGTTGGAAAACAAGGAAGGTGTGCGGTTTAAGGTGAACGGACAACGACTCAAAATCTATATAGGTCATACGGAATCGGCGAATGAGGTGATTAAGGCATATCATATTGATGAAGTCTGAGTAATCGAGTGTCCTCAGTCGTGCCGCGACGTTAAATCAGGCGCTGGTTGGGAGGCAACCCAATAGTTATCATCTAACCACTTTTATAGTTTTTCTTTCTAGTAACGGTAGCATTTTCTATTAATGGGTTGTAAATTTTCAAGTAGCACATCTACAGGGAGTTCTGCAGAAAAGTTACTCTGCATCAGTCACTGACGGATACATCGACGGACCGTCACGCCTGTGACAGACCGTCGCAGTACTCCGTCGTGCCAGGTACGCTCTCTTGTATTTTTGAAAAATTAGGGCACATGCGATGGACCGTATGACGGACCATCACAACTGCGATGGACCGTCATCGGGGTTTCGTCACGCCATTACCCGGCGACCCGACCTGACCCGGTGAAAGAATTTCAAAAGTTTAAAACGTTTTAAATACCCCCACCCATTCATTAACAGTCTCTTTCCCACTTCCCTCCATTTTCTCCCCTTCCAACTTCATTCTCTTCCCAAATTCCCCATATTCTCCCATTTTTCATCCCAAATTTCCCTCTTGGTCGGAGTCTGCTGCTGTGAGTTTCAGTCTTCTCACTTGAGTGCCATCACTTTTGCATTGTTGTCTCCTCTTCCAAGGTATGTGTTCCTGAAACTCGACCCATTTCCTCTTTTTGCTTGTTTTGCTGTTTTTCCTTATTATTTGCATATGGGTTTTTGTTTGTTTTTTTTAGATATTGTCTAACTTAGGTCTTTAATTCCACAAAATGACTGGAAAACACTAGAGAAATTAGGGCTTTAAACTTGCCAATTTGATAGGGCTTTAAAATTGTCCATTAGGGCTCTAAAATGTATTAGAAAATTGTTGGGTCTTTGTTTTGACTCACATGGGTGAATGTGGCACCCCCCCAGTTCTGTCTCTGCTTGACAGCATGACAACCCGATGATGGACCGTCGTACCCACGACGGTCCGTCCTGCACAACCGTCATGACGGTTAGAGACCCCTGTCCTAAGGGTCTCATCACTATTTCCAAGTGTCCACTAACGGACACATGTGACGGACCGTCATACCCGCGACGGTCCGTCCTGCACAACCGTCGTGACTGTCAAAGACTCCTGTCCCAAGGGTCTCATTTTTTTTTTCCAAGTGTCCACTGACGGACACATGTGACGGACCGTCATACCCACGACGGTCCGTCCTGCACAACCGTCGTGACGGTCAGAGACCCCTGTCCCAAGGGTCTCATCTCTTTTTCTAAGTGTCCACTGACGGACACATATGACGGACCGTCGTACCCACGACGGTCCGTCCTGCTGAACCGTCGTATCGGTCAGAGACCCCTGTCCTAAGGGTCTCGTCACTATTTCTAAGTACCCACTGACGGACACATATGACGAACCGTCGTACCCACGATAGTCCGTCCTGCTGAACCGTCGTATCGGTCAGAGACCCCTGTCCTAAGAGTCTCCACACTTTTTCTAAGTGTCCACTGATGGACACATGTGACGGACCGTCATACCCACGACGGTCCGTCCTGCATAACCGTCATATCCGTCTAAGACCTTCCTTCTGATACTGTTTGTTGCTAAGTATTACATGACGGACCTCATGACGGTTCGTCATAAGCACGATGGGCCGTCGTCCGTCGTGCCTTACTGCTACTTCAGAACTGTTATCACTGGTTTGAGTTCTGTGTGTTATTATCTCATTTTTTCTTTTGTCATGTTTTATCTCTCAAGTACTAATGATGATTCTTTACAGGTACTAGCTCTCATGGCACATAAACAAGATCGCGTTTATGCACGTGGGCGTTCTAAATCTGTCGCCCCGTCTGCCCGATTGGTGATAGGCTCTGATGATGAGCATGATCCAGAGTACGTGCCCCCAGGCACTGCTACCACAGCACGAGCTCCACGTGTACCGAGAGTCACGCCCAAGAAGGTGGCGCCCGGCATAGTCACTGCCTCCCAGTCTGATGAGGAGCGCACACTGACCGGCACACCTTCTGGGTCAGCTGCCCAAGTCGAAGGAGCATCTGGCTCCTTAGGAGTTTTGTGGTCAGAGGAAGCCTCCGGGTCCGCAAAAGCCTCTGCCCCCGCCACAGCTATGCAGTCTGCCTCGGATGATGAGGCTTACAGCTCTGACTACACCCCTGGCTCACCAACTGGAGTCCCTGCCCAGGTTGCCGATCAGCCCAACCGGTGGTGTGTCGACGGGCAATACAAAGTATACTTGGATGCCAAAGTGCTCAATGACAAAGGCGTCATGACACGGACCCTCACACTGGAGAGGCGGGTCCTCACGGGAAGTCTCCCCACTATGCCAGACATTCACACCCTTTTTACCAGACACCGGCTGGAGTGGACGGCTCGTTCTTTGGGCCGGTACAGTGAGGAGTTAGTTCGCGAGTTCTATGCCTCTTATGTGGCCACTCTTTGCTCACAGATCGACAGGCGGTCTGCCCCCGCCAAACAGGCCCCACTTGAGCATGTCCGAGTACGCGGTATCCAGGTCGACATCTCACTACCAGCCATCCGCCGATATCTGTACGGCACAGATTTTGACTCCACCAGCACACCTCTCACCGCCGAGTTTGATTACCGGTGGCAATTGTTAAAGAGGGTAGTTTCTTTCGCCAGCCTTCACTGAGAGAGACCACCAAGAGGTGGATGGCCCAGCACCTATCTGTTGATGGAGAGGCTGCGGATTAGGTGATGGAACCTAAGGGAGCCATCAGGAAGGCCAACTTGACCTTTACGGCCAAGTTTCTTTGGTTGATAGTCCACCATTGTCTCTCCCCCACTGCTGCTGATAATATAGTCACCTGGGATCGTGCAGTGCTGATGGCCGCAATGATGGCAGGGTTCGAGGTTGATTTCGCTTGGCTTCTCCAAGCGGTCATGCACGAGAGGGCTTTTAAGGTCACCACGACTTACCCTTTTCCTTGCATGAGTTTTTCTTTGTGCAGATCAGCAGGTGTGCCCATTTGGCACATTGACCAGCTCCGGACCCCGCAAGGAAATGTTGACATCGGCCTCATCAGGGATGAGGCCAATGAGTTGGCCCCACGCAGAGGGCCCCGCCCTGAGGTGGTCCCACTTGGTGAGAACCTGGCCGACACCGTCGAGCATTCCCACGCTGCTTCCCAGACTGCTGCTGCACACACTGACACTACTCCGGTCGAGTTTATCCCGGGTAGTAGCAGTGCCCCGAGCTCCTCTCGCTCGGCTCCTTCTGCCACTCTGGTCCCACTTGCTCGGGTCCAGAAACTTGAGGCACAGATGGCTACACTTCTGCATCACATCCAGCCTTGGATGCAGAAGACTATTGCTGAGGCAGAGGAGCGTATGGAGCGCAAGATGGTGCAGCACACGGAGAGGAAGATCGCCGAGGTACATCAGCGCTTTGACGCGTTTGAATTGCGAGTGCTAGCCCGACCAGCCCCTCCGGTGGACATGTCGACCCTCCAGGCTGCGGTTGAGAGTCTGCGGGCGGATCTTGATATGATTTTAGAGGCAAGGGTGCCTGAGTCTGAGGCCCCTTCTGCAGAGCCTGCTGATGACACCGTGATGGCTGCCCTGTTTGCCACTTCTGATGTTCCACCCCATCCCCCACGAGAGCATGTCAAGAGACGCAGGGGCCTAGAGGAGGATGAGGCTAGGGCAAGGAAGAAGGAGCGCCGTGAGATGGAGGCTGCGAGGAGAGCCTCGATTGCTGATGAGGAGGCCCGAAAGTTGAGGGCTGTAGAAGTAGCTGCCGGGGCGTCTAGCTCCAAAATTGTAGATTCTGTGGGAGGCACTACTGATGGTGCTGTGGATGCTGAGGACATTACTGAGGATGTCCAGACTACGCAGGGAGTGGGTTCCGGTGAACCGGACCTACCAGCTTGCTGATCATCGGCGCTTAGCGCCTCAGGTTTGCTTCACTTACCCTTTTACGTAGTTTAACTTTTCTATGCATTGGGGACAATTGCATATCTTTTGTTGGGGGTGGGGTAAATGGAAAGTGAGCACTTGGGTGAATTCTGAGTAGCCCAAGTTCACGATCCTCTTTTGGGGTTTTCTTGCCTGTGTTCTTTTTCCCCAAAAGACTGATTACTTTTATTGTTGAACTGGCATGTCACATCTGATGTACATAACATAAATCTGAAGCATGATGGCTAAAGTAAATATGATATCTCGATAATCAAAATGATGCATGACTAGGCATAGTAAGTGAAAATTGTGTGGTTTGAAACATGAAATAAAGATAAACTACTGCATGATCCTGAATCTAAGATTTGAACTAGGTGTCGAATAATCTGGGATTGCAAGGAATGTCAAGAGAGTGTGAGGTGAAATCGAATGTCCACCATTAATACTGAGCTAGAACTTGCCTGGTTAGTCCTGCTAAAAATAAGTCAAAACAATCACTTAGGAAAGGATCATAGGCCCTTGTTCGAAATAGTCAATCTTGAGCCTAAAAATAACAGAAAACCAAATGAAGTTAATCCCTTTTTGATCCAAATGAATTGAGCTTAAAATAGATCTTTCTTTTTCTCCCGAAATAATCTTCTCTGGGAACAATGTGTTGGCCCTGGTCCCTCCTTGGACATGTGCACCTCAGTTTATGCCAAAAGCATAAGTTGAGGGTGGCTAATGCAGAAAGCAACCTTGTTTTGGCCCTGACCCAACCATGGGTATTGTGAACCTTGACTCATGGCAAAATCATGAGTTGAGGGTGGCTGCTATAAGGAAAACCCCGGAAAGTGGGGTTGAAAGAATGAAGAGACAGAAAGAATAAAACAGAAGTGACTAAAAAAAAAAAAGCAAAATAAACAAAAGAAAAGAGAAAAATCACTTACACATAAGGATAAGAAAGGGAAAACAGCAAAGTAAAAAGAAAATTGAGTAATAGGGCGAAATAAGATGATAAAAAGGTGGTTCGCTTAGCCGGTATGTCAAGGAGGGCAACAAGTCACTAAAGTATACCTAAATACATCCTACCTGACCCTGAGCCTATGTTACAATCTAAAAAAGTCCTATTGTGATCCTAAGTGCGTATGACGAATTTTAAGTAGTGAAAATAAGGGCAAGCCTATGGCAATATGTATAAATGAGTGATGAATTTGTTCTGAGAGTGAGTGTCGAAACGTGATCCTTATACTCAAACTAAAATCATTGTGTGAAAAATGAGGATGTTATTTGAAGTGAGGACAGGAGTTGTAATACCAGAAATATTAGCATCTAGTTAAAAATTGAAGAGGATAGGCATCATTGCGTAGTAAATCTGGGTTATGTTTTGATTCTATAGAAGTCAGTGCCTAATAGTGAGACCATGCATGAACATAATGAGAGTAATTGGGATTGATAGCCAAATGATTGCGGAAGTTAAAATATGGATACTTTTGTACAAAGATTTTGTAGTGAGTCATAGTGCGTCGCTTGAGGACAAACAACGAATTTAAGTTGAGGGTGTTGATGTACTGTGGTTTCACGGTATTTTCGAATACTTTTTCCTTAAGTTTAGTGTGTGTCGAGAGCCTTTTTGTGTTGATTTTGATATAAGTTTCTCTTTGTTTGCAGAAAATCTGTCCAAGGATGAACGCGGGAGTTTTTGAGAAAGAATTGCAGAAGAGACCACCTACGGAACCTATGACGGTCCGTAGGTGGCATCGTAGTGAAGGGATAAGTTGCTGAAGGAAATTTGGGGAAGTCTGACCAAGTGTGGGATTACGGAAGTCCATTACGGACCATCACAGCTACGACGGTCCGTCCTGCTGGTTCATCGTAATGATCAAAGAGTAGTCCCAGTACCCAAATTCCAAGAATTGAAGTATTTTGGAACGAAGACCCTCAACGGACCATCGTGCTTGAAATGGTCTGTCATACCTGTCCGTCGAGGGGAATGAAGAAAGCAACAGAAGAATGGTGAAGTATGGGACGACGGAGTCTATGACGGTCCATCGTGTCCATGACGGTCCGTCACGTGGTCCGTCGACCCAGACGCGTTTGGACAGATTTTTAGTAAATAAAATTCTTATTTGATTAGGTTTTGTTTTTTATTATAAATAGTTGGAAAAACCTCATTTTTGGGGTTAGACTTTCTGGATAATTTTCAGTTTATAGTTCTTCGATTATATTATTAAATTCTCGATTTTGGGAATTAAGATATTTTCCGGGAATTGATTGTTGTGGATTTTGTTGATTAATCAAGTTAAATTCTGGGAAATTATTGGTTTTCATAAAAGTAAGTGCATGAATTCTTGCATTAGCAATATGAATTTTGTAATTACGAACATGGGTAACTAAACTGCGTAGTTAGGGTTGTGGGAACCATAGGTAAATAACAAGATAATAATATAACTTCAATAACAATTCTAGAGTGGTTTCTTGCATGTATTGATAATTCTGTCGTTTAGAAGTCTTTTTAACGGTGGCCAACGTTAGAACTCGCCTTAATTCTACTTGCCGGACCAAGGAGGTAGATAATAGGAAAAGAATTATCAACATAGATTTAGTGTAGACTATCTAATAGACTAGTATTGGTTGGTACGAGTTAATAGCTTAGTCAAATACCGAATACGATGTTTAATATGAGGTAAAGATAAGGGTTAGTATAGCAACACACGTAGCCGTAACAAGGTGCGGAGTGAAATTCTCTAGATGCCGGACCAAGGATTTAGAGATACATAACTTATCACTTTACATGCAAGATATCAGGATAGAACTGTTATAGTTAGATTTACCAAGTTAGGAACCTGTGGGGAACACTAAAACCCTAGTTACTTTTAAAATTTGATTAAACTCCGAAAGTTAAATTTGTTAGTTGTTCATTCTTATTTAGTTAATCATTTTTATTAATTTAGAAATAAAACCCCCCTTTTTGTCTTTTGGTTTATTGGAAAATAGTTGGCTAAATAATAGTAATAATAAAATAAAGTTAAGTCTGAACTATTTTCCTTGTGGGATCGATCCCAACCTCATTAGTTGGGTTCTTTACTTGATACAACCGCTTTACTTCTTATTTGAGAAGTAAGTTTGAGCGTATCAGAGATGGTAGTTCATCCTTGAAAATGAGTAAAAAATAGAATTTCATGCATCTTGGTTTGGTAGATGTAGTTCTGCTCCCTTGTGTTCCATTAAATATGTTAAATTGGAATTGAAGTTTTAATCCTTGTTTATGTGCATTTAAATGTGTTTCATGCAGGATGGGCTACTAGTCTTGAGTATTTAATTTTTTAAGGTGTCTACATCGTCATTCGAGGAGAAATGTTCCTAAGGTTGAGACATTGTAACACCCAAAAAACAAGTAGGTGAAACTAGAGCCTTCCGTAAATAGTTTTAGAGTTTGATTTTTATGTTAATGTTGAAAAATGGCTTCCCATACTTATGATGAGGGGTTTAGGGGTTAAACGCCAAGGTGAGACTCCCCAAGGACCAATTAAGGGTCCTTGAGGAGGACCCTAAAGCCTAACCCCAAACTGCCCTAAAATTGCCCAAAATGATGAACCATGGACTGGACCTACACCCCGTAGGGTGGTCCATTCTCCGTGGGAATTATTCGTGAGTCAAAATCGAATTGGAGGAGTTTCAGAACCCAACCCGCAAAGGACCAGTACAGTCTGTGGATCTATCCATAACACATAGGTGGGGGTTGTGGATGGGGTCCTACAATCTGCCTCAAGCTCGGCCAAAGGTAAGTTAGTTTAGGTAATTGCTATTTTAGTTAGTTTTTATAGGGTCATTTATGTTGTTTTATTAGACCTATAGAAGGGTTTTAAGCTATTAACTAACCCTTTACACTTCATAAATCCCCACCCAAAATCCTAACAACCTTTCCCCCAAATAATTTTCTCTCTAAAACTCCATAGAAGAAGAAGAAGAAGAAAGTGAATTTTGGGTTGGAGGCTGTCTTTTCTACTCAAATTCGTGGAGAATCTTATATAAGGTATTTTATCGTATTCATGTATGGGTTCTTTCACCTATTGAGCCCCATTGTTTCCCCGAATTGTGAAGAAAAACCCAAATCTAGTTAGGGTTTGTTCCTACATTGTGGGTAGTGTTGAAGTATAATCCAATCAAGTGGATAATATTTAATTGTGATTGATTTAGTATTTAGTTGTTATATTATTATGAATTTATGTGATTTTCATGATTAACCCTAGCCTAATTGATGAATTTGGTATTATGTGGTTTTATGCCATGAAAGGTGAACTTTATGATTCTTAGGTAATCTTCTAGAATTAGTGCTATGAGTAGTAATTGATTAATAATACAAACATATAAACATAAATTGAATTAGAATAATGTTAATATGATTGATCTTGAATATTAATGTTGAAGTTGAACCTTTAGGATGAGTTTTGACTAGAATCGCCTAATAATGAAGAATGAGAGTAGAATGCCTTGAAATCTTGGTATGGATGGTGATTGTAAGAAGTAAAGCATTGAGTTTAAGGCTTGTATTAATGAATGTTGATAATTAGGTTTTTGAGAATAAAACCAATTTGATCAACTAGGCATGTTAAGGTTTGAGAATAAAGTCTATTTGAGAATAGAAGCTTAATAAATAGAGTTACGGTGGAGGACCTTTAACTACCTTATCTGAATGCTTGAATATATGAAGTGATAGAATAACTTGAGTCATAATGATATCCATGTCTAATATAGAATTATAGATATGGTATTATATATGAATACGATATGACATGAAACGTTATCTTAGATAAAGTGATTCTAGGTTGAAAGTCTATTCTCACCTAAAATGAATCTAAGTCCTATGACTATGAGATGTGATGAGGCTTGTGGTGATTCCCATAAAAGAACTTTACATGATAGAAATGTGAGGTGAGTTCCCTTACACCTAATTAGTTAAATATGAGGTGATTATCCATGTAATTACCTGGGGGGGTGAGGTGAGTACCCTATTATATGTGTATGACTCCCAAGGTAAGCGGTGATTACCCATTAGACTTTAGGTTGATCATGGAGGCGATTACCTATGATCCTTATATGCTGATGTGGAGAGAATACCTACATTTCACATTAAAATTAATATGGAGGTGAATACCTATATTCCATTAATAATGAACATGGAGGTGCATACACATGAATCATTAGTATGAATGACAAGAGGTGATTCCCCTTGTCTTTATGATTCATTAATATGTATGAATATAGGTGATTACCCTTGTCTTTATTATTCCATGATATGTGTGGCTCAAGGTGATTTCCCTTGTCCTTCATGTAAACATGTATGCCTTGAGGTTATTCCCCTTGCATTTATAAAGATGAGTATGACTAGTTTGGATTGTAGCTTAGTAGACCCCTCCAACACATGAATGACTAGTGGTGACTCCACTTGTCTTTATGATATTAATAGATGATAAACATGAATGATGAACCCGAAGTGTCTAACTTAGCATGGGTAGAATTATAGGGTCTTCTTCATGCATGGCACAAGTTTGCCTTAACGTGACTCATGAAGTGTTTCTATTATATAATGTATGCTTAGATAGGATTGTGCTACAGTTGCCTTTCTTGTTATGCTATAATTGACTAAAGGTGAGATATTCCCTTGGTTATGAAGTAAGGTAAGAATGAGACCAATGAGTGGTAAGTAGCATATCACGATTTTAAGGTTATGCTTAGTGTGAATGGCATTATGGGATGTTTCATATGATTTTATGAAGGTATTTCATATGATTGTGGATGATTAGTTAGCTAACATATTTAGTACATTTTGTACTAAACATACTTTGCCTACATTCTAACCAAATGTAGGGTTTCAGAGATTGAGTTGTATTATTCGAGATGGGTTTCTAAGGAACAACGAAGTTGAAGATTTTGGTGAGTCCTCATAGTTTCGAGGACAAAACCAACCATTTCATTTATGTCTTTTATTTCATGTTTTGATACTATTGTATGGGATATGCCTCAAGAGTTTTATTCAAAGTTGTATTGGATGGTTTGAGACAAAAGTGTAGTAAAGACTTTCGCTTGCATTTTATAAAGACTTCGATTGTTTGGATAAAAGTTTTTAAACTTTCCGTACTTTTCTACTATCTTATGTTATGATATGTTAAGGGATTGTATGAGGCCTCTTTGGGGTCAAGTACGCCATGTTACATCTAGGGTGTACCCATGAGTCATGACAATATTAGGTCAGAACAAGTGTTTGGTGAGTCCTCGTCATTCGACAATAACCTTTATATTTATTTCATTTATTTAATCTTCAAATTTCAGATTGTTATAGTTAGTTGGGGGATTCTTCCTACTAATTCATCTAAGTAGAGGTTTTTAGATAGTCAATCAAATATGAGTCCTTCAGCATTATTTTATGTTTGGATGAACTCATTTTGAGTATTCAGTTTTACTTAGAGTCGTGGTATATTTCAGTTTAGATTCCCATCAATACTTTCAGTCATTATCTATATGTTATTCTTAGTGTCATGGCATACAATGGATCAGCTTTGAGTCACTTGTGGCTTTAAACACTGTGTTATAAGTATGGAATAGTCACATATCTTGACATCAAGAAACCTGAGCATTTCAGCATCACTGCACAAGTGATGTGTACAATCACTAATGAATCATTTGTTGCGCATCGCCTCATGTGCATCAATACATTCTGCTAGTTGTTCTTGCAAAGTTAAGAGACCTTTAATTTTTTAATTTTCAAACTTGGATTGTATGGTATTTGCTTTTATTTTCTCATATAGAATCGACTCTCCACCAATAGTACTTTTTTTGATATGTTGTTTTTGCAATGTTTACTCTGAGAAAACTTCTACTTTACCTCTTCAATATTTTTTTGACTATCATGCTTGCCCTTATTTTTTTGGTTGAATTGTTGTTTTTTCTTTACGTAAATATTTCTTTTGTATAGAGAAAGTTACTTCAGTGAACTAGTCTCAGCTCATGGTCTTTCTTTGCTCTTGTACTTAAAAGAGTACACATTAGTTCACCTAATGAGCACTTTCTTTGGTCCTTGAATTTTTCAAGAGGGAAAATCTTAGAGTCAAATTTGATTGTTTCATCCTTCTGCATATTCAAGGACTCAAACTCTCTTTTTAAGTTCAACAATTGCATTTGACGTGTCCTATCATAATCTTATATATTTTTTAAAATATCCCAAACTTTTTTACTGTCTTACAAGCCTTGATTTTGTAGAACACGAACTTCCACAAAATTCTGCATAATAGACTTTTCCCTAAGATTTTTTTTTTTTGCCTTCTCTTCACTATTGGATTTCATCTAAGACAAGATATATATGTTTTTCTTGTAAACACATGTATTGGCCTCTCTTCTGCTGTAATTTCTCGATTTCATAGGGTTCCAGAAAAAGCATACATCTTCACAAATCAAATTCGGTAGTTTTCACTAATGAAAGCGAAATGTGGATTTAAAGGTAGTCTGCTAGACATCATTTGTGATGTCAATAAATTAAATATTTTGAGCCTATAAGTTCAACAAGAGCTATGATGTCACTGTTAAACAAAGACTATCTAAAGTTGAATTGAAGTATAAAAGTGCAAATAATTCATTAAAATTCTAGCATATTATTAAATCAGAGCACATGTTACGACACTCAAATGATAGGTTGAACTAGAGCCTTGATGTGTGTGCTTAAGGCATGAGTTAAGGGGGTTAGTTTCTAAATCATGAGGCATGTAATAGACCTCCAAGTTTGAATGACTTTATAAGGGTTAAATGAGGGTACAAGGAAATGGTCCAAGTCAAAAGGGGCAAGCCTAAGCCAAAGGGCCAAGGCTGCCCCAAGGTGGCTAGTCACTGCCCAATGGTCCACGATCACTTCCATGAGTAGTGGTTATGACCACGAATAGTGAAAGGGCTTGTGAAGGTCCCTTAGGCATGTGTGCGGCATGGAGAGTGTCACATTCGGGGACCACCCCTAGACGTAACCGGCGTCGGCGTCCTCTTTGAGGAGTAAGACTAGCCTCTTATCATACATCATTACATTCATAGGTCAAAAATGCAGAAAATTCAAAACTTTTTATTACTTCTTCATTGAGGTTTACATAGATGTCTACATACACATAATATATTCATATCAAGTATACTTAGACCCTTCGTATAGGAAGATTACATAGTCTTCTACTTTTATTGCACATAAGTATATATATAAGATAGAACATAGTCTTTAAAGATTGTCTCATCTCATAACCATCTATCAAGATTATAGAAAATTGGGCATAGCCCATACATCAATGTAAAAGAGCCACATATAGGCTATACAATCTATACTCAAATGAAAAGAGAAAGAACATAAGATTCTTTAAAATAAAACAACTTTATAATCTCGATATTGGCATCGCCCTCGGAAAAAGAGGACCTACCCACTTGGATGATTGATAAAGTCTAAGTCTTCTTCAAAGTCGTCTCAAAGAGATTTCAACAACAACCGAAACCTAAAATGTTTGGGTAAAAGGGAGAAAATAGGGTTAGTACACCAGTTGTACTAAGTATGAGATCATATGCACATATAAGATCAAATCATGCTAACAAGGGACATTTTATTAAAACATGCTATTTCACCTTTTGAAAGTCTTATGCATAATCAAGAAAATCATACCAATCAACAAGACATATTCATTAAGTCAAAGCAAGTAACATGTTTGTCAACATACTTGAACACATAATCTAATACAACCTTATCATCAAGTAATAACATCACAAACATGAATAAGACTTCATCATATCATAATAAAGCAAGAAATCTACTCATGAATCCTCATAAAGTCAACAAGTGCAATGGCCAAGCAAAGACTCATAACCTTACTCAATCAAGTAACCCAACAAGAACCATGACTAATATCCAACTTCACATAACATAACCTTTTGAGGTACATAACATCATACTTTAGCAATATAGGCCAATTACATGTTCATAAGAATAACCATCACCATACAATAGCATTTACATGTAAGATCATCATATTATCATCACTTGCATTCATTATAACCTACATACATAATATCAACCTTCTAAGGTTTCCCTCAAGGCAAACTAGTGCAAGGCATAGGTAGAGTCCCATACCCCTACCTAGGCTAAGTCAAACCACTCAAGTCACCCTAGTTGGTTTATACTTCATTTTAGGGAACACTCGCCTTAACCGACATAGATCACAAGAGATAAGTGTGGAATCCGGTGTTGTAAAACCTTACACCGATGGAAGGTGGTCTACCGGTCAAGGTAGAACCTAGCATGAACATAGCATCTAGGTGGATCCACTAGCTAGTATTCCTATGGTGGCAACATAGTTTAAGGAAACTTCTTGGAAACATCACTCTACACCCTATTTGGGTCATGAGGCTATCCACCCTGTGAGGACCACAGTGAACCCTACCTTCCCTATTTGGGAAGGTGTCACCTTCTCACATACAATATCACTCGGTGCTAAGCTAGAGTCCCTTTAGAAATTTTCTTAAGATCTTTATTAATCATCATAACTTATTATAGGTCATAGGGTCTAGCCCTTCTATAATCATCATCATCATAGCTCAATAAGAATTGCATGAGTATAGTCCTTTCATTACAATTCATATAAGTGAGCTTAGCACATTTACATATTCTTTCATGATAAGGCACATTGGTAGTCATCACCATCCTTATAGCATTTAAATCTTAATCAACCTCACAACCATTATCAAGACATTTCAATTCAACATCAAACCACCCTATCAATCCTAATTCAAGGCTTACTCCAACACAACATCATGACTTAATCACAATTAACCATAATTTGAAGTAAAGAATGGGGATCATTAGACTTGCCAAGTCTCCTTCATAATCCATCATCAAGGTCTTACCATAAACCCTCAACTCAACCCAATTAGGGTATAGTTTCATCATAAAACAATAACAAACATAATAACAAGGCTAATTGAATCACTACATCATTATCCATCACTAGTACATAGCTTAAGACAAGATACTTAGGTGAATTCACAACATACTTTATAAACTAAATCAACTTCTCAAGGACTAGCATGATAGGATTATAATTCATCCTATTCTATTCATGATTGATACAATAACATCATCTAGTAGTAATTTAATCAATAATCAAGTCAATTAAACCAACATTACATAATTAATATCATTATCATAACCTAGGGTTAAGGGGTGAATGTCATCTTCTACAAACTAGAACAAACCATCAATATATATCATAATTAAGTTAGAATACATGTTAATCTACTCATAATATCCAAAAGAAATCATAAACAAATCATTTCATAACATAAATTTCGAGATTGGGAAAGACCCACATGAAAACTCAACTTTTGAAATAACTTTGAAGGAACCTTTGGGGAAAGGAGTCCCAAAGGTGAATTAGATCACATACCTTAATGTTTGATGAAGATTTGATGGTGAAATCTACCCTTTACAGCCCTTAAACCCTCCCCTAGTTTGGTTTTCAATGGAATTCTTCAACTTGAGAGAGAAAGAAGAGAGAAGGAAGAGAATTTGGGTTTGTGAGTTATGAGAGCTTAGTTAGTCTTAATTAGGCTAGGACTTTATATAGGGTGATAACTAAGATAATTAGACCTCCCTAATCAACCAACTAATTAACTAACCCTTTAATTAATTAATTGGGACTAAGTAAAAACGTGCAGAAAAATCAAGCCTTCACAGACGACACCACGATCGACGGATCATGGGTCAATCGATGGCCAACCCACCCTTCCGTGCTGCACATCTGTAAATAAGTTCAGAGACTGTGAAAAAGAGGCCCTTCAAGGATTTGGATAAGTGTTGGTCGACGGATGGCATCGATGCCCCTTTGATTCCCTTTCGTGGGTGCAGACTACCCAGGCAGTCCTTGACCCCAAAATGCAAGGGTCCTCTTCAAGGGCCCTTGGTTGGTCCTTGAGGAGTCGTACCTGGACGTTTCGACTATGAATCATATTAAACACATGTTAGACACCCTTCCACCAAATTCAAGTGTTTATTCCAACTTCCCTTGAAGTCGATGACACAAGATCTATGAATATCCTCAAAAGTTTGAATAGTACGCTCCGCTTGACCATCCGTTTCGGGATGAAAAGCGGTACTTAACTTCACCTTGGTACCCAACCCTTCTTGGAATGACCTCCAAAACCTAGATGTGAATTGTGCACCCTATCTGATATGATGGATAAAGGAATACCATGGCGACACAAAATCTCATCTATGAAGATCTTTTCATAACCTTCTATCGAATAAGTAGACTTGACGCGAATAAAACGAGCGGACTTGGTCAACCTATCCACAACCACTCTTATGGAGTCATATTGTTTTTGAGTCTCAGGAAAACCTACCACAAAATCCATATTGATGTCTTCCCACTTCCAAGTAGGAATTTGGATTTCTTGTAGTAAACCACCCGGCTTTTGATGTTCGGCTTTCACTTGTTGGCAATTTGGACACTTTGCTACAAACTCCGCTATGTCCTTCTTCAAGCCTTCCCACCAATACACTTCTCTAAGGTCATGATACATCTTTGTTGACCCCGGATGAATGGAATAATGGGACGCATGACCTTCCTCAAGAATTCGGTTCCTCAAATCATATACATTGGGGACACACAACCTTCCTTGATACCTCAAAACACCATTCCCCCTAAGGAGAATGACTCATTAAGCTTACAAAGAACCTATTCCTTCAACTCCATCAATGGTTAATCAAGGTGTTGTTTGGACTTCACCTCAACAACTAAGGATGACTCGGAGTTATGATGGACCATAAAACCACCATTTGGAGAATCTTCAAATCTAACCCCCAATCTATACAACCTATGAACATCTTTCACTAGGTCTTTCTTGGCTTCCTCTACATGAGACACACTACCCATGGTCATACGACTTAGAGCATCCGCAACCATATTGGCCTTGCCGGGGTGATAAATAACACTCATGTCATAATCTTTCAACAATTCTAACCTCCTTCTTTGTCAGAGATTCAACTCCTTTTGAGTAAACACATATTGGAGACTCTTGTGGTTGGTATACACATCAACATAAACACCATACAAGTAATACCTCCATATTTTCAAGGCAAATACCACGGCCGCTAACTCAAGATCATGAGTGGGATAGTTCTCTCATGCACCTTAAGTTGTCTAGAATCATAGGCGATTACTTTCACATGTTGAATAATAACACACCCCAAACCCACTCGGGATGCATCGCAATACACAACGAAGCCCTTTGTACCCTCCGATAAAGTCAACACCAGAGCGGAAGTAAGCCTATATTTTAAGATTTGGAAGCTCTTCTCACATACCTCCGATCACTCAAACTTCTTACTCTTTTGGGTCAAATTAGTCAAGGGAGATGCAATGGATGCAAAACCATCCACAAATCCGATAATAACCCGCTAGACCCAAGAAAATCCTAATGTCGGTTGGAGTCAATGGTCTAGATCAATTTCTCATCGCTGTCGTATTCCTTGGATCAACCTCAACTCCCTCTCTAGAGATGATATGACCAAGAAATGCCACCGACTTCAACCAAAACTCGCATTTGCTATACTTGGCAAACAATTGATGTTCTTTAAGTACTTGCAACACCACTCTCAAATGACCCATGTGTTCACCCTCATTTTTTGAATATACCAAGATTTAGTCAATAAAGACAATGACAAATGAATCTAGGTAACTTCAAAACACCCTTTTCAGTAGGTCCATAAACACTTCCCGAGCATTAGTGAGACCAAAGGACATTACTAACAACTCAAAGTGACCATATCTAGTCTGAAATTCCATCTTTGGTATATCCTCACCTCTCACCCTAAGTTGGTGATACCCCGATCTCAAGTCAATCTTAGAAAGTAGCTTGCCTCTTGGAGTTGATCAAAAAAGTCATCAATCCAAGAGAGAGGATACTTATTCTTAATAGTGACTTTATTGAGTTGGCGATAAATCAATGCACATTCTTAAGGACCTAGCCTTCTTCTTCACAAACAAAACCGGAGCACCCTATGGAGAAATACTAGGTCTAATGAAGCCTTTGTCTATTAAATCTTTGAGTTGATCCTTCAACTCTTTCAATTCGGCCGGAGCCATCCGATAAGAAAGAATTGAAATGGGATTTGTATCCGGTAAAAAATTAGTACCAAAATTAATTTCCCGTTTGGGAGGAATACCGGGAAGATCATTAGGAAAGACCTCCGGAAATTCACTCACTATGGGGACCGACTTAATGGGAGGAATTTCGGAGTCTAAATCTTGGACTCCTACTACGTGATATAGACAACCTTTCGAGATCCTCTTGCATGCTTTTAGACAAGAGATGATACGACCTCTAGGAATAGAATTTCCCCCCTTTCACTCTAAAACTGGTTCATTTGGAAAGTTAAACTTCACCACCCTCGTTCTACAATCAATAGATGCAAAGTAATCATGCAACCAATCCATACCGAAAATGCTATCAAAATCAAGCATATCAAGTTTTACTAGTTCAGCATAAGAAACTCTATTGGGCAACATTATCGGACAATTTCCATAAACCTTTTTTGCAACAACCAACTCACCCACTGGGGTAGACACTATAAAAGGTTCATGCAAGATATCGGGTAAAATGTCAAACTTCTAGCTACAAGAGGGGTAACAAATGACAAGGTAGCACCGGGATCAAGTAAATCATATACATCAATAGAAAAGACTTTTAATATACCGGTCACCACATCGGGAGAGGTCTCTTGCTCACCTCTATAGCGGAGAGCATAGAACCGGTTCTTCTTAGGAGCATCCTTAGAAACACTTGCTTGAGCTTGACCACTTTTCTTGTCTTGACCCTTCACATTAGGGAAATATAGAACCTTGTGCCCAATTTTACCACAACTAAAACACTTTTCCGTCCCAATGAGGAAATCACCATAGTGCTTCTTGCCACACTCACCATAAGTTGGCTTCTCTCTTAGTGAACTAGTACCTCTTCCCTTTTGAGGCTTAGGGTTTGCAACCTTATCACCACGAGACTTAGGGAACTTGGATTGAACTTGATTAGAGAACCTCTTCTTGAACATAGGATTGTCTTGGATATCAAGCCTACCCTTTGAAGAAACACCAACAAAAGATCTTGCCCTTTTGGCATCTCTACTCTCTTGTCGAGCATGAACCATGAGACGAGAAATGTTCATATTATCATGTATCATAGACGAATGACATTCCTCTTGTAGGTCTTCCAACACCCCATCATAAAATGGCGTATTTCATCCCTAGGATCGAAAACCAAAGAAGGAGCATACTTGGACAATTTAGTGAATTTCAAAGAGTATTCAAGCACAGTCATACCTCCTTGATGAAGATTGATGAACTCCACCACTTTGGCTTCCCTCATCTCCCTAGGAAAGAACCGATCAAGAAAAGTCTTCTTGAAGATCTCCCAAGTCATCGGTCCACCCCCTAGAGGCCTATTGTCCCTCCATTGGACGTACCAAGTTTGAGCCACATCTTTGAGTTGGTAAGTGGATAACTCGGCCTTATCACTAGTAGTTAACCCCATATCATAAAGTATCTTGTAGACTTCATCAATGAACTCTTGGGGGTCTTCCTCAACCTTGGACCCATAGAAAGAAGGAGGATTCATCCTAGTGAAATCCCTTAGACGGGAAGCCATAGTAGCAACTTGTTGATTTGGTCGGGGTACAACCTCCCGATTAGCTTGGGTCGTCATAGATTGGGATTGAGTAGTGACGGATTGGGCTTGAGTAGTGATGGCTTGGGCCATTTGGAAAAGGGCAGCCCTTATCTCACCATCCGTCAAAGGTGAAGGATTGACCGGAGCTTGTCCAATATTAGGATCTTCTTCAAGAGGAGGGACTTGATCACCACGAGGAGGAACTCCCGCATTGGCAATCTCTTCCTCAAGTCTTCGTGCCGCATTCCTTTGAGTATTCATTGCCTATAACCAAAATACAAGGTTTAGGAGAAAGTACATAATAAGTATACTCTAGAGGCACGATATTGGATATCCAAGAAAGAGAGAGTTTCCTCACAAAGTGTGGCGCGCTTCACAGTGATCAGTACGAATCTTAGACGTGGTTGAGAGAGACATCGACATCAAGTATATTCAACCTCATGCTCTCATACCAAGTTTTTCTCATCCGGTGAGCACTCCCTAAACGTAATTGGCGTCATTGTCCTCTTTGAGGACTAAGACTAGCCTCTTAGTATACATCATTACATTCATAGGTCAAAAATAAGGAAAATTTAAAACTTTTTATTATTTATATATTGAGATTTACATATACCTCTACATACACATAATATATTCGTATCGAGTATACATAGACCCTTCGTATACGAAGATTACATAGTCTTCTACTTTTATTGCACATAAGTATATATATAAGATAGAACATAGTCTTTAAAGATTGTCTCATCTCACAACCATCTATAAAGATTATATCAAATTGGACATAGCCCATACATCAATGTAAAAGAGCCACATAGGCTATACAATCCATACTCAAATGAAAAGAGAAAGAACATAACAGTCTTTAAACTAAAACAACTTTATAAGCTTGATATTGGCATCACCCTAGGAAAGTGGACCTACCCACTTGGATGATTAAGAAAGTCCAAGTCTTCTTCAAAGTCATCTAAAAGAGACTTCAACGACCGGAACCTAAAATATATGGGGAAAAGGGAGAACACGGGGTTAGTACACCACTTGTACTAAGTATGAGATCATATGCACATATAAGATCAAATCATGCTAACAAGGGACATTTTATTAAAACATGTTATTTCACCTTTTGAAAGTCTTATACATAATAAAGCAAATCATACCAATCAACAAGACATATTCATTAAGTCAAAGCAAGTAACATGCTTGTCAACATACTTGAACACATAATCTAATACAACCCTATCATCAAGTAATAACATCACAATCATGAATAAGAGTTCATCATATCATAATAAAGCAAGACATCTACTCATGAATCCTCATAAAGTCAACAAGTATGACCAAGCGAATCCCCATAACCTTACTCAATCAAGTAACCCAACAAGAACCATGACTAATATCCAACTTCACATAACATAACCTTTTGAGGTACATAACATCATACTTTAGCAATATAGGCCAATTACATGTTCATAAGAGTAACCATCACCATATAATATCATTTACATGTAAGATCATCATATTATCATCACTTGAATTCATTATAACCTACATACATTATATCAACCTTCTAAGGCTTCCCTCAAGGCAAACTAGTGCAAGGCATAGGTAGAGTCCCATACCCCTACCTAGGCTAAGTCAAACCTCTCAAGTCACCCTAGTTGGTTTATATTTCAATACTTCATTTTAGTTCAGGTAAAACTTGCTTTAACCGACATAGACCACAAGAGCTAAGTGTGGAATCCGGTGTTGTAAAACCTTACACCGATGGAAGGTGGTCTACCGGCCAAGGTAAAACCTAACATGAACATAACATCTAGATGGATCCACTAGCTAGTATTCCTATGGTGGAAACACAATTTAAGGAACTTGGGGTCATCTTGGAAACATCACTCTACACCCTATTTGGGTCATGAGGCTATCCACCCCGTGAGGACCATAGTGAACTCTACCTTCTCTATTTGGGAAGGTGTCACCTTCTAACATAAAAGATCACTCGGTGTTAAGCTAGAGTCCCTTTTGAAATATCTTTAAGATCTTTATTAATCATCATAAATTATTGTAGGTCATAGGGTCTAGCCCTTGTATAATCATCATCATCAAATCTCAATAATAATTGCTTGAGTATAGTCCTTTCATTACAATTCATATAAGTGAGGTTAGCACATTTACATATTCTTTCATGATAAGGAACATTGGTAGTCATCACCATCCTTATAGCATTTACATCTTAATCAACATCACAACCATTATAAAGACATTTCAATTAAACATAATACCACCCTATCAATCCTAATACTAGGAATACTCCTACACAACATCATGACTTAATCACAATTAACCATAATTTGAAGTAAGTAAAGAATAGAGATCATTAGACATACCAAGTCTCCTTCACAATCCATCATCAAGGTCTTACCATGAACCCTCAACTCAACCTAATTAGGGTATAGTTTCATCATAAAACAATAACCAACATAATAACAAGGCTAATTGAATAACTACTTCACAATCCATCAATAGTTCAAAGCTTAAGACAAGATACTTAGGTCAATTCACAACATACTTCATAACCTAGATCAACTTCTCAAGGACTAGCATGATAGGATCATAATTTATCCTATTATATTAATTATTGATACAATAACATCATCTAGTAGTAATTCAATCAATAATCAATTCAATTGAACCAACATTACACAATTAATATCAAGATCATAACCTAGGGTAAAGGGGTGAAGGTCATCTTCTACAAACTAGAACAAACCATCAACATATATCATAATTAAGTTAGAATACATATTAATATATTCATAATATCTGAAATAAATCATAAACAAATTAATTTATAACATAAATTTCGAGATTGGGAAAGACCCACATGAAAACTCAACTTTTGAAATAACTTTGAAGGAACCCTTTGGGGAAAGGAGTCCCAAAGATGAATTAGATCCCATACCTTAATGTTTGATGAATAATTGATGGTTAAATCACCCCTTTACAGCCCTTAAACCCTCCCCTAGTTTGGTATTCAATGGAGTTCTTCAACAAGAGAGAGAAAGAAGAGAGAAGGAAGAGAATTTGGGTTTGTGAGTTATGAGGGTTTCGTTAGTCTTAATTAGGTTAGGACTTTATATAGGGTGCTAACAAAGTTAATTATACATCACTAATCCCCCAACTAATTAACTAACCCTTTAATTAATTATTTGGGACTAAGTAAAACCGTGCAGAAAAATCAAGCCTTCACAGACAACACCACGATCGACGGATCTGGGTCAATCGACGGCCAACCCCCCCTTCCGTGCTTCACATCCGTAGGTAAGTTCAGAGACTTTGAAAAAGAGTCCCTTCAAGGATTTGGCTAATTTTTGGTTTACGGATGGCATCGACGCCCCGTCGATCAACACACGCCCCGTCGATTCCTTTTCGTGGGCGCACACTGCCCAGGCAGTCCTTGACCCCAAAATGCAAGGGTCCTCCTCAAGGGCCCTTGGTTGTTCCTTGAGGAGTCGTACCCAAAATTTTTGAACATGAATAAACTTAAACACATGTTAGACACCCTTCAACCAATTTTTATCACTTTCCGACTTCCAAAAGCTAGTCAAATAGGCTAAGACACGCTAGTACCTCCTTGAACTAGTTTCTGGACGTCATGGACGTTCTTGGACGTTTTGGTTTCTAGACTTCCTAAATGACTCATATTCATTAAAATTAACCTTAAAACAGTGTCTATACCTTATGACACTTATGTTAGGCTTTAGAACACGTCTTAGATTTTCAAAGTATTACAGTAAGGATGGCCTAGCCACTGCCTAAGCACCACGACTCGTGGTCTTGACCACGGAGCATTGATTCTAATGATCTAAATTGATTAAGTATGATTATATATTATTGTTTATGGATGAATTCAAGTAACATTGATAGTTTTTGAACAAATTCCAACAAGACCCATGAATCCCCTTTCTTTCTCAATTCTAAAACCTTACTAGTATTAGATGATGATTGATGAATATGAATTTAGTATGCTATTATGTAATTCACCATTGTATTGTCATATTATCCTTTATAATGTATGAATATCAAGAAAATATGCTTTAACCTTGAAGGAATCCATGAAGGCTATGACTGAAGGTTGGTAATTCGTGAGTAGTCTTTTACTATGTTGTTGATCCACTTGTGGTGGAAGTATTTACTTAATAAGTAGTCATAGTTTGATTGGTTTGATCCACTTATGGTGGAGTGCTTAATTTATCATGTATTATGAAGTTGAATTATAATTCCCTCTTCCCTACAACCCTATATATATGACTATGAAGGATATGTTATGAGCATGAAGAATGTATTATGAACATGGTGTGGTCTATATGTTGAGTTGCATGAGGTGCCATTGGGAAGGAACCTACCCAAAAAATACCCTATATGAATATGTGACTCTACACATTCCATAAATTAACTACTTGAATGATTAATGTAACCATGTCTATTGTAATGAAGGTTGAATATGTGATTAAGATCTTTAAATGCAATATATATGAATTGTGCATGAATTGGGATATGATGTGCATGTTATGATCTCTTTAGAATGGAAGTACCTATGATGATAATGTTGTTGTTGTTGTGTCACTGTAAGGACAATTATGCACACATATACAGTCCATGCATAAATATGAATATGATGTGTTTATAGTGTTAATTGAAAGGCAAATTCTCATATGCACCTTTACATACTATTATGCACGAAATTTACATGACCATGATGATATGAATATGAATATTGTGAGATAAGCATGAATGTGTTGTTGAATTCAAGGTAATTCTCATGCACACTATAGGACTATGATATAAAATATACATTCTCACATGATATTGTCTCTATGATGAAAGGACATTCTCACTTTTGGAACCCATGAGCTAAATGATATATGAGGGATTAAGTCCCTAAGGTATTCAATATGAACTAATGCTTAATAAAGGCTAAATATTACCTAAAAAGGGGAATTGAGCTTAGCACCGAGAGAATATGCATGAGAGGGGTTCATTCCCAAAGGAAGGAAGGTTCCCCCAATGGTCTCATTGAGATCGAAACTATAATATTTTAAGTATTGTAACATTTTGAAATACCGAGGTCATGTGATAAGACTTAAATGGTCTCCTTAGGATCTAAACCAGTGTTCCTAGCCAATTAGGCATATTAAGAATCTTTGAAGTGGTGTTGGAACCGAAACTCTTAAACGTCCGACAAATTGGTTCATAAGAGGGCTAGAGTGTCCTTTTGATATAACCAAGTTAAAGAGTCGGAATTTGGTAAACAGTTGTAACCATAGGTGTAAAATGTTGTGTGGGATGGTATCATGCTGGAAAAGTCAGGGGACGACTCCACAAGGACCAAACAAGGACCCTCGAGGAGGATCCTTAAAGCAGTAGGGCATGACGGACCCCATGACGGGGTGTCACAGGCGCGACGGGGCGTCGAGGCCTCCGTCGTGCCAGCCTTAGTGCTTGGACTTTTCCTCCGCCTGCACAAGTCTCTGACAAGCGTGACGGATGTGCAGGACGGAGGGAAGCCAGTCCGTCACGGCCACGACGGTCCATCGTCGTGGAACCGTCGTGCGCTTGGGGAGAAAGCCTCCGCCTGCACAAGTCTCTGACCAACGTGACGGATGTGCAGGACGGAGGGATGTCAGTCCGTCACGCCCACGACGGACCGTCGTCGGGGATCCGTCGTGGAAGGTCTGTGGCAGTTATGGAAAAGTTATTTTTTTTTAGTTAGTTAATTAATTAAGTGTCTTAGGAGTAATTAGGGGTTTAAGAGAGACTAATTAAGTGACTTAAGACCGCACTATAAATACCCAACCCTCATTAGCCTAATCATTCTCTCAAAAACAAAACTCTCTTCCTTCTCTCTACTTTTTCTCTCTATTGGAAGACTCCATTGGAGATCAACTTGGGGAGATCATTGGGGGTTGATTTAGCACGAAATTCACCATCAAAACGTCATCAAACCTTCAGGTATGGGATCTAATTCACCTTTGAGATTCTTTCCTCAAAGGGTTCCTTCAAAGCTTTTTCCAAAAAGTTGAGTTTCTTATGGGTTTCATCAAATCCGAATTTGATCATGTGAATTGAGTTAATTATGTATTCTTTGGGTTAGAATGAATAGATTATCATGAATTGTAACTTGACTATGGAGAATTGATGTAGTTTGATCTAGATTGTGGGTGATGACCCCTAACCCTTAATCCTAAATGTTGAATTGATATGGATTAGGTTGAGTTTGATAGAATTGATCTCATAATTAGTTAAATGGTCTTTAATGATTGTTATTGCATTGATTATGGATCTATTATGATGAATTGAAGTTCTTCACACCTATGTTCTTGAATATTGAATCTAAGTTAAGAAGATACACTTGAGATCATGTTACTAAGCTTTGATGTAGTATTGCTTCATAGTATAGTGCTTCTCCTTGATTAGTTCTTGTGATTTATTATTGAATTACATCGATGTGATGATCTAAGATTGGTTGATCTATGGGTTGATGGTAAGGCCCTTTATTGATGGACTAGGGAGGAGTATTGGTAAGTCTTGATGATCCTAGCCTTTACTTCAAATTATGGTTAATTGTCATCAAGTGATAATGTTATGTTGAAGTATGCTTTGATTGATGTGATAAGTTGATATGGTACATGAACTTATATGCTTAGGTTGGTTGTGAGGTTGCTAGGTGTAATGTAACATATGGAAGTTGTACGATGTGCCCTATTATGATGAGATGTACGAGGGTTGACTTCACCTATATGGATTGTTATGAAAGGACTAATTCTCATACAATTCTTATTTGAGCTATAATGATGATATACAAGGGATTGACCCTTCTATCTAATTAAATTGAGAAGATTAATAAAGATTAAAGGCTTCTCTACAAAAAGGGAACTTAGCTTAGCACCGAGTGAGCTTGTAAGTGAGGGGTGACACTTTTTTTGTAAGAAGAAAGGCAGGGTTCATTACGGTCCTCACGGGGTGGATAGCCTCATGACCCGAGTAGGGTGTAGAGTTGATATGTCCGTGGTTCTTTCCCCCAAGCTCCATTAACTATGTTGCCACCATAGGATACTAGCTAGTGGATCCACCTAGATAGCTATGTTCACGTTAGGTTCTACCTTGGCCGGTAGACCACCTTCCATCGGTGTAAGGTTTCATGACACCGGATTCCACATTCGATTATGTGGTCTATGTCGGTTAAGGCAAATGTTCCCTAAACTAAAAATGAATGAATGAATAAGGTATAGGCTAATCAAAGTAACTTGAGAGGTTGGCTATAGCTTAAGTAGGGGTATGGGACTCTACCTACGCCTTGCACTAATTTGCCTTGATAGGAACTTTGAGAGGTCAATATTATGCAAGTAAGGCTATAGTATGATGTAAATGGTTGGTATGTTGAGTAACATGCTTACGAATATAATGTTGTTGTCTTTGCTTGAAGAAGGATGTATCATGACATGACGAGTATGTTGGTAAGTAAATTGCTAATTGTAGTCTTGGTAGGTTACTTGATTGAGTAGGATATATGGTAATTTTACTTGATCATTGCACTTGTGACTTATTGAAGGTTATCATTAGTAGGCTTTGCTTTGCTATGGTTTAATTGCATATGTAGTCTATTATGTTTTCATAAATGTCCCTTTCTAAATATATTTTATTGGTAATTGTATATGAGATTCCATACTTAGTACATGTGGAGTACTAATCCCTTTTCTTTCCCTTTTCCCAAACATTTTAGGTTCGGGTCGTTGAGCTTGATCCAAATTGCTAGGAAGGAAGACTTGGGTATTTTTCCATCCAAGTGGTAGGTCCTCACTCTCTCGAGGACGTGGCCGATATCTCTCTTTTATGATGTGTAGATACTATGATTCTATGTTGACTCTGTTATTCTCTTGAGACGATGTAATAGACAGCCTATATGCGGCTTCTTTCATTTGATGTAGGGCTATGCCCAAGACTTATTGTAATCGATAGATGGTTTATGAGATGAGACGGTTTTATGACTATTATTTTCTAAATATATAAGTGTATGAAATAAAAGTAGAAGACTAAGTAATCTTCGTATATGAACAAGTCTATGTATACTTGATATATATAATTATGTGTATGTAGAGGTCTATGTAAACCTCCGAGTAGTTTTAGATAAAAAGTTTTAAATTCTTTATGATTTTTAGTCGATGAATGCTATGACGAAGCTAAGAGGCTTGTCTTAGTCCTCCGAGAGGACGACGACGCCGGTTACGTCTAGGGGGTAAACCCGGATGTGACAAACTTGGTATCAGAGCATGAGGTTGAATATCCATGATGTTAACGTCTCTCTCTCAACCACGTTATTTAAGTTTGTATTCATAATTGTGAAGTGCGCCACACTTATGAACAGGAACTTAATTGATGATTAGGAATCATTCTCATTGTTGGAAATCCATATCGTGCCCCTAGAATGTACGTCGTATATGCTTTTGCCTGAACCTTGTGTTTTGGTTATAGGAGATGAATACTAGGAGAAATGCGGCTCGAAGACTTGAGGAAGAGATGGCTGCTGCGGGAATTCCTCGTGACGAACTTGCTCCTCCTCTTGAAGAGGTTGCCATTGATGATCAGGTTCCTGCTGATCCTCCACCGATGACAGAAGCTCAGATGAGAGCTATTATTGCTCAAATGTCTCAAGCCATGACTACTCAAGCTCAAGCCGCAACAGTGCAAGCCCAAGCTATGACTGCCCAAGCCAATAGGGATTTGGCACCTAGAGTCCATGAACAGACTATGGCCTCCACACTTAGGGATTTCACTCAAATGAATCCTCCTGTCTTTTATGGGTCGAAGGTTGATGAAGACCCTCAGGAATTTATTGATGAGGTTCACAAGATTTTGTGTGCTATGGGGCTGTCATCTAGCGAGAATGCCGAGTTGGCCTCATACCAACTCAAGGATGTCGCTCAGATATGGTATGCGCAATGGAAGGACAACAGGCCACTTGGAAGTGGGTTAGTGACGTGGGAGTTATTCAAAGGGGCCTTCATTGATCGGTTCTTCCCTAGAGAGATGAGGGAAACGAAGGTGGTGTAATTCATCAATCTCCGCCAAGGAATGATGAGTGTTCATGAGTATTCTCTGAAATTTACTCAATTGGCCAAATATGCTCCGTCTTTGGTCTCCGATCCTAGAGACGAAATGAGTCGATATGTGACAGGTATATCGGACGATTTACAAGAGGAGTGTCAATCGGCTATGCTACATGATAACATGAACATTGGTCGTCTCATGGTGCATGCAAGAAGGGTTGAGGAGGCTAGAGCAAAAAGGAAGGATAAGGATAAGGACTCAAGGAGGACAAGGTCTTCTGAGAGTGAAACTGCTAAAGATAGGTTGGGAATTCAAGACAGGCCTAGATTCAAGAAGCGGTTCTCAAACCACGTTCCATCCAAATTTCCCAAGGTTAGGGATGGGAAGGTTCCTAGGCCAAGAGCTCAAAAAGGAAAAAGTGGAAATTCGCCCAATAAGAATCCAACTTGCAAGGAATGTGGGAAGAAGCATTTAGGAGTTTGCCTCCTAGGTTCGGACAAGTGCTTTGGTTGTGGAAAGATTGGTCACAAGGTGCGGGATTGTCCAAATGCTAAGGGACAAGAGAGGGGTGGTCAGTCAAGTGGTTCAAATGATGTTCCCAAAAAGAACCGTTTTTATGCTCTTTGTTCGAGAGATGACCAAGAGGCCTCTCCCGATGTGGTGACTGGTATGTTACAAATCTTTGCCATTGATGTGTATGCATTACTTGATCCGGGTGCTACTTTGTCTTTCGTTACTCCATTGGTAGCTAAGAAGTTTAGTACATTACCCGATGTTTTGCATGAACCTATTTTGGTGTCTACTCCGGTTGGTGAATCAGTGGTAGCAAAAAGAGTCTATCAAAATTGTCCTATTTCAATACCTCATAGAGTTTCTCATATTGATCTAGTTGAGCTAGACATGATTGATTTTGATGTCATATTAGGTATGGACTGGTTGCATGCTAGTTTCGCTTCCATCAATTGTAGGACCAAAATTGTGAGGTTTTGTTTCCCAAATGAACCCGTTATTGAGTGGAAGGGTGGAAATTCTCTTCCTAGAGGTCGTTTCATAACATGCCTAAAGGCGTGTAAAATGATCTCGAAGGGGTGTCTCTACCATATTGTGAGAGTCCAAGAAGTGGATTCGAAGTTCCTCCTATAGAGTCAGTCCCCGTGGTGAGTGAATTTACGGAGGTCTTTCCTGATGACCTTCCTGGCATTCCTCCCGAACGGGAAATCGATTTCGGTATCGATTTGCTACCGGAAACAAATCCTATTTCTATTCCTCCTTATAGAATGGCTCCGGCCGAGTTAAAGGAATTGAAGGCACAACTTAAAGATTTGCTAGACAAGGGCTTTATAAGGCCTAGCATTTCTCCATGGGGTGCTCCGGTCTTGTTCGTGAAAAAGAAGGATGGGTCCTTGAGAATGTGTATTGACTACCGACAACTCAACAAGGTTACTATCAAGAACAAGTATCCTCTTCCTCGGATTGATGATTTATTTGATCAACTCCAAGGAGCGAGTTACTTCTCAAAGATTGATTTGAGGTCAGGGTACCACCAGCTTAGGGTGAGAAATGAAGATATTCCAAAGACAGCTTTTCGGACTCGATATGGGCATTATGAGTTCGTGGTTATGTCTTTTGGTCTCACAAATGCTCCGGCGGCGTTTATGGATCTGATGAACAGAGTGTTTCGAAATTTCCTTGATTCATTCGTTATTGTATTTATCGATGATATCTTGGTGTATTCGAAAAATGAGGTTGACCACAGTGATCATCTAAGGGTAGTATTGCAAACCCTTAGAGAACATAAATTGTTCGCCAAGTATAGCAAGTGCGAGTTTTGGCTGAGGTCGGTGGCATTTCTTGGGCACATTATCTCTAGTGAGGGAGTTGAGGTAGATCCAAGGAAGACAGTTGCGGTAAGAAACTGGCCTAGACCCTTGACCCCAACTGATATTAGGAGTTTCTTGGGTCTAGCGGGTTATTATCGAAGGTTCGTAGAAGGCTTTTCTTCCATTGCATCTCCTTTGACTTCATTGACTCAAAAAGGCAAAAAGTTTGAATGGTCAGAGGCATGTGAGAAGAGTTTTCAATTATTGAAGGATAGGCTTACTTCCGCTCCGGTGTTAACTTTACCGAAAGGATCTAAAGGGTTCATTGTGTATTGTGATGCATCCCGCATAGGTTTGGGGTGTGTGCTTATGCAATGGGAAGGTGATTGCCTATGCTTCGCGGCAACTTAAGGTGCATGAGAGAAATTATCCTACTCATGACCTTGAGTTAGCGTCCGTGGTGTTTGCTTTAAAAATATGGAGACACTACTTGTATGGTGTTCATGTAGATGTTTTCACTGATCATAAGAGCCTTCAATATGTGTTTACCCAAAAAGATTTGAATCTTCGACAAAGAAGGTGGTTAGAGTTGTTGAAAGATTATGATATGACTGTCCTATATCATCCCGGCAAGGCAAATGTGGTGGCGGATGCTTTAAGTCGTATGACTATGGGTAGTGTGTCTCATATCGAAGAAGACAAGAAAGATCTAGTAAAAGATGTTCACCGTTTGACTAGATTGGGAGTGCGATTGGTGTGTTCGCTAAATGGAGGTGCCACGATTCATCATAGCTCCGAGTCATCATTGGTGGTTGAGGTAAAGTCCAAACAACACCTTGATCATCTATTGATGGAGTTAAAGGAGTCGGTTCTTGGCAAGACGAACGAATCATTCTCCTTAGGAGAAAACAGTGTTTTGAGGTATCAAGGGAGGTTGTGTGTTCCTGATGTGGATGGATTGAGGGATCGGATCTTTGATGAAGCCCATGGATCCCACTATTCCATCCATCCCGGTTCTACAAAGATGTATCATGACCTTCGAGAAATATATTGGTGGGAAGGTTTGAAGAAGGATATAGCGGAATTTGTTGCTAAATGTCCGAATTGTCAACAAGTGAAGGCGGAACATCAAAAGCCGGGTGGCTTACTACAGGAGATCCAAATTCCTACTTGGAAGTGGGAAGATATTAATATGGATTTCGTAGTAGGGTTGCCTCGGACTCAAAAGTCATTTGATTCTATATGGGTGATTGTTGATAGATTGACTAAGTCCGCTCACTTTATCCCCGTCAAATCTACATATTCGGCGGAAAATTATGCGAAGATTTTCATAGATGAGATTGTGTGTCGTCATGGTATTCCGTTATCCATCATTTCGGATAGAGGTGCACAATTCACATCTAGATTTTGGAAGTTGTTTCAAAAAGGTTTGGGTACTAAAGTGAAATTAAGTACCACCTTCCATCCTCAAACGGATGGTCAAGCGGAACGCACGATTCAAACTCTTGAGGATATGCTTAGAGCTTCCATCATTGATTTTAAAGGGAGTTGGGATAAGCATTTACCGTTGGTGGAGTTTGCATATAATAATAGTTTCCATTCGTCCATCTCCATGGCTCCCTATGAAGCCTTGTATGGAAGGAGGTGTAGGTCTCCTATAGGATGGTTTGAAGTAGGTGAGTCATCGATATTCGGTCCCGACTTGATTTACAAGACATTGGAGAATGTACATATCATAAGAAATAGGTTGCAAACAGCCTATAGTCGACAAAAGTCCTATGCCGATAATAGAAGAAGGGACTTGGAGTTTGAAGAGGGTGATAGGGTGTATTTAAAAATCTCACCTATGAAGGGTGTGGTAAGATTTGGCAAGAAAGGGAAGTTGAGCCCTCGATATGTAGGCCCTTATGAGATTTTAGAAAGGGTTGGTAAAGTTGCCTATCGTTTAAGATTACCTGATGAGCTAGTTTTGGTTCATCCGGTTTTCCATGTCTCCATGTTAAAGAAGTGTGTTGGAAATCCCGAGTCAATTCTTCCTCTTGAAGGACTCGGAGTCAAGGATAACCTCTCTTATGAGGAGGTTCCGGTACAAATCCTTGATAGGCAAGTGAAAAGGTTGAGGAACAAAGAGGTGGTTTCCGTAAAGGTGCTATGGAGGAACCACCTAGTTAAGGGTGCAACATGGGAGGCGGAAGCCGACATGAAAACCCGTTATCCTCATCTTTTTGATGTTTAAGGTTAGTATCTCTCTCTAATGATATAAATACGTTAGATATTGTGAATCTCTGTTGTTTTTGTGAAACTTTGCAAAACTCCTAGTTTTGGAGACTTCTAAAATGGAGTCACTTTAAGGTGACCTTAGATAAAAATTGGAAGTTATCTTGCTTCTTGCATAATTGGGTCAAGTTTTGTGATTTAGGTATGGTTAATCCTTGTTGATATTGTATTGAGCATATTGATAAAATGCACTTTGTACTATTTGAATTGAGTGATAAATGATTGAGCTCATGCCTATATGAAAAGGAGAAAAAAAAAACCTCATGAGGAAATGTTGAGATCATGTATGGTAAATTGATGTTTTGTAGTATTTTTACGAAATAATATAGTTCATGCTAACTAAATATTGTGAATTGGTTGAGCTGCTAGTCTTGAGTCTACTCCCACATTTTTAGAATGTTTGGTGTCATTCGGGGACGAATGTTCCTAAGGGGGGGATAATGTAACATTTTGAAATACCGAGGTCATGTGATAAGACTTAAATGGTCTCCTTAGGATCTAAACCAGTGTTCCTAGCCAATTAGGCATATTTAGAGTCTTTGAAGTGGTGTTGGAACCGAAACTCTTAAACGTCCGGCAAATTGGTTCAAGAGGGCTAGAGTGTCCTTTTGATATAACCAAGTTAAAGAGTCGGAATTTGGTAAACAGTTGTAACCATAGGTGTAAAATGTTGTGTGGGATGGTATCATGCTGGAAAAGTCAGGGGACGACTCCCCAAGGACCAAACAAGGACCCTCGAGGAGGACCCTTAAAGCAGCAGGGCATGACGGACCCCATGACGGGGCGTCACAGGCGCGACGGGGCGTCGAGGCCTCCGTCGTGCCAGCCTTAGTGCTTGGACTTTTCCTCCGCCTGCACAAGTCTCTGACAAGCGTGACGGATGTGCAGGACGGAGGGAAGCCAGTCCGTCACGGCCACGACGGTCCATCGTCGTGGAACCGTCGTGCGCTTGGGGAGAAAGCCTCCGCCTGCACAAGTCTCTGACCAACGTGACGGATGTGCAGGACGGAGGGATGTCAGTCCGTCACGCCCACGACGGACCGTCGTCGGGGATCCGTCGTGGAAGGTCTGTGGCAGTTATGGAAAAGTTATTTTTTTTTAGTTAGTTAATTAATTAAGTGTCTTAGGAGTAATTAGGGGTTTAAGAGAGACTAATTAAGTGACTTAAGACCGCACTATAAATACCCAACCCTCATTAGCCTAATCATTCTCTCAAAAACAAAACTCTCTTCCTTCTCTCTACTTTTTCTCTCTATTGGAAGACTCCATTGGAGATCAACTTGGGGAGATCATTGGGGGTTGATTTAGCACGAAATTCACCATCAAAACGTCATCAAACCTTCAGGTATGGGATCTAATTCACCTTTGAGATTCTTTCCTCAAAGGGTTCCTTCAAAGCTTTTTCCAAAAAGTTGAGTTTCTTATGGGTTTCATCCAAATCCGAATTTGATCATGTGAATTGAGTTAATTATGTATTCTTTGGGTTAGAATGAATAGATTATCATGAATTGTAACTTGACTATGGAGAATTGATGTAGTTTGATCTAGATTGTGGGTGATGACCCCTAACCCTTAACCCTAAATGTTGAATTGATATGGATTAGGTTGAGTTTGATAGAATTGATCTCATAATTAGTTAAATGGTCTTTAATGATTGTTATTGCATTGATTATGGATCTATTATGATGAATTGAAGTTCTTCACACCTATGTTCTTGAATATTGAATCTAAGTTAAGAAGATACACTTGAGATCATGTTACTAAGCTTTGATGTAGTATTGCTTCATAGTATAGTGCTTCTCCTTGATTAGTTCTTGTGATTTATTATTGAATTACATCGATGTGATGATCTAAGATTGGTTGATCTATGGGTTGATGGTAAGGCCCTTTATTGATGGACTAGGGAGGAGTATTGTTAAGTCTTGATGATCCTAGCCTTTACTTCAAATTATGGTTAATTGTCATCAAGTGATAATGTTATGTTGAAGTATGCTTTGATTGATGTGATAAGTTGATATGGTACATGAACTTATATGCTTAGGTTGGTTGTGAGGTTGCTAGGTGTAATGTAACATAGGGAAGTTGTACGATGTGCCCTATTATGATGAGATGTACGAGGGTTGACTTCACCTATATGGATTGTTATGAAAGGACTAATTCTCATACAATTCTTATTTGAGCTATAATGATGATATACAAGGGATTGACCCTTCTATCTAATTAAATTGAGAAGATTAATAAAGATTAAAGGCTTCTCTACAAAAAGGGAACTTAGCTTAGCACCGAGTGAGCTTGTAAGTGAGGGGTGACACTTTTTTGTAAGAAGAAAGGCAGGGTTCATTACGGTCCTCACGGGGTGGATAGCCTCATGACCCGAGTAGGGTGTAGAGTTGATATGTCCGTGGTTCTTTCCCCCAAGCTCCATTAACTATGTTGCCACCATAGGATACTAGCTAGTGGATCCACCTAGATAGCTATGTTCACGTTAGGTTCTACCTTGGCCGGTAGACCACCTTCCATCGGTGTAAGGTTTCATGACACCGGATTCCACATTCGATTATGTGGTCTATGTCGGTTAAGGCAAATGTTCCCTAAACTAAAAATGAATGAATGAATAAGGTATAGGCTAATCAAAGTAACTTGAGAGGTTGGCTATAGCTTAGGTAGGGGTATGGGACTCTACCTACGCCTTGCACTAGTTTGCCTTGATAGGAACTTTGAGAGGTCAATATTATGCATGTAAGGCTATAGTATGATGTAAATGGTTGGTATGTTGAGTAACATGCTTACGAATATAATGTTGTTGTCTTTGCTTGAAGAAGGATGTATCATGACATGACGAGTATGTTGGTAAGTAAATTGCTAATTGTAGTCTTGGTAGGTTACTTGATTGAGTAGGAGATATGGTAATTTTACTTGATCATTGCACTTGTGACTTATTGAAGGTTATCATTAGTATGCTTTGCTTTGCTATGGTTTAATTGCATATGTAGTCTATTATGTTTTCATAAATGTCCCTTTCTAAATATATTTGATTGGTAATTGTATATGAGATTCCATACTTAGTACATGTGGAGTACTAATCCCTTTTCTTTCCCTTTTCCCAAACATTTTAGGTTCGGGTCGTTGAGCTTGATCCAAATTGCTAGGAAGGAAGACTTGGGTATTTTGCCATCCAAGTGGTAGGTCCTCACTCTCTCGAGGACGTGGCCGATATCTCTCTTTTATGATGTGTAGATACTATGATTCTATGTTGACTCCGTTATTCTCTTGAGACGATGTAATAGACAGCCTATATGCGGCTTCTTTCATTTGATGTAGGGCTATGCCCAAGACTTGTTGTAATCGATAGATGGTTTATGAGATGAGACGGTTTTATGACTATTATTTTCTAAATATATAAGTGTATGAAATAAAAGTAGAAGACTAAGTAATCTTCGTATATGAACAAGTCTATGTATACTTGATATATATAATTATGTGTATGTAGAGGTCTATGTAAACCTCCGAGTAGTTTTAGATAAAAAGTTTTAAATTCTTTCTGATTTTTAGTCGATGAATGCTATGACGAAGCTAAGAGGTTTGTCTTAGTCCTCCGAGAGGACGACGACACCGGTTACGTCTAGGGGGTAAACCCGGATGTGACAAGTATCAAGAGGGTTTCTAGTATCAACCTTCATATCCCTTAACTATGAAGCCCACATAGGTTGTAGCTAGTGGATCCACCTACATGCTATCATGAATGTTATTCCCTACGTTGGAAAGTAGGACACACTCTTTTCGGTGTGAGAAGTTGACACCGGATTCCATGTAGCTCACATGGTCTATGTCGGTTATGACAAAATTTCCCGAATGCTTAAAATATGTATGAATATAAGAACGTGAATTCTAACTATGACTTCTTGATGGGTTTGCTAAGTATATGTCGGGGTATGAGACTTCATATGTACATTGCACAAGCGAACTTCTAAAGGGGTTAAGATGATGGGTTGCTCATAATATGAACTATATGAAATATGACTAAGATAAATGATATGAATGTGTTGCATGAACTATAACTAATAACTACTCTAGGAGATCTACTTAGTATGAGGGGTAATATGGGATGCCACTCATACATTGCACATGGAGACCTCTAAAGTAGCTATGGTGTAGTTTAATTGTATTATGAGTTGTTGTGTGTCCTATTGGGTGTATGTTATGATCTACACTTCCTTAACATGAGATATGTGATTATGAATGCTTCTTTATTATATGTATTAGTGATGCATGAGACTAAAGTGTCATAAGTATGAGCTTGGTGGTCTATAAGTGATACTTAATGTAGATAGGACTATGGACCCTATCTACATTGCACAAGAGGAGCTTAGGGTTACTTATGTTATTTTGTTATGATGTCATGACCTTGATATGTGACTATGCATGTGTATTATATCTTATACTATATGGTATGTGCAAATGTGTGTTATCTTGATGTTGGAGACTATGCTTGTTATTGTAATGATATCTCTTATGTTATAATAAAATGCATGTGAGTTGCCTTTATGGTTGTATTCTCCAACTATTCCCAACATGATGTTCAAAATAGCATATGAAATGATATCAAATGAAATGTCCCTTTTAAAGCATGTTTTAAATGTTTTCATGCATGGCTCCATACTTACTATGTTTTCGTGCTAACCCCTTCTTTCTACATTTTCTACAAAGTATAGGGTTCTGGGTGGTGATGTACTATACGTGGAAGATAGGTCACTAAGGAGCTTGGGAATGAAGACTTGAGGAGGAGCTTGGGAATGAAGACTTGAGGAGTCCTCACAGTTTCGGGGATGAACCTACATTGTTCACTAATGTCTTTACACTATGTTTTTAGATTGTGCAAGGGTCGTGTCCCTAAGTTGTATTAAAAGAGATTAAAGTTTAAAGGTTATTGATGGTTGAGACATAGAGTCATAGATAGTCTCATTTTATAAAGTATTCGATTGTTAAAGAAAAGTTTTAAATTTTTCGCTATTTTTATATGCTTTAATGTTCATGAAATACTAAGGGCTTGTATAAGATCCTGAGAGGTCGAATACGTCGTGTTATGACTAAGGGGGGCTATTGGGTCGTGACATAACATTAGAATTTATACAAAAAAATGACTTAAGTCATTTGCGGCCCCTTAAAGTTGTTTGCATAATTTACTTAGACACCTCAACTAATTAAGGCTAGTACCTATTGAGCACTTTTATCTATTCATATTTGTTACTATTAGACATTTTTCGCTAAGAAGTAAAAAAAAATAAAGTGTGTGTAATGCACTTGTTGTGATGTGCAAAATGACAAATTAAAAGATAACATGTGGCGTTGGGTCCAACAATTATAGAAAAAAAGAAATTTATGCTAAAAAAATGAAAATTATTTCAAATAAGTTTTTCCATCTATTTTTTTAAAATAAATAAATGAGAAGCCCAACCCTACTCAGCCCCTATTCTTCTTCATCTTCTTTTTAACAAGATTTTCTTTCTCAAATGACAAAATTCAATATCTTTGTTAATTGCTTTTATAATTATTTTTTATTCATAATAAGTGAGTAAAAAAGATATTCAAAGACTGATACAAGAATGATAAAGAAAGAGAGTCTTTCAATCGTCTTGAAATTTATAGCAAAGATTAATCGAGAGGACCTAAATTATTTTTATTGAACCAATCTGCTATTATTTTTTGAAAATTTTAATGGGTTTACATTTTAATTTGAATGGTAATATTTGTTCGAAGGTGACCCAGATGAACGTCGATCGGCTAATTTTTTTCGATCTGATGTTCTCTCTTCTTTTTTCCCTTCAAATTCACTTAGTTGATTCAATTTTTATTGTTTTTAATAAATATTAAAAGAGATATAATAAAAAAAAACAGTGTGCAGGTCTTCTTCTCTTTGGTGAAGAAGACGACTTGAAAAGGGTGGGGTGGAGGCTTTTTTCTTTTTTGCTTTTATTTTAACAATTGATATTACTTTTAAATTATTTTTTAAAAAAATTAAACTATTTAAATGCCAAGTGGATCAAAGTATTAAGTTTTTTTTTTGAAAAAAAAATAATATTTAAGGTTTTTTCACGCGCTTAGCTGAAGTGAAAAACACTTTTTTTCTCACATCAACATTTTGTGTTTAATAAGTATATTTATTAAACTATTTAGGTGTTCAATATGTAATAGTCATAGTTAAGGTGTCTATGTGAAATATGCAGACAACTTCAAAGGGCTGCAGATGACTTCGGCAAAAAAAAATCCTATCTAATAACCACTTACAAAGTGGATAAAAAATTTAATAAGCAAATGTGTCACTAACTGCCATAAAGGGCCACTAACTTTAGAAAGCTAAGCAACTATGTTTGACTACATATTTTGCTTGAAGATAAGAAAGCAATAAATTGAAATTAAAAAAAAAAAGTTAGGTAACTAGATTTGACCAAATATTTTCCTAGAAAATAGGAAAGCAATAAATTAAAATAATAAAAAAAGTTAGGCAACTAACTTTGACCAAGTATTTTGCTAGAAAATAAGAAAGCAATAAACTAAAATAAATAAATAAAAAGTAAAAACAATAAGTTGAAAGTAAAAAGCAAATTGTGCTAGGATGGTAACCAACTAGATGTAGCATTTCTATGGCAGTGATCAGGGGTGGAGCTATGACATGACAAAGGTTGGTCACATGACTAACCTTCGTCAAAATTTTTTCTGAATATATACACTAAATATCGATATGTTTAGATATATATTAACAGTTGAACAACCTTAACACAATAAAGTTTGATAGCCCAGTTGTTAAGACTCTACAATAATACCACTGCGTCCTGGGTGGGTTCAAGCCATTGTGGCGTTATTTTTTAATTTTTTCATAATTCCAGTTTTTCTCTTAGAAAAGGCCAAAACTCAGCCTGAACATTTCGCTTTTTTAATATTTATTCTGTTTTTTTCTTGAGAAAAAGTACAAAAATTACCCTTTTAAAGTTAAGAAAAATAAAAGGAAATAAAAGGTCTATTTTTGACTTTTCCTAATCTAAAAAAGGAATAGATTCATAGTTGTCTTTTCCTTTTAGTTTGTTATCTTCTTCTTTTCTCAAAAACTCTTTACAACTTTACTCTTTACCTTTCTCTCTTCTCAACTTTCATCTGGGGCGGAGCTTAAACCTATTAAGGGTGATCAGGTGAACACATAGTCAAGTGGTTGATGTAGTCATTTATCTCATGGAGGTTTGGGGTTTGATCCGAACTAGCTTTTTTTAAAAATACAAATCTTTTTTTAAACAAAAAACACACAAATTTTTGTGAACCTACTAAAAATCTCTTTTTAAACAAAAAAACACAGAAATTTTTGTACATCTATTCATCGGTAAAAAAAATGTTGTGTACCCACTCCGCTAAAAGAATTTTATCGACTCTTTAAAGGTTGAATACCCTTGGCGAAATTTCTAGCTCCGCCACTGGCAGTGATAAGACACTTCATGTATAATGTACTACTATACATATACAAGGGTTGTATGTCACACTACATACATAAATCTAGAAGCAGTAAGATGGTATTATTGTATACAAGTATACAACATAAAAGACAAGTCGTATAGACTTTCTACTAGTCATAGTGTACAAGCCAATGTTTATGCAGTCGAAGATAAGCTAATATTAACGAGGTGTAATATTAAGGGTAACACCACTAATAAGATCACCACCTGATACATTGGATGATGACATAAATAGATCTCCGCTTCTAGTATTAGAAAAGGAAGCTGATGATGTAGTTTCACTGAAACTGGCTTTACTATCCAAAGGATCGGTATCAGTATGTGGCATCATTTGGAGTGTGGTTTCTAGCGTCCTAACCACCTCCAGCATTGAGGGTCTGTCTTCTGGTTTGTCCTGGCAACACTTTAGGGCCAACTCCACCAACCTCTCTGCACATTCGGAGGGGTAAGATCCCATGCTCTTGTCCATAATGGAGAACATTACTCCCGATTTATGAGCCATTTTTACCTGTCATGGACAGTTAAAAGGTTATATACATACATCTATGCTTTTATTGCTAGACAAATATTCACTGTTTTGTATTCCAATAGGTGTTCAGCCGACAGAAATACCTCACGGACAATGTTTTTTCCATGTGAGATAGGATGCATGCCAGTTAAGATCTCCAGAAATACAACCCCAAGGCTGTAGACATCACTTTTATCTGTCATTTTACGGGTCAAGAAATATTCGGGATCAAGGTAACCCTGTGCATATACATAAGAAAATCAGTAAGATCATTGCACAATTATTTCCTTGAAATCTAGAGCATAGACAGACTTACAGGTGTCCCCTTCACCATTGTTGACACATGATTAGGCAGAAGACCTTCATCATCCTGGACAGGTGCAAGCCGAGACAATCCAAAATCAGCAACTTTGGCAATGAGTTTAGAGTCTAAAAGAATGTTGCTGGCTTTAATATCCCTGTGGAATATGGGTGGATCAGCTTCAGTATGGAGGTAAAGGATGCCCTTAGATGCCCCCAGTGCGATCCCCAACCTTGCTCCAAACTTCAAATTTTTTTTACATTTGGCTGTCAAATGATGGAAATCACCTACTTAGATAGCAATACAAAAGTTTCTTGACCGATGTCAATTTTAAGTTTATCACAGACGCATAAAGAAACTAACAACTTTTCTTATTCTGATAAGGAAAAAGAAGATGGAATCTATGTTTCTCTGACTATTAGATTTCCTACGATAACTTTTTCATTATGCAACTTTTAGATCGTTCACCACCTTGACAATGGTTTCTCCACAAACACAATAAAATATTGAAGCGTGTATTATCAATTCACCATAGAAGTACTAATGTCACAACATGTGCAAGGATCATCTATAAATATTGCAACTCGGCATTGGATCTTCACTACTAAATTTAAAGAAAGAAATTGAGGAGGATTTATCATATGAAAGCTAGAAACAACTAGGAAACAGTTCTTACCAGAAAGCCAGTCTCGCAAAGTTCCATTGGGCATGAACTCATAAATCAGCATCTGCAAATGTATACAGAAGACTCATAATTGCTTTGACTATATCACTCTTTGTGCGAAACAAGAAGACTTCAGTAGCTAAAGAAAGCATTTAGTCTGCTACACATTCAGTTTGATCATTAGCAACTGAAGTGAGAAAGAATACAATAAGGTTTGTGATGCTACACTAAAGAAACATGAAAGTGATGAATCGTGTGAATTATTAGTAACTAATAAAAACAGTTGTAATTGAAAAGGTTTTCAGGTTTTGTCATACCTGCTCTCCTTCTTCGTCACAGTATCCAAGCAACACAACTAGATTACGGTGATGTAACCTTGATAATAGTTCTATTTCAGTCAAGAATTCCTTTTGCCCCTGCAGGGATCCTACTTTTGCTCGCTTGATAGCAACAATTGTTTTGTCAGCTAAAATTCCCCTAAAGACGGAACCATATCCTCCTTCACCAACTTGAGTTGAGGTATCAAAGTTGTTAGTGGCCGAAGCCATTTCTCTGAAGGTGAAACTTTTAACGCCATCTACTTTTATAGAGAGGCTAGAAGCTGCAAACCAAAACCCATATTCATCAATTTCGCAGAATGAATTAAAAATAGCAGACTTTATAAAGTAAAATTATAGCTAATCTAATAAGAGAACTTACACAAACGTTTTCTTGACAAGATGTTTTGATACTTAGTACGTCGTCTTGTGATTAATATAGTGGCAATTGAGGAAACAAAGGCAGCAAAAGCACCTGCTGCTACAATGCAAGCTATCACAACGCCTTTGCTTTGTTTTTTACCTTTGATTTCCGGATTCACTGCAGATAATATAAAAAATCAAAGCTTGTACAAAGGAAATAAAACAATTGAGCCATTATCTTGTCTGTGATAACCAAGCAGCCCTTGATATCACATCAAATCGGTGGTATTTCATGAGAAGACTAAGTACATTGAGATTGTTGGTACTTTGTCAGAGAAAAGATGCCCTCAAGAGATATTGTTACAAAATTTGTGAAGTCAAGTGATGAGTTTGCAAATATTTGCAGCAAGTCTCTCACTGATCCTCATATTAATTACATCTTAACAAACTCGGACGTCTGACTAGTATGCATTATCTTAAGGGGGAGTGTTCAAATAGGATTTTGTATATTGTCCTACTTGGAAATGAATTGTAATGTAGAATCTATAAATAGGCTCAATGTAATAAAAGAATACATAATTTTAATACTCCCTCCATCCCGTTTTATATGAGTTAGTTTGACTTGACAAGGAGTTTAAAAAAGAACGAAAGACTTTTAAAACTTGTGCTACAAAAAAGTGATAGATATTTGTGTGGCTATCAATCATTTCATTAAGGTAAAATTGACATCTTAAAACTAAATTATTACTTGATATAGAAATGTGTTATTCTTTTTGGGACAGACTAAAAAGGAAAGTAAGTCATATAAACTGGACAGAGGAAGTAATATTTTCTGCTTTATTTCTCACATGGTCTCAGAGCATTGTTTCCGATGTTGAACCCTCCCCTCCCCCCTTCCCTTATTATATTGACCACGCTCCCATGTCAAGTCTTGGGAGTGCAGTGAGGTGTTGAAGTGACAAGGGTTATTCTCCTTACATGATTTTGGAAAATCCCCTCCTCATGAGCTAGCTTTTTGGGAGGCCTAAGGTCCATTTTATTTATCAACTTTCATCCCAACAAAACTGTAAGGCCTGAGATCCTCAAGAATTGAAGCTCTTGAAGAGATACTGAACCAAACTATCTAAGTTTGAACCCCTTGAAGTTTCAACCTCTTAATCAAGTAAGTGAGATCCTTCAAGGTTCCTCAACGTAAAATATCTGAAGTCTTAAAAATATCTCTGGAATATAAACAAAGACTTCATTGTCTTTTCAACCCAATATATATGAAGTCCTTAGAAGATCATGGAACATAGTCTTCTGTTGCTTATGTAAACTATTTGATTATATGAACTAAGATCCTCATACTTGTTGACTAGAAGTGGCAATGATAGTCAGATATTTCAATCTTATCCATAATGTTGCATGTGAATGATTCAATTGTCATGCAATTGTAGTAACACAGCCTAAATTGTTACAAGTTGAATTAGAATATATATAAGCTATGAATACTTACAGTGTGAATAAGGTCCGAGGAGTGTGAAGTTCAGGAGCTCATATGGTCCAAATAGGTGACTTCCTCGGAATTCCCAAGAGGCAAAAATTTCGCTGATACGAAGAATCTCACTTTCATTAAATGTATTGTTCCCAACCACCGGGAAAAGCTTCAAATACATCCTCAGACGAGGTCCCTTTTCCCAAAAATATGAATCTATCCACAATTGGTAAAGGTCCAACTGAAGGGAACTAGTCACATAAGACTCGAATAGTTGCTTGTACGGATCAAAATAAGAAATACTAGGACTTTTCAACCTGTACCCAATTCTAAGAGGTGAGGCACAAAAGCATGGTTTAGGTGAAGCAGGAACATATTCATAATAGTTGTCAGTTGGACAAGCATGAATTGGACAAACACCAGTTGGATTTGTTGAATTACTAGGCTCGTCGTCATCTGCTCCAATGTCAGGGCCACAGTATTTGCCAATGTTTCTGATACTTGTACTGCTGCAGATGGGATTGCTTTGGAACCTGGAAATTGTCTGCTAAAGTTAGGGGAAGATTATGAAAATAATAAATGAATTTTAACATAGTAAAAAATCTAAAACATTTTTATTAACATGTTTCTTTTGAGAAACATTGAGCAGATTTTCAATTTAGAATTCAAGATGAATTGACCTCATGAGATAGAAAGAGTTCAAAAGCAATTTTTGTAAGATGACCTCAATTCACTGTCAAAATCAGATATTTATGAATAATTGGACCACAAAAATGAGTGCATAACTGAAAGCATGAACTCCAGAGACGGTAACAAAGATGTACAAGTAATTTTAGACCAATATCTCTTTTTTTTTTTGCACAATTTTGATTCTCCACTTTCCTAAATGGGATGTTTTCCTTCTTCAAGAATTTAAAGATACCAGTTTATATCACTTGCCTTGATGTGATATACTGCAGAAAAACTCCCTCAGTTTCACAAATTATTAGAATCTAAGTTGCTTGGACTAGGGTGTGGGTGTCCAATACGGGTGCGGATCTAAAGGTCCGATCCTTCATGATATTATATAATTTTTAAGATTCAGGGATATGGATCCATGAATGGATACATATGGGTGCGGGGATTCGCCAAAATATGATTAAAATATCTTAAAGAGTTATAAAACCTATATTATGAGATATTATGTGGAGAACTTGAAGAGAATCTTGGAAGGAGATCAAAGGAAAATGAGTGACATAGAAATTTCTATATAGAAGGTATTCTATTTTCTTCAATTTCACCTTAGCTTTTGTATTGATTATAAAAAGCATTAAAACTATCAAGACTTTTTCCATCAATTTTGGTCAAAGTACCCAAAATCGGACACGAATCTCACCCACACCCATTTCATATCGACGGGTGCGGCACCAAAAGTGAAAAGTCCGAACAACTTAGATTAGAATTACGTTGCGACACATTAAAAAATCATTATAAGGCATGTAGTGGACTCAAATTTTACATAAACTTCCTTCCTCTACATTTGTTCAGGCCTCCTTTCAACGAATAAATGAGAGACTCAACAAAAGACGAAAACTCCTTTTATGCTCATAGTTTCCCTCTATTTATATCTTTTTACCCACCCCCACCCCCCAACTTCTCATTTATATTATTTGGTAAAGCGTTGTACTTTTTCAAGATTTACGCTGATCAGGACCATAACCCATATTATAGGGCCCTTTAGATCTTCATCATTTCATCCTTTTCCACTGCAACTAGATGAAAATATGCGACTAATAATTTCAGAATTCCCTTTTCTATCTATACCCCCTTTTAAGCATACTTAAATTTTTCAAACAATGAAAAAACTGAAAACCACAAAGGTGCTCTCAACTCCTCCTGCTTTGCATTTTGTTTACATTTTATAAAGCACCATATATGAATTTGTTAAGAGCATGTGTATCGGTGTGTGTGGATAAAACATAAGAGAAGTAATTTCATGCATTTGTGCTTCTTCAAGTAATCCAAGTAATTGTTGTCACACATACGAGGAAAATCGTCGTACTTTCCTTTTTTGGTATGGCATATTGCTTCTGTTATTCTAGTTTCTTTACCCATTTGTTTGTCCTATTTTATGTGGCCCATGAGTATATAAACCGACATTCAAATTGTTCTATTTTTGAATTTGAAAGAAGAAATCATACCTTAGTGTGACATTTACAGGAGGTTCAAAAGCACCCGAAATGTTTGAAACTGAATTATTCCGCAGATCACTAGGTTTGCAAAATCAATGAAAGAGTAGTTAGAAAGAAATCCTCATTCAACGGTTTGACTCTGGAAGTAAATACTTCTATTGAAATAAGATCTGTTATCTTTCTGCTTCACATCTTACATCACTAGTCTGGAAGTTGTATTAAAGATCTTGTTTTGCCAAATGTCAGTGGAAACGGAACCATTCAGAAAGTTGTTCTCAAGAGACCTGCGAAAAATTTGTCCCACCAATTTGTTAATGGTACATTTCCTTCAGTGAAATAGTAGATATTGCAAGACGAAGTCCAGATTCTCACAGTTTCTGCAGGGAAGGAAGGAGAGAAAAGTTCTTGGGAACAGACCCATTAAGACGGTTATGTGATAGAATACTGCATCATGCATTTGAAATATACATTAGAATATGCTAAGAAGTAAAAGGAACCCAGGCAATCCTGTTTTCAAATGTTGTGGAAACAAAAGCCAACATCTGTCAATCATATTATATTATAAGTGGGAAGATTCAAAGCTCAAAGTTGAATTACTATTTAACCTTATATTAAAATAATTAAAACAAATATTATAAAATATAATTAAATATTTAATAAATAACTCATTTAGATTGGTGCATGAATCAAATTCACATTAATTTACTCTATTACTGTAAAATTCATGAGCATTTGAAGAGTTTTTCCATTAAACAAATTTGATATGGACTAAAATCATTGAACTAATTTAATGCAAATTAATTATCTACTCAAAGGTCATCCTAGCTACTGCTATAAAATGCCTAGCATGATCTTCATGTAAATGACAAAAGGAGGATGAGAGATTATCATGCAAAAATGAACTTTGCAAATCATTTTGTATGTGTAGTAATTTTTTTTTTGTTTTTATCCGCTCCTTTTTGTCCGTCCTAAGTATTTTATATTTCTTTTTTAAATATTTTGATGTACTTTCTTATGATTTTGTTTTTTTATTAGAATATTTTGTGTCCTACATGAAGAAATTAGTCATATACAATTCATGTTCTACTATGTTTCTTAATTACTGATGAAATTCGTATTAATGAAAGATTAATCAGTTCATTTGACATGCTTATTTGGCTCTCGATAGAGTGTTCTACTTTAGTATAAAATTATTTTATGAGTAGTGAGAGGAATGACCAAATGAGAAATCAAATATGATTTTATATATATATATATATATAAAAACGAATCCATATCCTAAAATAAAATGGCCCACCTAATTGGAGATAAAGAATGGATCATACTCTATATAGTATATATGTGATTTTGAGGTTGTATTTTTATTTAAACTTTTCGTTTGTATGTATAATTTATTGATCTTATTAGTCTATTATTTGTGTGTTGGAACATTCATTCCTCAAATTGATCATATATCTAGAATAAGTCATTTTGAAAAGTTTATATTGCTCAATGTATATTAATTATTCAAAGAGAAATTTTATGAAAAAAGGAGATTATTCTTTTCTTTTCATAAATCATGTGTGTTTCGTAATATACAAAGTATTTATATTATAAATTTGCATATGTACCACATTGGAGAAATCTTTTAGAATTTATAAATTTTATGCATCAAACGTCTATCTAATGTGATAATAAGCTCTTTATTGTTGATGTAAAATTTTAACTATAGCTGAAAAATTGTCAAACTCCCATCTATAGATTATTGACTGGAGCTGGACCCATAAATAGTTAAGTAGTAATTATTGTTCAAACTAGAATGTCTACTTTTGCCTTAAATATATTAATTTATTTATGATAATGTGATATTCTTCTGCCTAATTATTGAATGTTAATTATTTCTCATACACATAATTTTTTGAAATTAAAAGTTCAATGTGAAGAGTCATTCTCCACTATTTATGTAAAAACACTTTGAGAATTAAATTTTTAATATCCTATTTAAAACCAATTTACTAAGATTGATATTATCATAGGAAGGAAAATGCACTATTCAACATGAGAAGAAAAGAGAATGAGAGAAGGATAACAAAAAAATAACTAGATATATCATCTATTTAATGTTCTTCTTCATATTATATTTGTTATTATTTAGTGAATAAAAGATAAATGGTAAAACTACTATTGTTAATTTCAGCATCTTTTTTGTTACTCAACTTTTTTTAATAATAATAAGGGACAAACGTGCAAGGCACGTTCTCAGAAACTAGTTTATATAAATATATGAAGAAACTACCAAAGACCAAATCAAAAAGCTTACATAGTTGTCATATTGTTGGAAAGCTTATTCTGTGGTATAGAGCCCGAAAGTTGATTCCAGCTGAGATCACTGTATAGCAAGCAGAAGCTAGACATTTTCAGAGATCTACTAGTTGAACAATCTTGAAGAAAAATATATACAGATAAAGCTTATCAAAAGAAGCAGAACAAAACAATAACAAAGTCGCACTTACAGATAACTTAGGTTTGCAATTCTGCTGAAATCAGGAAGGGATCCTTCCAAAGAGCAATTTCTGACACTTCTGCAATATCAGAATCAACATTTGATCTTCAATAAGTGTGCAAGATGAGGACCTAACTTCATGTTTATTTCTACAAACATGTTCTATCATGATAAAATGTCCCATAATCTCTCTTTCAAAAATTCACACATAATATGGGAGTCCAAATACTTGTGTTTCGACTTATTCCTGTCTCATATATAACTTTTTTGGTAAGTGTCTTTTCACAATATGTATCAAGAATTCATTTTGTCTGTTATACCTTCATACCTTTTCTCTCCACCATCATCTAACATGCAAAGAAAAGTAAAAATAGAATAAGAGCTTTGCTAGGATCGATGCAATTTAAAAAAATTTAAGGTGGAAATTGAACTGATCACTATCTATATTAGCATCTTAGTCTTCAGATGTTTAGTGAACTTATTGAACCCTCATACCATTTTCCTGATAGACTGAATAGGAAAGAGAAATCACAAGCCAAATAAAGGGTCATACATTATCAAAAGAGAGAAAGGGAACACAACAGATGAAGAAATGCACAAGCTGAGAGTCGAAAAGGGATACAAACCCAAGGGTGTGGCCTAGTGGTCGATGAATATAGAACCATGGAAATCTAGAGTTTGAATCCTAGCTGACAAAAAACGAGTTAGGCATCTTCTTCCTTATATGCCTAATGCTTAGAGCTACCCTAGTGCCTAAGCTGGTGAGAAATGCAGGTATATTTTTGAACAATCAAGTTTTTCACAAGACACCACCATTATCACGAAAGAAATGGCCAGGTGTCATACAATTAACAGCTCCATGAGCAAAAAACATATGTTTACCCAACTTTTCAATAATTGGCTGCATTAAAGAATGCCTGCATTGGTTCGCAGTTTCACACCTTTAAACATACAACGCATGTTCCAAAATCATTCTCAAAAGTTAACAAAAATATTAAATAACTATGCTATGCATTTCAGACCTAAATATACAGAAAGATAACGACACTTGATCTCCTTTGCTCTCTACATTTACTACTAACAAGACAAATCATTAGTCTTGGAAGCAATAAAAATGGTCTAAAAAAGATGTTTCTTGTTGAGCAAGGAAGATCTATACCATACGAGATAGAGCTGAGGATTTACATGAAGAGATAAATAAGTATTGAAGATTATCGCTCAATGGCTTCCTTTTAACGGATAAGCAATATTCAAAACTTGTCTTAAACCAATAAACATATATGCCACATTAAAAACGGAAGGGAAAAGGAAAGCAAACAAAAGGATACTAGCTACAAAGGCGCTAGAGATAAGTATAAGCAGAAAGCAAGTTTCTATAGAAATCTCGCAAACAAGTATCAGGCTCCACAAATATGAGAACTCTATGAGAAAAGGAAAGGTAAAACTGTCATGTGACATGTATGAAGATGGAATTTCAATTATTATTCTAAGCAGTGGTCAGACTGACAAATCCAATATATTTTATGGATTAATACCCTAATATCAAACCACATGATGAATGAGAGAGAACGAACAAGATTTTAAATGTCATGGTGCATAAGCCTACACATACACATGGATTCATTTCCCTCATCACTCTAGAATATAGTAGTTATACTAGCTCTTTCAAAGTGTGATTAACTGTATTGTCCCTTACAGACAACACATGCATTCTCATCAACGGCATATAAAATAAGGAAAAATGAAAATAATAAACTAAAGGATATTTCCAAGGAGCATTTACAGTTTCAGTAATGACGAAAGGTTTCCATAAGAAGCTGGAATCTCAGATCCACTGAAATTGTTGTTGTCAAGTTGGCTGCATAAAGAAAAAGAGAATGAGACTCTAGTGTCTATGGATCACAGGAAAGGAAACTTCAGACACATTGCATATATAAAAACTAAAACAGCTATCAGATTACATGAAAGGTTTAAGCTGAAGGCAATTTACATCTTCATAAAAGATTTTTTTGTATCAGGCATGGCGAGGGATAGATAGATTTTACGATTTACAGTAATAAGAAAATCTGAAGATGGTGATCAGGAGTGTTCTTGAACTCTGTATCTGTTACAAGAAGTGTCATAAAATATGCTCTGTGTTATTTGGGTGATAAAGTAAGTACAGCTAAGATAAACAAGACAATGGAAGTCAAATACAAATAAGTAATAATATGTCAATAGCCCTTCATAATCTATGACTAGTCTATTTTAATCTTTTTTATTCAAACATGAATTTATGTTCTATTTATAAACGAACTAGCCAAAATTGTTAAACCACTTGACAGAAACACAAACAGTGGAAGTTGTTTCAGCAATTAAGTAGCACACGGTATAAAGTTTACAAAAAGATAACTCGTCAAGATTGTTTAACCACTTGATGGAAAACATTTGGTGAGGGTAGCATCTGCAATGATATAAACGAGGAACTTACAGTATAGCCAGATCTGCGAGTGCAGAAAACTCGGGAGGAAGGTAGCCAGATAGATTGTTATTATCCAGAAGCCTGTTGAAGAAGATATTGTCACAAGACAATGTAGCAATCAGGTAACTAACAGAAACAGACTAATTTCAAGAGTTATGCCCTAGAGGCCTCTGAGATTGTGTGTCAGCTAGAAAAGTGACAGCTAAGACGAATCTTTCTTGTTAACTTACAAGTGAAGAATAGTGGACAAGTTGGAAAGCTCGTGAGGAATTTGACCACTCAGTGAATTGTTATTGAAGTGGCTGCAGACATATCATATGTTAAATTAAATAAAGAAGATGAAAGTTTAAATTTCATTGCATCTGAGAGTTAGCAATCAAATGAATACTCACATATGTCTGATCTTATTTAAATTAGCAAAGGATTTTGGAATTTCTCCCGATATCTCATTCTGGTCTATCTGGAATCTATTGAGATTTGATAGATTACCGAGTTCATCCGCTAAAGATCCTGTCAATTGGTTTCCATTCAAAAGCCTGCTTGAACATTAGGATCAAACCAAAATTGAGATCAATAATTTCACTAGCTTCACTTTTTCCTAAATGAATCTTCCATCAGAAGAATTTTCCAAGAGGCCAAAATTCCTCAAATCTGCAGAATTCAGGTAAATCTTGTTCCTCTACAATAATAAACAATAAAGTATCTCCATGCCAAAGCGGAATATCTTAACTTGTTCCAGAAAAACAATTAAGGCCTCCAATATGAGGTTACACATGAACTATCAGCTATTCATAATATGAATTTCATATTGAATCAGCCAAAGGTCAGGTTTTACTGTTAACAGCATAATAAATATAAACACTATTTTGATGTTATCTCAGCATTTGTTGGTGGTGAGTGGAGGGGGAAATGTGCAAGAAAATGACACTGGAAAATCGAGTTCAGAAGTCCGTTAAGTCTAACTTACAGAAGTTTCAAAGTTGTGATGCTTCCAATCTCTTTTGGTATGCTCCCAGACAAATTATTCCACATGAAATTTCTTGTTGTACCAATAAGAAGAGTAAGTAGGATAGATAAGCAAACAATGAAACCTATCATACTATTATTAACTGTGAAATATAATATTTTACAACTTACAAAATTCGAAGATGGGATAATTGTCCGAGTTCAGGAGATAAACTTCCAGAGAGATTCATATTCATGAAACGGCTGTAGAAATAGTCAAGAGGAAGAGGTTTGACAGTCTTTCATACTTAGTCCATAAAAATAAAACCACAGATTGACGGCCTTTCTTGTATAGCGGTCACACAACAAAAATAAAATATATTTTGTTTGATGAATCTAAGACAATGATAAAGAAAATAGAATTACAAGAGAGGTGAACTAACAGACTATAAATATTTAGTGCAGCTGATGGCTCTACATAGTGAACAAAAAATTGCTGATACCGTACACTACAGAATGCAGAAAAATAACCTACAGTTCCCTGACATGCAAGTACCCATCAGCATCAGAAATGTTGCAAAAAACTCCTGTCCAGTGTGAAGTACAGGGATCACCCCGTTTCCAATCATTCAGGTGCTTCATATTATCAATCAAACTACCCTTAACAGATATTAAAGCTGAAACTGCAAATAGGAATAAAACTTTGTTAAGTTTCAAAATAAACCACTTTAAGGAGAAAGTATACATGGCTTAACATTTCACAGATCAATGTGTTAGCTACATAAGGGACATCATCGGCCAGATTTATACCAGGGACTAATACGAGAAAGTAGATATCTAGTTGTGAAAATCTCATTGTTTTAAAATATGGCAAGATTATGTAGAACAGGTTGTAACAACACGTTTCAGCTAGTCCAACTCTAAATGGGATTCCAGAAATACTTCCTACTTATTTAAGGAAAACTGCGAGTAAGTTTTCCTGAGGCGGTGGCTACTTAATTAAGGAAAATTGCTGGAAGGATTTATGTATCCAAGTCGAGTGCAACTAGGAGTTCTACATGAAGAAGGATTTCGAGTTAAACAAGGAGTTGAAGATGCGGCAAAGTCAAGTTTGAGTTGGACAAGACTTTGAGGGGATTTGATCTATAAATAGGGCGCTAGTTTTGCTGTTGTAAATCGCGCAATTACATAGAGAAGAAGACCAAAACACAATTAATTGTTTTGAGAGAGTTTTGATATTACTTGGGAGTGCTGCGAGTTGAGTGATTAATTGTGAGGTTGTATTCAAGAGTCTTGTTTACAATCTGAGTTGTCTGGGTAGGAGTTGCTTGACAAGTTGAAGAACTTGAAGAGCTTTAGAAGATACAAAACTAGGGAGTTTTGTGTCTTGGGTAGAAGGAAATAGAGTTTATAATTCCTTTAGATTACATAACTTTGTAATCGTTTTATTGTTTGAACATTTATAAATAATACAAATTGTTGCTTGAATTATTTATTGTTAAGTTTCAAATAAACAGAAACACATTGTTTGTACGTGTTCCCTTGAAGAATTCAGGAGGGTAGAATTTCAAAACTAGTTGTCAAGTCTGAATTGAACTATTGGTATGAAGTTAATATGATTGGTCATACAAGGAAAAAAATGAAACAATGTGATACCAATATCGTGAGTTCTTTCGTCCAAAAGAAAGTGCTTGGACTAGCGGTATTTGTTGTGAAGCTCAAAAAAGAGAAAATGGATGCCGGTGACTAAAGGTCAGAGGAAAGGCCGGTTGAAAGGAACAACAACAGTTGCGAAATACTTTTCCCAGATTGCCTCTTCCCTTTGACGTACCAATAGTCCCAAATATGATGCATCATGTTAACATGGATCTCTTTCTGCCTTCAGAAAATCAGAGAGCCTTAACATTAGCGTGTAGAAAACATGGACCTCACTGTCATTCTCACACTTCTACCTGTATGTGCACGTGGGCTTATCTTTCCTTAGTGAGCAGTGAGCAGCCTTTGATGAACAACCAACCAAATAGAAAACCTGTGTTGTGGCAGTAAAACTGAATTCCAAATAAGTTAAGCAGCATGTAGTCAAGGATGATTACCTAGAAGAGCAATATAACTTCTAGTGATGGAATAACTTGCACCAGAAGTTAAGACAAATCTCCCCTGAACATACCATTCCCTCATTCTATCCTTCAAAGATTTTGACTTCCTCCAATACAAGCTTCATCCAAAGGGGCCATGTGAGTCCATATACTAATATCAGACTTTATATAATTTCCATGCACCCATTTCACCTATAGTGAATCTTTTTTCATGACTATTTGCCACAACAACTTGCCAAGTTCCACAGCCCACAACCTTTAATATTCAGCCCTCTATTCTTTTTAGTTACACAGGTTCTATCCCAGGCAATCAAAGACACCTTTCTCTTTCAGCTGTGCTTCCTCATAAATATTCTCTACACTTCCTTCACTATACTCTGTCGTAAGATGAAAAATGAACCCCAAAAATTATGTATAGAAAACAGAACAGCAATGATCACATATAGCCTCCCTGCAAATAAAGTTGCCTAGCATATGTAGTTTTAATTCTCACTGGGATCTTCTTAATGAGTAAAAGGCAATCTACCTTGCTCGACTTTTTAGAGGATACGGGCATCCCTAAATATCAAATAGGAAGCACCTCTTGTGAGAAACCTGTTACTGTTAATAGCTACTCCTTTATCTGATCATTCATACTTGCAACGGATATGTTAAGTTTGTCCATATTTGCTATCAATCCAGTAGCTGCACTAAAGTGTGCCAAAGCTTCAATCCTTGTCACAGACTCCACTTCACCATGAGATCATCAGCAAATATTGAGTGACTGGAGAGGCTTACACATAGGATGAAACTTGAAATTTGGCAACATACTCATACATTTCAGAATCCTTGAGATCGAATCTCACCACAACCCATATCAAAATGAATTTCCACGTGTTTGGCAAATGAAAAAGAATCAGGCCCACACGTGGGGTCGTGTTGAGAATACAATTAAATAATAAAAGTGTGTCCTTTCTAACAGCTTAAACCTTTAGATTAGATGGTCACGCAATCCAACATGGTAGGCAGAGATCCATGGAATCTCGATGCCACCCAAATCAAAAAGAACCTTCACATGCTTGGCCCATGAGAAAGAATCAAGCTTGCACGTGAGGGGCGTGTTGGCTTGCAAGATGTCTTCATCATTATGTATTACAAATGAAGTGAACACGGAATTTAGTTAGACGAAACAAGTTAGTAAGAAGAAAAAGCTTTAGACCACACAAGCACCGAGTAGTGCAAGAAAGATAATTAAAGCTTTAGAGTGTCCATTACCGTAACCATACAATTGAGGTCTTGCACAGAATGTCTTTATCAGTTTACAATTTCACATCACAACTTTTCAATAATTAGAACATGTACGAATTTCAAATGAATATAAGTCAGTTAGAAGAAACAAAAATGCTTTAGGGAACCGAACAACGGATGTACTCAATAATAAATTGCAAGTAGGACAATTTAAGCATTAGAAGAAAGCCCACCTTCAGAGGGTTCAGTTGTTTGAGCAGCCACAAGAAGCATATAGCAATGAATTACTGCAGCAAAAACATATATACAATATCTGAGCCGCGTCATCTTGAAGACCTAGAAACATTTAAGGCAAAGATAAGTTTGCAATCTCATGAAGCTAGAAATTACCAAAACCCACTTGTATATCCAGATTAACTACGAGATTCTATTAGTGACCAACTAAGGATTTAACTAAACAAAAGTCAAATTTATATTTTGTACACAACCTTGTGGCCTAAAGCCAGTCCTCAGTGGGTGAGCATTCTTTTCCGTATATAGTAAATTTATAAGCAATGAATGTGGTAGTAAATGGAAATAACCGAAAAAGGAGTAAGTTTTACAGACTAATAACTATTTCAGCAAGTCAAAAGTTAACTAGTGTTTTTTGTTGATTCATTCGAGGAAAGCAGTCACTCTTCAGAGTAAAAGTTGTTTGGATTAAACACTTGAAATGAACAAGCTAAGATAGCCTGAAACAATACCCAAAGAATTGAAATCTTAGGAAAGAGAAGTTGAATGAATACTTGGAATTGGTGACAAATATTCCTTGGTAGGCAATTTTGTGTTTGTCAGTCAACACAAACTTATGACACAAGTTATGCTACCGAAAAACAAAAATCAATGAGTGGACCTCAAAAGATTGTACACTATTAATTAGCAGGAGAGGGGCTAGACTTGAATCAGTTAGTTTGTTCTGTTAATTCATGAATGAAAAATTAATAAGTATTTGTTGAAATAAAGTGTTTTTACTTAATAACAAGAGCATTAGCATACCTGAGGTGAGAGGAGGTGGAGGAATGATTTCACTTATGTCAAAATTAAAGCCTGGAGAAGAAAGAAGATTATGATGATTACCCTGTTATTCATTATAGCCCAATTATTAATAATAATATAGTACACAAAAAGTAAGAGATGGCATCGTTGTCGTTGACATGGTTGATCCATAAAATAGTTGGATAGAAAGAGAGATATTTATTATCTAATCACCATTTGTTTTAAGTAGGAAAAAGAGTTACCGTGTTACAACAAGACATAAAATATGTACTTCCTCCGTTTAAAAAAAATTGATCTAGTTTGATTTGGAACGAAGTTTAGGAAAAGAGAGAAGACTTTTTAATCTTGTGGTTCTAATTAAAGTTATGTCAAATGTATCAAAATACCCTTTAATTTTGTGGTCTAAAACATGTCACGTGGAAAGTTAAAGTTAAAGTGTTACCAAAAAAAGAAAGGGATCATTCTTTTTTAAACAGACTAAAAAGGAAATAGGGTCATTCTTTTTGAAATGTAGGGAGTAATTAGAGGTTAATATTTGATTAGATTGATGTTGACTGTTTTTTTTAGTCATTGTCGCAATGAAGGTACAACTTCCAACTACGGAGCCGCCTAATATTTCTTTCCCAAACTTTTTTTAAAACTTAAAATTTTTAATCATTTACTTTATAATTAAAATGATAAATTCGTTATGTTAATTATTATTTGTTTGATCGGTTCAGTATTTTAATATTTGGATTTAACATAATTTTAATTAATTTTAATTTTAACTCATTCAAGTCTTAACCCATTTTAAGAGAATCATCAATTGAGTTCAATTTAATATCTAATTTCAACTCTCTTTTTTTGCATTCAAGTAACGTATATTCCTATATTAAATGTATGAATTGCTATATATTTTATATTTTAAAAAATTTAGTTATGTATTTGTAACTTTTTCAAAAAATTGACTTGAATTCAAATTGTAATTATAAAAGTTAAATAATAGTATGCTAAATTTATTGAGATTAAGCGGATCAAATTTGACGGGTCTTCACCCGATGTTATTTTTAGCTCATTTGAGTTCAAAGTAAACTTGGGTGGGTCAACACTAAACCCAATTTCTATTTTAACTCATTTTAATATCTCTAATTTCAATCCAATCCGTTCATTTAACATCTCTAGTTATGAAACAATCTTAAAATGTGTTATTGTATGTAAAAACAAGCTCAAAATAATTTTTATATACGGAAAAGGGCCTAAAATACCCTTGAAGTATCAGAAATGGTACAAAACTATCCTTCATCCACCTATTGGCTCCAAAATACCCTTATCATCCACCTATTGACTTTAAAATACCCTTGTCATCCACCTTTGGGTTCAAAATTGACCATTTATTTAATGATTTTAAATTTAAACTATTTAAATATTTTTTAATACATGACTCTCAACTATTTGTTATAATTTAAATTAATAATATACTTTATAAATCAATCTACTACTCACCCATTACTAACTAAATCACACCCAATTAATAAACCCGCCCCATTACTAATGCAACAACAGAAAAGCTACTGTAAATGAGTGTTTCTAAAAATTTGAGGCGAAAATATCAAAAAAAGTAGATTATCATACATTCAAGTCCTCAATCAAAACCTATTATAACTCAATTGTCTAATTAAAAATTACCGATAAACTTAAAAATCTGACTATGTTCATCTTAATTATTTATTCATCTAAATTATGTGATGTTACTTAATAGATACCTTTTTTTTTAAAAAAAATATGTTAAAGTTATAATATTTAAAACAAGTAATAAATATTTATAAAATTATATTTAAAAAGAATGCATGAATTGATTTGGGATGTACTACTTCTTTACCTTTAATCATAATTTTTTAATACAAGCTTTACAGAGAATCCTATTGAAAGTGTCCTCCTAAATAAGTGGTTCAACCTAAATTTATTTGGGGTTTCAATTCGGACTCAAATAATTTTGAATGTCATTTTCATAAATTTGTAATTTCGTAGTGTTTTAGTAGTGTTTAGAGAGATTTTAATATTATAACTGATTTATTAATTGAGTGTGGTTTAATTAGTAATGGGTGGATAGTGGGTTGGTTTATAAATGATATTAATAAATTAAATTATATCCAATAGTTGAGCGCCAAGTATTTAAAAAAAATATTTCAATGGTTTAAATTTGAAACCGTTAAATAAGTGATCAATTTTGAACCCAAAGGTGGATGTCAAGGGTATTTTGGAGCCAATAAATGGGTGAAAAGGACATTTTGGAGCCAATAGGTGGATGAAGGGTTGTTTTGTACCATTTCCAATACTTCGAGGGTATTATTTTATCATATTAAAAATGAATAGGCCATAAGTCAAAACTCAGATGGCTAAATGTCCCTTAATTAAATATATATATATTTGTTGTAAAACTAAAGCAAAATAAGACACAAAATATAGAAGATGAAAGCAATAGAAGTTGGGAGACAATACGATTTTTTCTTATTATTTCAAGGTTTCAAGTTTATACAATATAAACCCTTATGTCTCTACTTATAGTACACTATAAAGGCATACAAAAGGTTAGTCATATACATGAATATAATGGGGGAGGTTATAAAAGTGAAATATTACAAGAATAATGATTATAAATGTTGAGGTTATGATTATCTTCATAATGGAGAAAAATGGAGATAATGGGTGAAAGTAACTTCTTAATGTAGTGGACATCCATACTGTAATATTTTATAACACTCCCCCTCGGATGTATATAGATAACATGTCTCGTTAAGATCTTCTTAGGAAAAAATCCTATGGGAAAAAATTCTGGTGAAGGAAAAAGAGTACACATATCTTTCAATACGCTTTGAATGTTGCCTCGTTAAAAACCTTACCAGGAGAACCCAATTGGAACAAAATCATGGTGAAGGAAAAGAGTACAACACATATTTTTCTCTCATGATAAAAATATTACTTGATATTTCGGAGATGACGCATTCCAATCTTATATCACAACTTCTAAAATATTGATGTTGACAATTCTTAATGAATAAGTTTACAAGATTATCACTTGAATAAGTGTTTGAACGTTTATCTCATCATTTTGTTGAAGATTATGTGTGAAAAAGACTTTTTGTGATATATGTTTTGTCTGATCTCCTTTGATTGTATCATCCCTTCGATTGAGTTATATAGTATTTTCGTATATGGTGGATGGAATATCCTTTTCCAAAAAAAAAAATCACTGAATATGATAGATCATGATTCCAACCAAACACACTTCTGACTTACTTCATAGATCAATATTATTTCTGCATGATTTGAAGAAGTGGTTACTAATGTGATTCTTTGAATGGCAAAATATTGTTGTGTCTCCATATGTAAATAAATAATCCATTTGAAATTGAGCTTTATGCATATCAAATAAATATTTTGAATTTACATAATCATATTGTTTCTTACACGGAGATTGATCATTTCAATTTTATTGAAACTCGTCTTTTCTTCTAAAAGAAAATCACACATCTTCTATATGTTGAGTCACTTTCTTTTTTAGTTTCTTGTCATAACTTGAATGATAATATGACAATCTTTTCAATAACTTTCATTGTGTATATCAAATAGTCTTCTAGCATTTGCATAACCAACAATCTGTAAGTGCACCAATTGCACTAATACATGACATTTTAAATCATTTTCATGTGATAAAAAAAGATTCTTTTTTTGTGTTAGTTGTCTCGAAATCATCGGGTACTCAATGGACTTCCTTTAAGACCTTTTAAATCGTTCAAGGATTTTCACATTATCTTCATCTTTTAGTTAGACATCATAATTATTCATTATACATATTCAAGTATATTCACCATAATTTATATTTCATCTATTGTCAGACTAAAGCAAGTCTTATTGCATCCACCACTAGAGAATATATCTCCATTTGATAATGTTAGAATTTTGCAAAAACTCTTTATTCCCTAAGGCACAAACTATTTTTTATATCTTACGGTTATACTTTCGAACAATGATTCATTTGTAGCCCACTGACATATATTTATATCTATGAACTATAAGTTCAAAAACATCAAGTGAAACAAAATATACTTGAATAGTGCATTTTATTTGGACAATCATTTATCTGTCCAAACTATATGACATATTTGAATTTAAGATTCTCGTATTCATTAATAGTATTGAGTGATACTTCATATCAAAGATACTGTCAACGATCATTTTGATTCTATTCCAATCCGACATAACTTACTAAAATCTCTATTTTTCATCATTTTTAGGTACCTAAACCTTTGCGAGGTCTTATGAAGTGTTATGTCATAGCACTCTTTCAAAGAACTTACCTCATTATTATGACCATTCTGATAATTTGTGTCTATCCTTTGTTAAGGAGTATTACATTTGTAATCAATTGGTCTATCACGCTTCCATCGTAACATAGACTCTGTCCTTCAAGGACTATTTATTGGAGCATTTGCAGCTTAATTAAAATATTGGGTCAGCAAATACATCTCTCATATTATTTGCAACATTTTGCAAATGAATTATCTCTTGAACTTCAAGTTCACATTTTTTTTAAAATTAGGATCTAGATAATTCACCCCATACATAATTTTTAGCTACTAAACATATCTCCCCGTAATGTTAGGAAATCTAACATTTACCTTCAATCCTCATTTGGGGATCCATCTTTGTGCGTAGTGGAGCACTGAAATCATATGTGCATACATCAAATTTTATATGGAAATTATTTGGTTCCTGACCCTGAACCAATTGTGATTGGAGAACCTCGTTTGCGTGATGCATACAGTTTAAATAAACTCATCACATATCAAATTTATTTGAGAAATTTATTCTCATAATTAGTGGTCTAACTATAATTGGAGATAAATAATTTCTGCTAAACCGATCAGTATTATCAACATAATTTTATAGTTTTGAGCTATGCTCTTAATTAACAATCTGAGCAAATAACCTTACAAAAAAAATTATAAGTTGATACAAATGCACCTATGACTATACCATAGATGCATCTATTAAATTATAATCGTAAGCGGTCCACATGGCAGGTGAACGGACTCATATTCACCTTTTCATATGTTTCAAATAATTTCAGGGGATACAATCGCAATCTTAGCTGGTACAATGATCATTTTATCATGAGAACAAACAACACACACAAGTGAATTCTATAAGAATATTTTATTTCTTCAAACATATAGTCACATGATTTCTCAATTTCTTTTGCAACACACTTGAATCGAAATGACCAACTGATTATGCCGACTGATACGTATTCTAGTAAACTTCTAGTTTACTTTTTCATGTGATTCTATCATAATGTCCATATTTGTATACAACAAAGAACGCGGGAGGGGGGGGGGGAGGGTAATCTTATACGTAAATATTTATAACACACTTTTGTTGTAGTAATTTGAAAATATCAAATCTACCCATAATTTATACTCTCAATATAATCTTTTTCTTTCAATTCTTTCGAAACTTAAAAAGTTTCTTTTGAGACTTACTACAACCCCAATATTATTAACAATTTCATTCCTCCAAATAGTAATAAATTTGCACTATCGGAGCTCTCAATTAATTTTGTGTACTACCACAAATTTCACAACACCATTCTTATGATGACCATCTCCTTCAAGGAGAAATTATTATTATTGTCACGGTTAAAATTATCACATGCAAGATTATTTCTTGACAACCAACGACAAATGTGTGTTTCCACACAAAAATATTTATTTTGATCATGGTCACAACCTTTATAGTAAAAAGTTATTTCATTCTTTTGTCCTTCAATAGTTCATAATATAACATGCCACAATATTTGTGTAGTACTTAAGGTATATTACTAAATGACCATTTATGTCAAAATATTTTTTTTTAATCTCTCAAACCTCCTGTAGAGGTGAGATGTAACATTTATCTAACAATACATGAACATGTTCTCATCCATAAGAACAAGAGTTACATTTTTTTTAAGAAATGGACCGTAACCATTTGAACATGCTTAGAAGTTTTTGTTAGAAATTCATTGTCATGTTTTGACATTATCAAATTTATGTGTCTCACCTCAACATCACTTCAAGAGGTCAAATGCACCAAACGTTCTACCACTTTGTATTCTTTTATTTTGATGGAGAATTTATAAAAAAATTTAAATTTTGATTGCACCAACAACAATGTGTTCAATAACTTCTCATACCACTTTGATGGATAAAAATTACATTCATATTTGAAGGAGCATCTTAAAAAACAATTTGTCCAATAACCTTTCATAACATTTTAATGGATAAAATTACCTTCCATTTGAAGGACCATCTTAGAAACCCATAATGTTATTTCTTTTAATTACCACAATGATGACCATTAATATTTTACCACACCCATATTCATACATTAAATCACTAGTCATTTTTCTGACATATTATGCACTACTACCACATTCACATAAGAGAATGGAGGAAATTATTTGAGCCTCCCGACTTTTAGTTAAAAGTACACAACTTTATGTTAGTCATCATCATATATACTATAGTGTGCATTAGGATATAAACTCAATGTCTTACTCATAAAAGACGTTTTTGGTCATAAATCAATGGGACTTGAACCCAACTTCTTATTATCATAATGCATCGAGACTTTAACTCGATCAGTGTCTTACCCACTTGGTGGTGTGAAACCTCAATTCATCGTCTTACCCTCAATCATTATCTTGATAGACCAAATATATTACCAAAAAAAAATTATTATCGAAAACAAGAAATATAATCTATATTTGACTTAAAATCATTAGAAAAATGAACAAAAATTAATTAACTAGAACAACATGTTGGAATCATAAAAAAGTCCCAAGTTAAAATAAATTAAAGGCGAAATAGTCTAATAGACCCTTATACTTGTATGAGTTTGTATTCTGGACCCTCTTACTTAATCATTTGCCAACTGAACTCTTAAATTCAAACAAAACAAGACTTTCAAACCCTTCCAATCATGTGTGTAACTCACTCTCCCTTACAAAATGACATGTCATATCCACATCAAATATATTAACGCCATGTCATGATGCCACATCAGATATTATTAACCAAAATGTTAAATTATATATTTTCTGTTTAAAAAATAAAATAAATATATTTCTGAACTTTCCTTCACCTCTACAACCACCATTAGAGTCTTAAATTTACTTTTCAGCAAAATGACAGTGAAACAAAATACTAAAATTATTAGAAAAGAAAAATTGAAGAATAGAAATAGAAAAAACACTTGACGAAGTGCAGATCAACCAAAGTTGATTTTAGAAAATAGATGCACATTGGCAAATCAAAATCAAAGGAAAATTACTTTTCTACAAGAAACATCCAAAGCATCGACAGTCTTAAGAAGTTTGCTTTGTTTTCTTAACTAAAAACTCACTCAAATTTCAACAAGTAATACCACATTCATCACTGTTACCGAATCTATTTATCGGATTCATCATAGAATCGTTTCTGTTTTGAAGAGTCTTAGATCTCTCGCCGCTTGTATTGCGAGACACAGACGGGCAAATCATAAATGAGGGTTTTTGTGTAGATTGATTCATTCAATAAGAAGAAACAAGAAAGATTTAGAGGGTTTGGTAGATAGAAGAGAGGTTCAAAATAAAATTTGGGATTGCAAGAATCCAGATTTACTCTTCTATTGAACTTCTAAATCGGTCTTTTCCTTGGATATTGATTGCAACATCAACTTCAATTTTCTCCATGAATTGGGGACGGACTAGGGATTAAGAAAGTGCTACGACTGGGGTTTTGAGGATGATGACAGAATGATGGGTTGGGGAAGATGATGGAAGGAAGGGTGGGAACTTTAATTTGTTTTTCCTTTTTATTTTTATTATCTAATTAGTTTTCTAGAAAATTTATTGTTTCACTCTCCTTTTAAAGCGTTGATACACGCTCTATATTGAGTCAGCAAAAAATGCCACATCAGTTCGGTCAATGGTCAGAGGCTTTTAAAATTTTCATTTTAGTTGAGTTCAAGGGTTCAGTTGACAAAATATTAAGTATAAGGATCTAGAATACAAATGCATGTAAGTATAAGGGTTCATCAGACTATTTCGCCTAAATTAAAACCTTTTAACATTCCTTCTCAATATTGTTACGAATTTTAACATAATTACTAACAATTTGAAAATAACCACAAAACAAATTTTGTTAGTACAAATAATATATTAATAACTCAACAAGTAAATATTTAGATAAAGAAAAATAAAGAGGTACAAAAGTAACCAATAATGATAATCCAATCAATACATATATGCTACATAACTCAATAACTTAGCTTTTCATAAAAACAAGATCATAAAAAAAATTTCTTTACGAATTATTGACTTCCAAACTAACTACACTATTTAAATATATAAGCAATAAAATTAAAAGTTTGCTCAAAATAAAAGCAACTTGGTGGACTCATATGATTTTTAGATGGTAAGAAAACTAATGGTGCATAGTAAAAAATAAAATATAAGATAGATTATATAGTAATTGACCTTGTTCGCAAGAGAAAAATAAACACAATTTTATTTAACTTCTTTATATTTACTTTGTTTCATATCCTTCAATAGTAGAACAATCGTGCTGATAATGTTTTGTAAAACGAAAACAAAATAAGACAAGAAATATAGAAGATGAAAGCAACAGAAATAGGAAGACAAGAGATAAGAGCTTTTCTTATTATTCCAAATCTTAAATTCTATACAATATGAATCATTATGTCCCTATTTATAGTGTAACATAGAGGCATACAAAAGGTTAGTCATAAACATGAATATAACGGGGGAGGTTATGAAAGTGAAAGGTTACAAGAATAATGGTTGTAAAGGTGGAGGTTATGATTATCTTCATAATGGAGAAAAATGAAGATAATGGGTAAGAGTAACTTCTTGGTGTAGTGGACATCCACACTATAATATTTTATAACAATGTTTAACTAATCTAAAAATTATAAGTATTTTGAAAAGAAATGATCAATCACATTTACGAAGAGGTGTTTAATTTTCCTCCAGATAGATTCATTTCTATAAGGGTCTATTGTCTGTTTCAAATGTCATTTTATTTCTTTATTTGACATGAAAAATCTTCCACTTGTAGTTTTCATACCTGCTAAATTTTGTACTTAAAGCTTCAATTCTTTTTCCCCTCTTTCTCACGAGGTCTTAATATGTGTGTATACTTATGCTTCCATAGGCAAGATACAAACTGACCCTTAAGAGCATAATTTCCCCCTTTCCATTCTAAGATAGATTCATTTGGACCTTGAAATGTGACCAATTGGTTCCTACGTTCTATGGAAGCATAAGAAGAATGAATTTAATCCATTCCAAGAACAACATCAAAATCTTACATATCAAGCTCTACAAGATCAACATGAGTGACTATGAGAAACAGAAGCATGGAAATTTCTATAAACTATCTTAGCAACAATAGAATCTACTCCTCTAACAAATGATAATGTAGCACCCGGATCGATCAAAGTATACATATCAAAATAAAAATACTTCCAACATACCGATCACAATATCAGGAGAACCCTGATGATCCTTGACCAAAGAACTCTTGTTGGAATTGAGAACGACCATTTCTACCAATCCTAGAATGAGAAAAATCACCATCACGCGTACTTACCCTCTTTGACTCTCTGGAATTCTCTTTTAGTTTTTCCTCTTTAAATTGTTGGACATGTATCATCAAAAGGGAGATATCCTTATCCTTAATCAACATGGTGGTACGACACTCCTAAACCACCATTTTTGACACACCGACAAAAACTTACTCATCCTTACCCTAGAGTCGGCAACCATAGTCGAAGCATACTTAGCCAATTAAGAGAACTTCAAAGGATACTACTTCACACTCATATTTCATTGATGAAGATTAATGAATTCAAACACTTTTGTGTATTTCATATCAAGAGGAAAGAAACTATCAAGAAAAGTTTCTTTGAATTTCTCCCAATCAAGAGGACTTGCATGAATAGCCCTCTCTTCCTTCCATTGATTGAATCAAACTTGAGCAATATCCTTAGGTTGATAAATGATCAATTTAGTATTTTCTACCATTGATATTCACATAATCTCCACTAACTTATAAATCTCATCTATAAACTATTGATGATCCTTATCAACTTTCGACTTATGAAACTCCAGGGGATCTATCCTAGTGAAGTCCCTTACTCTTATCACTATTGTACCCATATTTGGGTTCATGGGAGCAATGACCTCTCTATTAGATTGGGCTGTCATAGCTTGAGACAACACTTGGAAAGTTGTTCGAAATTTGGCACGAGTCACTTTCTTGGCTAAAGGATCAACCGTTACTTGAGGAACCTCAGGCTTCACATTCTTTATCGCATTAGCTATTCAAGGAGGCATATCCTGAAATGCATTGGACAAGAGTTGGGAGAAAGACTTTTATAGCAGTGAAATCTGTGACACAACTTTAGAGTAGTGAAAGAATCGAAGTTTTCTGAACATTTTGTTGTATTCTATTCATAAATATGACACATTTCACACTTATGAACAAGACTCTACTCAATGTCACTTGTTAGACATCCTAGAATATTTCAAAAACTTTATTCTTTGAATACTATGTTTGTGACAACCAAAAGTACACCCTAGACGTGACATGATGAATAATATTTCGAGAGACTGTTGCTCCCCAATATACACGCAAGTGTACGTGGTCACGCAAGTAATATAGATTCTTTTTATAAACGAGTTATAGTTCCCAAGGGACTTATGATCAATTTATATTCAAACTTAATTCCACAACTGCAAGCAAAAGTAAAATATTTCAAGAGTTGATGGTTTGTTATTAACTACGACTACTTTAGCAATAATTAAAAGTAACGAAGATTGAACGATTTAAAGATGGTGTTTCAAGCAAGAAAGAGACAATTCCAAGGCTGCAGCGTATGTTGAATCTTATTCATCATACTATTAACTTAGAATTAACTTTGGTTGTCAAGTTACGGTTTATAGGGTTAATTATATGAGTCGGGCTACACACCTCTCGTCGCCTACCCCAATTAGATACCTAACTACATCATTGAGCGGGGATAAGTAAGCTAATTGATGAGCATTTATATTTAATTTTATTTCGTAACCAAGCAAGTTGTTCGTCCAGGCGTCACTCCTGAACACAAATCACCTCAATCTAATGGGTCAATCGAGCTCTGTATATTCTATGGTCTATCTAATACCTCCTCTCTCGATTTTAAGATTAGACACTAAATTTATATTATGGTGATCAAGCATAAAATAGTAAAACAAGAATATAAAAGTAACTTGTGTTGACAACCAAGAATTAATTCAAAAGCAAATAATATTCAATATTCAATTTATAGCTGCAGCCCCATAACTAGGGCATTTAGCTATTCATACTATTCAAAAACCACAAAAAATGATTGTTCATATGATTTCCGAAAAGTAAAAGAGTTAGAAGATTAAAACTTATTACAAACTTGAGTTCTTGCTCTTGTGCACAAATCAAATAGTACAACCCTAACAATGAGGCCCTAAGGATTATTTATACTAAATAAGAAGATAAAGTGGAATTCTACTTCAACTAGGAGTTCTTTTAATTTCAACTTTCTTCAAAAACTCCGCACAGGGTTGGGGCGCTGCGCCAAAATTGCGCCTGGCTGCCAGCCTGCCAGTGCGCTTGAAACCAGCCCCAGTTAAATGGGTCTGGCACGTCTCGCCCTTTATGCGCCAAGGTGACTGGGGCACCATGCCAGTATCTCGCCTGGCTGCATCTCGTCGCCTTGAACTCCTTTTCCTTCCAACACTTGATCATTCTCCTTAGTAACCTGAAAAATCACTAATCATGTGTGTTAATATGCAATCATCGCAATCTTGAGCCAAAATAAGCTAATTAAATTAGATAATGTCCTAAACTAACGTTTAAAGATGGGTAATTTGTCGTAATTGGGCATATAAATATTCCCAAGATCACCACCCCAAACTTAAACATTTGTTAGTCCTCGAACAACTCCATATTATCAAATTATGCTCTTAACCCTTTGGACTTTTGACCTAGCTTTACAATCAACCAAACATATTTAATCATGAACTTGTGGCACACTTTATGCAATGAATTTCAACTCATCTTTTTAGTCTCCCACTCAAACAATTTACAAACTCTATGCATGATTCCTTTCCAATAATTTTAGGCTAATGCAACATCATATAGTACACAAGATTAAGCACCAAACATGTTTCGTGAATGCCCTCACCAATATAAGTATAGCCTTTCTTTCAACACCAACAATCAATCGATTCATTATAGTATAAGGAGTTTTTTCGTAACATGAACTCTCTCACTCACAATTGAAGTTCTACATATCCTAACATGCCATAAGCTTTCCCTTAGTGTACTTTAATTTTCACAAAATGTTTACATGGAATCAAGAGGACTTTCATTCGTTTGTAATGTCGGCTTTAGGTAAGGGAGGATATATTTGGGTAAACCTGTAGTGACTCGTTCTCCCTAATGCACATGTTTTTGTTTTCCTTGCTAACATTCACAACTCTTTATTTCCTTATGCTTTCCAATTGACTTTACTTTCTTGCCTTTACTTTCAATTGAACCCCCTTGTGTACTTTTTCAACAACTTGGGGTCTCATTTGTGTACTTTTTCTGTTCTTCTCCACAAAACTACTACCACCCTATTCATTTCAACCAAACTTGTCATTTCTTCAACTCAACATAGTGCATTAAAGATTGTTGGATCAAAATAATGGTATTAATAAAAGGGATTTGACTCAATTAAGTGGTTTAGAACAAATTAAGGCTACAAGTCTCAAAGGGGCTAAGCTAGGGATATTTTAATTGGAAACTTACGAGGGACATTTAAACTTGGATGTTCAAAGAAATGCCTCAATCACATTCCACAATTCACACAAGTTACTCATTAAGCACACTTCGGGCAAGTTCTAGATGTTATTCAATGCACAACTAAACAATCATTCCCACACATGAAATCACTTCACACATAAGGACCCAAACTTGTAGCATGCTCACATACAATGCATTACGGTGTGTCCTTACAATTAAGCCCAACTTCTTTATTTTTCTACTCAGAGCCAACATAAAGAGATCATGCTTGTTTACATGGTTACTATCTTACTAATGCAAACAAAGTGCCGTCACCCATGACGTCTAGCCAACCATTAAGAAAAGGTTCTTAAGTGCTAAAGATATAGGTTTCATACTTCTAATCCTAATGACTAATTTCTCTTAAGAAGGTCGTCATCCATCTATCATCGGGAAACGTCATTCCTAGACGACTCTAAGACTCAATAAATTACTAACTAGACTTAAAAGGTTCAAAGGGACTATCCTCGAGAAAAGAACTGATAACAAAATGCGAGGAACCTTTCTATAAAATAAAAAAGACTAGATAAAACAATAAACTATTTACCATGAAGTTCAACTTCTACCCCAAACTTAAAAAATACATTGTCCCTAGTGTTCAAAAGTAAAACAAAGAGTAAAGGTAAAATAGAACTCCCTATCAACCTCTAGGCCTCATCCAAAGCATCATCTCTGGTATCAATGGCCTCAAACTCATCTTCTGCCGAGCCATCATCCTCATCATTCGTCGCATCATCATCATCGATCTATTCGTGGAACGGCGGGCCTATCTTGCATATGTGTATCACACTATCTGTCAACGGGTACTGATCGACTAGTGTGTCCATCTCCTCCTCAGTCATAGGGTGATCACCAATGCGCAACTGTAGTTTCGCCGTGCCAAACATGCGCCCAATCCAACTATCATCACGAGTTTGCCCATCGATAGCAGTCAAAACAGGCCCGTGGGAGGGATCATGTGCTTTAGTGTGCATGACATCAACGGGGTGGCACACTAGATGGGGGACACGGGGAGGGAACACATCATAAAATTCCTCCTCAATCATTAATTCTCTCAGGTACCTAGTGATGATACTGCCATAATAGAAATGCCACCACTTGTTGGTCCTAAATTTGAGCATATTATGTCTCAAAATAGCCCCCACATTGACCGGTAAGCCCTTCATTAACAGATTTATGAGCACTACCCTTTCCCGCTTAACATTGGTCATGTGTTTCCCTGGAAGTAAGGTACTACACACAATCTTCAACCAAACCCGAGCCTCTAAGTTAAGGTGTCCATAATGAAGTTTCAGGTGCCGACCCGTGTCCCTAACTCGACCCCATCTAGCAACAAAAGTCACCCCACACAAGGTATGACATATATCACGATAAGAGTGTCATTAAACCATGGCCACAAACTCAGCATGATCACAATTTGGGGCGCCCAAAAATTCATTTAGCGCTTCAATAGAAAAATGCACCCCACTATTTCTAACATAACCACTATTTATCTCAACACGATGAGCATTCCAATTTGCGTAAAATTCACGAACCAAAATCAAGTTAAACTCACGAACCAAAATCAAGTTAAGCTCACCTTGATTCACAAAATAATATTGAAGTCCCAACGTAGAGATTTTGGCGTGAATATTGGGAAACTCGCGACACAACTTATCTTCCTCCACATACTCATCGCCAAGGTACTTGGAATCTTTATGGTCCTTGTACCAATCCGTGCCATAGTGCATAATCGCTTGCTCACCAAACTTTAGGGGAGGCAAATTTGGGTCTTCCCGACATGAACTTCCGGCAGCCACCCCCTTTCTACTCCTCTTGGTTCCCGAACCACTAGCTACCTTTTTTCCTTTTGAAGCCATCACAAAACCCCAATAGTAGAAAAATTAAGAAAAGAAAAGAAGGAAAAAAGTTTGGGGAAGAATGGGGGGTTGGGTAGGCAGTGGGGTGGGTGGGGTTTTATGGGTTTGTGAAATTTGGTGGGGGGAAGTGGATTTGTGTGGATGAAAGTGGAGGGAAAGTAAGGAGGAGGAAGTTTGATGGATAAATTGGGTAGCTAGTAGAGAAAAGGGAGAAGAATGTTTTTTTGATTGGGGTGGGGTGGGGTGGGGTGGGGTGGGGATAATAGAGTGTTGGGGAAGATGAAGTTTTAGGAAGATGAAAAAAATATGGAGAAGATGAATGAAACTGGGAGTGGGGGGAACGGTTATAGAGGGTAAATTTTGGGAATTTTGGGGACTTTAATGGGTAGGTGGGGCGGTGGAAAGGGTGGGATAGGTGAAAAGGGTGGGATATTTTGTGGGTCCCACGGGTGAAAATAAATTCAGAAAATTCAAAAGCCCAGGTCTGGCGCAACGCGCCTGCAGTGTGCCAAAAAAGAGCTGCAGTCAAGCATACCTTGGTGCGGCGCGCCCATTTCACGCCTGGCAGTCTGGCGTGATGCGCCTGTAGTGTGCCACAAATAGGCCTTAGTCAAACAAGGCCTGGCGCAACGAGCCTGCACTGTTACGACCCGAAAGCACCCCCTAAAAGTTAGGGAAAACCTTTGAATCATGACCGGGAGTACTTGACCCCTTTGGGGTCTCGTACAAGCCCTCTAACTAGGATTCATAACATAAAGCATGAAAAGTAGTGCGGAATTAAAACTTTTCACGATGATAATAATAAAAGGAGTCTTTTCATAATTACTAGGTAATCTTATCGTCACAAGCCAACTTGAAGACACAACTTTGAATCTTAGGGACACGACCCTTTACAATAAAAGTAAATACATTTTTAAGTCTTAATAAAGAAACTAAGAAACATAAAACTATGTCCTCGAATATATGAGGACATACCCAATTCTTGAGAGATAGAATTCCCAAGCTTCAACTCCGATCCTCCAAAAGGCTTCCAACCTATACTCATAAGGTATATAAAAGTATGGGGTTAGTACAACAATGTACTAAGTATGGCATATGCAAAAACATACGAAAAGGGACATTTTAGTAAAAATAACTTTTCATGCAATTAAAGCAATATTCATGAATCTAGAAACAAACCAACATAAGAATCGACAATCAACACTTTATGGCAACTTTACCAAAACTTAGAGTAATCAAAAGGAATATTTCAATCAACTTACTAAACTTACAGTGAAAATTGAATAAAGCATCACAGTGAACATAATGGATTCTTACAATGGAGACCTTACAGTGAATGGCACGGTCCAAGTCATATGAACTCTTTTCCTTTGAAGTTGCCCTAACCCAAGGTTATCCTAAGTCTCCCTAAGGTGAGCTAAGAAGGGATTTTCATTACACCTCCCTTTAAAGCACACCAAAGCGACCCTTAAAACTACCAAATCTTAGGCTTACTTCGTTGGAAATCAAATCCACGCCCTTGGCTAACATATGCAAAACACTCATGGAAATATAGGTCATACCAAGTGCAATGTGAGAGTAGCATCCCATACTACCACTCCCACTTAGTACTCCAAATGGATTCCATTTACTCAAGTACTCCACAATAATCCTCCATAACACTACACCATAGTACTCATTCACATGGATTTTATGAAGGTACTTTTCTCCCATAGTAGGTATAGGTCACATCAAGTGCAATGTGAGAATAGCATCCCATACTACTACTCCCACTCAATGCTCCTACTCGGTAACTAATGTGGATTGAGAACTTCACGACATACATACACAAATTCAACAATATACAAGATAATTAGTTTCAAATCAATTCTTTTGTGGGAGTTAGCTTAACCGACAAAGACCATGAGATCTAGACATGGAATCTCGATATTAATCCTATAGGATGAGGGATCCTTACTTGCCTAGTGTAAGGTCATGCTTCTTAGCGTTTACATGGATTTTCCAATAGCTACACCTATGCGGGCACAGAGTTAAGGGATAAGGAGATTGCTACTAAGTAACTCACTCTCTACTAACGAGGAGTACTCATCTCAAGAGGTACTTTGGATTACAACATCTCAACTCACGAAGTGCAATCCACCTCCCCTTCGTATCCTCTCGGTGCTAGGCATAACTCCCCACGGATTTCTCAACATAATAGTCTATCTTAGAAAGCTCACTAGGAATGGAGAGGTTGCTACTAGACACTACATCTCAACTCACGAAGTGTGTCCACCTCAAGATTCCCCTTTTTGCTCAACTTGGCATAATACAAATCTTAAAAGTGTGTGTGTGTGTACATGTGCACATCTTGCATAAAAGCATCGCTTCATTATCATCAAGTTCTACACATACTTTAACCTTAATTCATCAAGTTACACACTCTACATGCTTCTCATAATCATACACTTCATTTAGACATAAACTAGGTCAAACATGCAATTCAAGCTACATCAAACACAATACAAGACCCATTTCCCATATATCTTCATTTCACATATAGACCTTCAATATCACATACTTAAAACATACGAAGTAACATCAAGTTCGTCAATTAGCACCGCCACCCATAAGGTGGACCATACCACTCAAATAGCAATTCATAATAAGAAATATACAAGGAGAGCAACTCATCAACAAATCAAACCATCATCACCCATAAGCAATTTATCAATATATCACCATATTAAAGCCCTTAGGGCAGTAGCTACACCAACATGACAAATACAAGAAGACCCAAGTTCATACCCTACTCAAATCATGCTCACATAACCCATTTTTAAGCCAAAAGTTGAAGTATGCTTATACAAGAGTTTCATGGAGTTTTTAACATCAAAAACATCAATTCAAACCAAGATAAATACATTTAAACCATTAGAACATAAATACAAGAAGACCCATAGTAGAAATCAAAGTTAGAAGAAGATTGAGTTTAGAAACCCTTTTGAAAACCATTTTGGAAATTGGCTTCTTGAATGAAAAGATATTCAAGAATGGATACCATACCTTTAAGAGAAGGAAACCCACTAATTTTGATGAATAAAAAAGTCCAAAGCAGCCCTCCTTTCCCTCCTTGAGCCTTGGCTTCAATGGTTACTTTGAGAGAGAGTTTTTCTTTTTAGAGAGAGAGTTTGAATGTTGAAGTGAGGGGTTTTTGTCCAGGTCTAGGGTTTAAAACTCATTTAATATAACCTAAAAGTCCCTTAACAAACCGTCCAAACTCTTATTTAGACGTGGGGTGAATTTACAAATTCATCCCTGACTTGGCAGAAAAATCTGCGCACAGGGACAAGGCTTGCGACGACCTGCTTGTGACGGGGCGTCACGGGTGCAACGGCCCGTCTTGACCATCCGTTGCAAACTTCAGAGTCTTGCCAGGGGTCCCCTCTACACCCTTGAACAAGTCCCCCACGACCTTGTGACGGGGCGTCACAGCCATGACTGGCCGTCGACTACTCCGTCGCCAAGGCTGCCTGGGACAGCCTGCTTACCAGGTTTTGGATCCTTCCTCAAGGACCCTTCGATGGTACTTGGGGATAATTTCCCGGACGTTTCCAAAACAAATATGATCATCTATAAGTTTAACACCTCTCACATGAATTTCATCCAAAACAAACACATAAAACTCAACGAAACTCGTCTAGACGTACAAGGTCGACTCAAGGCATATCTTTCGAATGCCTTGGACGTTCTTGGTCGTTTGACCTCCAAACTTCACGAAACTTTGCACACTGCCTAAGGACACTAAAATAACTCCGTTTAACTTAAAATCAACTCAAGAAACAATCATGAGGCTCTAGTTCACCTTAGCTCATTTTGGGGCGTTATATGTAGTGCACCCAAGCCTCTGGTGTGGCGCGCTTGCAGTGAACCACAAACATACCTCAGTCAAATGAGGCCTGGCACGATGCGCCTGTAGAGTGCCACAAACAGGCCTCTGTCAAACGAGGCCTTGCGCGGCGTGCATGCTGTGCGCCCACCATCAGCGTTTTGCCTTCATTGTGGCGCGTTTGGGGCGTGCTGTGCTGCCTGTACGCCCAAAAATCGTCTCTGAACTTTTCCTTTGGCGTGACGCGCTAGATGTTGCGTCCACACTTTATTCCTCAACATATTTCCTCTAATTTCTGGCACCTCCTTCTCCTTTGGCCTGCACATCAATCAAACAACGTACCTTATAATAGTTGGTTGCCTCCCACCCAACGCCTTAGTTTTGGTCGTGGCACGACTCATCTTTTTGTCTTTTTCGTTTTAATATCGAAAGTCCTACCTATCTAACAACTAGAAATAATAAAAACTCTAGCCTACAATTCTAAAACTAAACTAAAATCACAAAATTAAGCAACACTACTATCTAATACGTAGACATCATGGGTTTCCTCCCATGTAGCGCTTGATTTAACATTGCGGTACGATGCAGCTTGGATCATTCATCATTTATCTCAAGAGCCTCTTTATCACAATCTGAATCAACACCAAAGTAGTGTTTCACTTTTTGTCTATTCACCAAGAATGTTGGGCCAATCTCTCCTTTTAGTTCCATAGCCCTGTGTGGTCTCATTCTTACAACTTCGAAAGGACCACTCCATTTAGACCTTAGTTTTTTGGGGAATAACCTAAGTCTAGGGTTAAATAATAGTACCTTTTCTCCCAAAATGAAGGTACGAGCTACTATGTGCTTATCACGCTACCTCTTAGTCTTCTTTTTGTACAACTTGGCATTCTCATATGCTTGACATATAAACTCTTCATGTTCATGCAACTGATCCACTCTCTTTCTACCGGCTAACTCAAGGTCCAAGTTCAATTTCTTAATTGCCTAATAAGCTTGGTGTTCAAATTTCACCGGAAGGTGACATGATTTCCCAAATACTATGTGATAGGGAGAAGTCCCTACGTGTGTCATGTAGGCAGTCCTATACGCCCACAACGCGTCATAATGGAAAACGTCCCTCTCCGATAATAGTGAAGGACTCTCGCCTCACCCGCCCGTTTCTAATTTCTCAGACCATTCTTTCCTTTGCGCATTCACTGTCTTCTGCAAGATCTGCTTTACTTCTCTATTCAACACCTCCAATTGGCCGCTTGTTTGCAGGTGGTACGTTGTAGCAACCTTATGACGAATACCGTACTTAGCAAGAAGATTCTTCACAAGATTGTTAATGAATTGCTTACCTCATCTCTTATAATTGCCCTTGGAGTGCCAAAGCAAGTGTAGATGCGTTTCTTGATGAAATTAATCACCACTCTTGAGTCATTGGAGGGAAAAGAGACAGCCTCAACCCATTTACTCACATAATCCACAGCCACCAGAATGTATTGGTTTCCACTAGATGGTGGGAAGGGACCCATGAAGTCAATACCCCACACATCAAAGATTTCCACCTTCAAAATATTGTTCAGTGGTATCTCGTGTCGTCTTGAGATAGTACCCAACATCTGGCATTTGTTGCAACCCTTCTCAAAAGCAATAGAATCTTTAAATAACGAGGGCCAAATGAAACCAGATTGTAATACCTTATGAGCAATGCGCTCTCCTCCGTACTGACCTCCATATGGACTAGCATGACAACTCTCTAGCACTTTGTTAACCTCAGACTCCAGAATGCATCTCCTTACTACCCGGTTGACACCTGCTTGAACAAGAATGGTTCATCCCAGATGTAGAACTTGGTATCATGGTTCAACTTTTTCTTCTGTTGAGTAGTTTCACCCGGAGGATACTCGCCACTCACTATTAAGTTCACAATATCCGCATACCAAGGCACTTGGGAGATATCTAGTTCCATCAATTTTTCATCTGAAAACTCTTCCCGGATTTTCTCACCCTTATTCACATGTGAGAAGTCCTCCAACCTATATAAGTGATCAGTTATTTGGTTTTCGGTACCTTTTCTATCTTTCATCTCAAGGTCAAACTCTTGGAGAAGCAATATCCAACGAATCAACCTTGGTTTAACATCCTTCTTATTGAATATGTATCTAATAGCTGCATGGTCAGTGAAAACAATTACCTAGGTGCCTACCAAATAAGATCTGAACTTGTCGAAGGCGTACACTAGAGCTAACATCTCCTTCTCAGTCACTGTGTAATTTTCTTGTGTAGCGTCAAGGGTCTTTCTTGCATAATAAATGGAGTATAACACTTTAATCTTTCTTTGTCCCAATACTGCACCCACTGCTGCATCACTTTCATCACATATGAGTTTAAATGGTAATTCTCAATCAGGAGCAATTAGAATGGGAGCCTCAATTAATCTCTTTTTCAACATCTCAAATGCTCTCAAACACACTGAATCAAAGTCAAACTTCACCTCCTTCTCCAGGTCTTGCAATCTTGGAAAGTCCTTGATGAATCACCGGTAAAAACCTGCATGACCTAGGAAACTGCACACCCCTTTTATAGAAATGAGAGTGGGAAATGTCTTAATGACTTCTACCTTGGCCTTATCAAACTAAAACCTAATTTATACACCTTGTGTCCCAATCGCATGTCTTCTCTAACAAAAAAATGACACTTCTCCCAGTTCAGAACTAAGTTAGTGTCTTCACATCTAGCAAGTACTTTATCCATATTCCGAAGACATACCTCAAAAGGCTTCCTAAATACTTAGAAATCATCCATGAACACCTCTACAAAGTTCTCCACTATGTCCTGAAAAATAGCCATCACACACCTTTGAAAAGTTGCCTATGCATTGCAAAGTCCGAATGGCATGCGTTTGAAAGCATATGTGCCGTAAAGACAAGTGAACATGGTCTTTTCCTGATCCTCAAGTGCAATCAAGATATGGTTGTAACTGGAATAACCATCTAAGAAACAATAGTACTCTTGTCCTGCTAATCGATCACGCATCTGATCAATGAAGGAAATGGGGTAGTGATCTTTACGTATAACATCATTCAATTTACGATAATCGATACAAATTCTTCATCGGTCACTGTTCTAGTAGGAATCAACTCATTCTTTTCGTTCCTTACCACAGTTATACCTCCTTTTTTAGGTGGTGGACCTAACTCACGCTCTAATGGTTCCACTCTTCGCTTGTGAGGCTCCACAGTTGCCAGATTTAGACATGTGTCTATTTTTTGGGACTCTTTGTCTTTGTATTTCTGATGTCCTACTAACACTCTTTCTAAGGGTTCATCAGGCACAACTAATTGTGACTCTACTATCCGATCAACCACTGATATGGCAGACAACTCTTCATAAATAGAGGGTAGTTTAAGATCTCGGTAAACATTAAATACCTCTACCTAATCATGTTCCCTCATGGTCAATTGTCCAGCAGCTACATCATTCAGTGCCCTACCCGTGGCCAAGAAAGGACGCCTCAGATGAATGGGACTTCAGTGGGTTCAAAGTCCAAGACCATAAAATCTACCGGGAAAATCAATGAACCTACTTGCACTAGCACATCCTTTACTAAACCCTCATGCCTAGCAATGGATCTATCTGCGAGTTGGAGGATGACATGGTTCGCTTTGGACTACCCAACCCAAGTTTAAGATACAATGATATGGGCATTATATTTATACTTGCCCCCAAATCACACAACCCCTGGCATGAACACTTTGCCCAATAGTAATATGCATAGTAGAACTACTCGGGTCTTTCAACTTTTGGGGCAGTCTGTTTTGGATTCTAGAGCTGCACTCTTCAGTAAGTGCTACAGTTTAATACACTGTGAGCCTCCTCTTGCTAGCCACAATATCTTTTACATACTTAGCATACTTTGGGATACCTTGCAAAATATCAACCAAAGGCAAATTAATGTAAACTTGTTTAAGGAGAGAGAGAAATGTACCAACGCATTCATCTTCATTCTGCTTTTTTAGCCTTTGTGGAAATGGAGGTGGTAACTTCTTTGAGGAACAGTTACCTCAATATTGGAGCTTTTTACTGCCTCTTACACTTTCTTGTCTTTAGTACTTACCTCATTGTCTCTCTTCTTTGGAGCTAATTCCTCTAATTGCAGCCCACTTCTAGTACTTATAGCATGCAGTTGCCTTGGGTTAGGCTCAGTATCACCGGGAAATCCACCTTTGGTACGCAAGTTCGAAGAATTAGCCACTTGCACAACTTGTTTCTCTAAATTCATTTGGGAAATTTGGATGTTTTTGATGTTCTCATCCTACTTATCTATTCTAGCATTTAACTTGTTCCCAATTTCAGACATGAGCTTTTGGAATAGCTTTTCATTGGTCATCCCACCTTTTGGTACACTTGGGTTTACACTTTGATTGAGATTTTTGTATTGTTTTCCAGCCCCTTGGTTACAGTATATATTCGCACCTTGTGCCTGATTTTGATTTTGGTTTCCACCCCAAGAGAAATTAGGATGGTTCCTCCAACTAGGGTTGTAACTATTGCCATAAGTTTGTTGGCCTAGGCCTCTTTGTACATTACCCACATAGTTCATAGAATCCGCGTTTACCTCACATTGCTCAATTTCATGGGTTCCGCTACCACATACCCCACACCAATTTATTGTTTGTTGCACCACATTTACCGAAGCTTGATTCAGAGCCAACTGCTGAAACTATACAATCATGCTATGTTGCATTGCATCTATCTTGGCATTCAAAGCAGTAGTTTGATATACATCTAAGATCCCTGCTGCCTTTTGGATTATGGATCGAGAAGTATCTCCTTCGTACCCTTGGTTCCCTTCCGACATTTTATCAAGCAAGTCAAAGAATTCTTTACATGTTATAGATAGGGCTTGTCCACCTTATGCACTATTAAGAAGAGAACAAGCCTTATCCTCTAAACCCTCAAAGAAAGCTTGCGCTAGTACCTCATTAGTCTGCATGTTGTGTGGGAAAGCATTCAACATTTGTTTGAAGCATGCCCAAGATTGGTACATGTCTTCCCCATGCTTTTGGACTAAGTTCGTTATTTCACCTCTCAGCTTGGCGATTTTCTTGGATGGGTAGAATCAACTCAAGAACTTCTTTGTGAGACCATCCCAAGTAGTGATGGAGTTTGGTGGTTCAGAGTCTAACCATCGTCTTGCAGCTCCTAACAACGAGTATGGGAATAAAGTTAGTATCACATAGTCCCGTGAGACTCCCAAGTGGGATGTAGGTATAAGTGACCTCCGTGAAGTTCCTAATGTGAAGTTGAGGATCTTCATGGGGAGACCGGTGAATTGCCCATTAGTATGGAGCAAATGCACCATATTTCTCTTTAATTCAAGTCTCCCCGTAGTGGAGGTTTCCTAATACTTGATGCCAAATTAGTGGTGAGTGGGACTGCCACATCTCGCACTGGTCTTGTTGGTATGATTGGGACATGATGGGGTATTTCTTGATCATCAACATTTTTCAGATTGTTCGGAACCCTTGTTTTACGTCTTCCGGAATGTCTTGATGATCATCACCATGATTTCCTGGATGTCCTAACCCTAATTCTCCTCGATTCATCCTTATTCGCCGATGTAGAACTCTTTCAGGTTCATTGTAAAACTAAATAAGATCTCCTTTACGATCCAGACCTGAAAGTCACCTGCCTGCAATAAACAAGCTAAGAGCAAGTAATTACTACCTGAATTTTCTAATTATAGACTTATGTAAATTGAATATAAATCAATTTCTAAGTCCTTGGTAGCGGCACCAAAAACTTGTTGCTCCCCAATATACACGCAAGTATACGTGGTCGCACAAGTAATATCGATTCTTTTTTCGTAACGAGTTCTCGTTCCCAAGTGACTTATGATCAATTTATATTTAAACTTAATTCCACAACTACAAGTAAAAGTAATTGTTTCAAGAGTTGATGGTTTGTTATTAACTACGACTAGTTTAGCAATAATTAAAAGTAACGAAGATTGAACGAGTTAAAGATGGTGTTTAATGCAACAAAGAGGCAATTCCAAGGTTACATCGTATGTTGAATCTCATGCATCATAATATTGACTTTGAATTAACTTTGGTTGTCAAGTTACTAGTTTATAGGGTTAATTATATGAGTTGGGCTACACACCTCTCGTCGCCTACCCCAATTAGATACCTAACTACATCGTTGAGCGTGTATAAGTAAGCTAATTGGCGAGCATTTATATTTAATCTTATTTCATAACCAAGCAAGTTGTTCGTCCGGGCGTCACTCCTAAACACAAATCACCTCAATCTAATGGGTCGATCGAGCTCTCTATATCCTCCGGTCTATCTAATCCCTCCTCTCTTGATTTTAAGATTATACACTAAATTTATCTTATGGTGATCAAGCATAAATAGTAAAACAAGAATATAGAAGTAACTTGTGTTGACAACCAAGAATTGATTCAAAAGCAAATAATATTCAACATTCAATTCATAGTTGCAGCCCCAGAACTAGGGCGTTTAGCTACTCATACTATTCAAAAACCACAAAAATGAGTTCATGCTTTTGCACACCAATCAAAAAGTCGAACCCTAACAATGAGGCCCTAAGGGTTTATTTATAGTAAATAGGAAGATAAAGTTGAATTCTACTTCAACTAGGAGTCTTTTTAATTTCAACTTTCTTCAAAAACTCTGCACAGGGCTGGGGCGCCATGCCAGAATCGCGCCTGGCAGGCTGGCGCACAGCGCTGCTAGTGCGCCTGAATCCAGCCCCAGTTAAATGGGCCAGGTGCGTCGCGCCCTTAATGCGCCAAGGTGGCTGGGGCGCCGCGCCAATATCTCGCCCGACTGCATCTCGTCGCCTTGAAATCCTTTTCCTTCCAACACTTGATCATTATTCTTAGTAACTTGAAAAATCACTAATCATGTATATTAATATGCAATCATCGAATCTTGAGCCAAAACAAGCTAGTTAGATTAGATAATGTCCTAACATAACGTTTAAAGATGGGTAATTTGTCGTAATTGGGCATATAAATATGCCCAAGATCACAGACCTTAAATAAGACACTTACATGTGAATAACATAATGAAGCAATAAAAAGATATAATCAATATAGGCCTCAAATAATAGAATGACATAAAAGATACCAACAGAGATCATAAGCAATTTGCAGAATACTACTAAGTTTGATACAAGACTTTCTAAAACCATGAGAGATGTTGAAATTTAACCATACACCACATACAAGTTTGTAACAAAATACATTAGAAGTAATAAAGGAACATTAATAGACTTGGCCTCATAGCATGAGGACTCGCCAATCCAAGTAGTCAAGCTAAGAAATCTCGAGCTAAGCACGTCTGGGAGGAGAAGCATCCAACCCTATTTTAGAAACAAATTTCATAAATCCAAATTACATCCGGCTTCCCACGAGACCATTCAACGAGCCGTCGTCTACTTTACGGACCATAAACCCATCACTAGAATCCAAATCCAAGTCCAAAATTTCAGTAAGTCTAGATCACTATATCGATTAGTATTATGAACTGACAAAAATCTTATGGTTCTCATGTCCATTCATCGGTCATACATCAGAGACTTCATATTTCCAAAATTCAACTCAAGTTCTATGACTATGTCATGATCCAGGAACACCCCTAAGTCGTAACACGGCGTATTCGACCTCTCGGAGGTGTTATACAAGCCCTAAGACATCATTCGTTGCATATATATATATATATATATATATATATATATATATATATATATATATATATGAAAAGTAGTGCGAAATAAAAACTTTTCACAAGAATAGTTCAAATCTCATTTATTGAAAACATAGAAATGCTAAGTCTATTTGTAGCCATCTTAGGCACATGAATATCTTGGGTCACAGCCCATACATCAATGAAATAGAAATACTAAAGTCTATTATAACGGCTTTGAAAAGAAAAGCTAAATATATCCATGTCCTCGAATCATGTGAGGACATACCAAGACTTGCTTAGGAGAATGCTATTCCCAAGCTTCCGAGACTCCTCTCAATTTCCACCTACACCTTTAGATATAAAACAACATATGGAATTACTAAATTGACTGCACTAAGTATGGTGACATGCAATAAAACCATGCTAAAATGGACATTTAGTAATAACATGCTCTTTTATTCTCTTTAGAAGAAAACCTCATAAAATAAGTATAAGAACCACTCTCACATAAAACTTCACATATAAGACACATTCAAAGTAATCCACAATATAGAATAACAACACTTCAAACCATATTAGCATATAACCCTCCTACTAAAGGTTATCCTAAGACTTACTTAAGTAAGATAAGAAGAGACCGCCCATACACCCTCTTCAAGCACACCTAAATAATCCTTAAGACTACCTAAGATAAGATTATCCCCTTTTCATTACTTATACTCTCTACCCAAGGTTACTCTAATACTCACTTGAGTAAGACATGAAGAGACCTATCATACACCCTCTCTAAGCCTACCTAAGTAATCGTCAAAGCTACCCTAGATAGGGATCCTTTTATTCAACCTACATTACTTAGGTCATAATCATTCATTAAGTCAATTAAGATACAATTAAGCATTTAGAGGACTTCACATAATGGTCTTGGAAAATATCTAGGGAAACCACATCCTAGCATCTTCAAAGCCTACTCATGTCATGTATAGATAGTGTCCTATTCCACTATCGAAATATTTTAAAACTTCTCCAACAATAGAATGCATCCCACATGATGATAATAGACATTAACCGACATAGACTATACTAGCTAGGCATCGAATCTGGATTCTACCCTACTACGATGTAGGGTGCTCTACTTGCCAAGGGTAGAACTAAAACACATCCCATGTAGGCACATGGTTTTAAGGAATATCAAGGGTTTGTTTGTACTCTAGTCTCATCTTAAGTATATTCACTACCACAAGCATATTCTCTTGGTGCTAGCCTTAGTTCTAATAGAGTAAGTTTAATCACAATAAGGCATATGAAAAGGCAACACTTCTAGTCTTACCAAAACATAATACCTCTACTGAAGATTGGTCCTCTAAGGATGCCACTCAATGGTAAAAAGGATAGCTCAATGAATTTCTTAGATATGGTTTCATGCTGTTCCAACCAACCTATCCCTAAGCCCATGGTTCACAGAAGAAGGATATCATTATGGCTTTCAACTTCAAGGATATCGTAACCTTCTTTCTATATTGAAGGTTAGAAGTTATTGACCCTCTTTACATGTTCAAGGTCATTTACTAGTCATACTTAAAAGGGTACAATCTTAAGTCTACTGATCCTAGACTTTCATTCAAAATTCATTCATACACATACAAGACAAAGGTTATTAAGCCTACTAAGTCAATATGTTCATATTCATATACTTAGCATGTATCAAGTAAAGGTACATAGTCTACTAATCAAGACACACACATGATCATCATATCACGTATTCAAAAACATTCAAGTATCATTTAGGAACAACCAAGTTTACCTAGCAAGATACACTAGCAACACAACTAGAACATCACCCTAGTCTATCGTAATCACACACAACCAATTAATAAAATCATACTTCAACCTCAAATATACACATATACACATAATCATCCTTCACCTTGATCACCTATATAAGCTATAACATGATAACATCACAATTCACATAATAATGTCGACAAGGCCATGTTCATAGCAATTATAACACATAAACACCACCACCATAAGTGGACCATACCAATCAACACAATTCAATATCAATTCTACTCAATATAGAAGTATTAGGTCAACTCACCATCTTTACATCAGCGACATCACCATTCCTTAGCCTTTTCAACCAATTCACTTTACAAAGGCTCTTATCCATAGCCATATATACAATTCTAAACCAACATTCAAACCATACCAATGATACAACAATATACCATATGAATATAATCAAATAATGGCACCCTATATACAATTCTATCATGATGTATACATAATTTAATAGTCCAATACAATATACACAAGAATTCACTAATATCAGGTCATGATCAATTCACCCACATTAGAGCCAAAAATAGAAAATCATGAAATGTATGGGTTCATAGAGATTTTGATCTAAAAACATTCAATTCCCATCAATTCTATCATGAATCATTGATTCAAATCATTTTATGCAAGAACCCATGGCTAGAATTCAAAATACAAGAATTCATGTTTTTGAACATCTTTGAAAACCATTTGAAATTGACTCCTTGAAAGAAAGAGGATTCAAGGATGACACACCATACCTTAATTGAATAAAATCCCATGCAATTTGGAGAAGAAATCACTTGAAAATTCACCTTCTAGATTCAGCTTGAGCTTGACCTCTAATGGAGGTTCGAGAGAATTTGAAAGAGAAGAGAGTTTTGGATTTTTGATTTCTTATTGGGTATTGGGGTTTTGACTTGGGAAAAGGGTTAAATAAGACATAAAAATCGTTTCTAACTGTAGTCTTGTTTGAATGGTAGCTATTGTTGTAGGCGAACTATATAAGAGAAAGGTGATCATCCCAACTACCCTTGAAATATATCACACAAGCTCTCAACATATCCTCTAGAGTATAAATGGTACGCTCTACCTGTCCATAAGTCTGCGGATGTAATGTTGGGATAAGGTTAACCTTAGTACAAAGACCCTTCTGAAATGACATCCAGAAATGAGAGGTAGACTGAGGACCTCTATCTGAGATGATATACAAAGTAACCCACGCAACCTCATAATTTCATTAATGTAAAGCTTGGCATAGTCCTCTACCGAATCTGTAGTCTTGACCGCCAACAAGCGAGAAGACTTGGACATCCTATCAACTATCACCCAAATGGAGTCATGTTGTCTATGAGTACGAGGTAACCCTGTGATGAAATCCATATTGATCAGTTCCAACTTCCAAGTAGGATTGTCGATCTCTTGAGTCATACCCCCTGGTTTCTGATGTTCTACCTTAATTTACTGGTAATTGGGGCACTTACTCACAAAATTTTGTATATCCCTCTTCATGCCATTCCACCAATAGACTTTCCGCAGATCGCCGTACATCATAGTGGCACCTGGATGAATAGAATATCTGGAGTCATGGGCTTCATCAAGAATATGCTGTCTCAACTCGCCAACATCAGGAACACACAATCTACCCTGGTAGCGAAGTACACCATCTCCCCCTTAGGAAAAAACCTCCACTCTCTGATTATGGACTGCACCCTTAAGTTCAAGCAAGATTGGATCACTGTCTTTATTTTCCTTAACCTCTACTACCAAAGATGATTCTTCTCCATTCTAAACTGTTACACCACTGTTTGATATACTCATAAGGCAAACTCCAAGCGAGCAATCCTGTGAACATCATTCTCTAGCTCCTTCATTTCTTCCTCAACATGGGCTACACTACCCATGGATAATCTACTAAGAGCATCTGCTACTACATTCTTCTTACCAGGATGGTAATGCACACTCATATCATAATCCTTAAGGAACTCAAGCCATCTCCTCTAGAGAAGATTCAACTCTTTCTGGGTTGAACACATATTGTAGGCTCCTATGGTCAGTGAACACATCTACATGAACACCTTATAAGTGGTGTCTCCAGATCTTGAGTGCAAACACCACTGCTGCAAGCTCGAGGTCATGAGTTGGATAGTTCTTCTTATGCACCTTAAGTTGTCTAGAAGCATATGCTATAACCTTATCTTGCTACATCAACACACAACCTAGGACAACTGTGGATGCATCACAATAGATCACATAACCATCTGAACCCTCTAGTAGAGTCAAGACAGGAGCTGTAGTCAATCTAATTTTCAATTCTGCAAAGCTTTTCTCACAATCATCTGACCATTGAAACTTGACCATCTTCTGAGTCAACCTAGTCAATGGTCAGGCTATGGATGAAAATCCTTCCACGAACCTTCTATAATAACCCCCTAGACCTAAGAAACATCTGATATCTGTAGTAGAGGTAGGTCTCTGCCATTGTTTCACTACTTCTATCTTCTGTGAATCAACTCGGATCCCCTCATTAGATACAATGTGACCAATAAAAGCAATGAATTGCAACCAGAACTCACATTTGCTAAACTTAGCGAATAACTGGCGATCTTTGAGAGTCTACATAACAACTCTCAAATGACTCGCATGTTCTTCTTCATTTCTAGAGTAAATTAGGATATCATTAATAAAGACGATAATGAACAAGTCCAAGTACTGCTTCAACACTCTGTTAATCAAATCCATGAAAGCTGCAGGAGCATAGGTTAGTCCAAACGACATAACTACAAATTCATAATTACCATACCGTGTTCTGAAAGCTATTTTTGGAATATCACTATCTTTGACTCTGAGCTGATGATAAACCGATCTGAGGTCTATCTTTGAAAAGTTATTAGCACCCTGAAGTTGGTCAAACAAGTCATCAATCTTGGGGATACTTATTCTTGATTGTGACCTTGTTCAACTGTCTATAGTCAAATGCACATTCTGAGAGAACCATCTTTCTTCTTTACGAACAACAACACAGGTGCACCCCATGGATAAATACTAGGTATAATGAAACCCTTATCTAGAAGGTCTTTCAAGTGTTCTTTCAATTCCTTAAGCTCTGCTGGAGCCATTCTGTAAGGAGGAATAGAGTTAGGCTGGGTATCTGGAAGGAGATCAATTCCAAAGTCAATTTTGCTTTCGGGACGAACTCCGGTAAGATCTTTGGAAACACTTCTGGAAACTCACTGACTATTAGAACTAACTCAAGAGTTGGGGTTTCAGAGCTAGAATCCTTAACCCGAACTAAATGATAGAGATAACCCTTAGAGATCATCTTTCTAGCCTTAAGGTAAGAAATAAATCGTCCCATAGGCGCTAAACTACTACCCTTCCATTTTAAGATTGGTTCGTTTGGAAATAGAAAATGAACAATCCTAGTTCTACAATCGACTGAGGCATAACAAGAATGTAACCAATCCATGCCTAGAATGACATCAAAATATACCATTTCTAACTCTACAAGATCTACCGATGTGACTTTCTGAGAGACTGTGACAGGGCAATTTTTTATACCCGTCTAGCTATAACTGGGTCACCAATTGGAGTAGAGACTGAGAAAGGTTCTGAGAGAGTTTCTGTACTAACACTGAATTGGACTGCTATGTAAGGGGTTACAAAAAAAAGAGTAGCCCCTGAATCTAACAATGCATAAACATCAAGGCCAAAGACTCATAACGTACCAGTGACTACATCAGGAGAACCTTCCCGATCCTGGAGAGCCTGAAGAGCATACAACCTTTTCTGGCGCTGACTGCCACCTGTACCAGATGAGTTACCCTACTGAGTCGGGCGACTTGGTGGTGGTACTGAAGTTGTAGACTGAGCTCTACCATTACCACCTCCTTGAACTTGTCTAGAAGGATAATCCTTTAACCTTTGACCAGACTGACCGCACCCAAAACATCCTTTCTTTCCTGCGAGACACTCGCCTGGATGGTTTTTACTACACATAGGGCAAGTGGGGTAAGTCTTGGTGCCTGAAACACTTTGAGACTTAGAGCCTGGTTCCCTAACCTTCTGATCATACCTATCCTTGAAGGATGGAACACTAGCTGATGAAGGGGCTGGGGTTGAAACTTTCTGCTGACTGTACGAGCGATTTCCACCACTCGATTTCTGATGAGAATAGTCATAGTTCCCAATCCTAGTCTTCTTATTCTCCTTGACTTGTTCCCTAAGATTATCACCCTCAACCTGCTGAGCATGAGTCATAAGCCTATAGACGTTCATATCTCCAGTAACATAGTATTTCTACACTCCGTTTTCACCAAATCTGACACTACATATAAGATTTTATTAATCTAATCCCTAGAGTCAGCAACCATGTTGGAGAATACCTGGAGAGTTGCTTAAAGTTGAGCCCATACTCTTGAATCATCATGTTTCCCTGCCTTAAGTTCATGAATTCCTGAGCCTTTGCTTCTCTCAACTCTATTGGAAAAAGCCTATCAAGAAAGGTCTCACTAAAGCACTCCCAAGTAATAGGAGTTTCATCTGTACCCTTATTCTCCTTCCACTGAGTGTACCAGATATGAGCCACATCTTTCAGCTGGTATGATGCCAACTCAACCTGATCATTCTCAGTAACTTGTATCACCTCAAATATCTTCTTGATCTCATCCAAGAAATTTAGAGATCCTCACTGGTCTGCGATCTTAAGAACTCAGGCGGATTCATCCTAATAAATTCATGGACCCTGGTTGCTGCTGATCTACCATTTTCATTCACATCAGATTGAACCCGTCGATATTTCTGGTTGGCAACACTTTGAGCCAACATCTGAATGGCATTCCTGAATTCATCATTGGAGACTTCCTGATCTAGGACTATAGGAACTGCATTTGCATTCCTTGCATTCGCATTCCTGGCATTAGCTCTACGAGGAGGCGTGATCTGAAACGTAGAACGTCGAGTTAGAATGGAATTATATCATACCTTACGCATGATAAGAGTAACAAAAAAGTGATGTTTTTCCTAAATCAATTCATAGCCTCCCTCTCATTAGATGTGGTGCATTGCACACCCATGAAAAAGACTCTACTTAGTGAGGCTTTTCAGACATCCTAGGACTCTTAAACCTAGTGCTCTGATACCAAGTTTTTCACTCCCCGAACTACCCACGAGACGCGGACACGGGACCTAGGACCACAAATGATGCCAAGCTAACCCTGTTGGTATAATCATGAGCATACTAAAGATAATAAACTGATGCGGAAGCTAAATAATTATTAAAATGAAAAGATGGGGAATACCCATAAAGTATAACTGAGATATTTGAAACTTATGAGTTTAATACAATGAAAATGTTAACTCAATACTAAGCTGAAGCTAACTATGTCTGAAAATAGCATCTAACTGACTACAAATGCTGGGACAAGCCCCAACTAAGTCTAGCAAAAGTTGAAACTAAATGACTAAAAGTATTGGAAATAAACTCATGACTGATGTCCTCGGAGAATGACGACTCACCACTGATTCTGCTGAACTAGAGATTGGGAACCGGTCTAAGTGTGATATGGATGCTGAGAACCTGAACCTACATCACGAGAAGATGTAGTGCACGTATGCGTCATTTCTTGAAAGGTACTGAGCATGTATGATAAAGTAAAGCTGAAATAAATCATAACTGAACAAGAACAAAAGTAAGTATAGTAATCTGAACATGATATACTGAATGCTGAGATAACTGAATGCAATGACCAATTTATAACTTGCTGAAACTTAATAATGAATATACTGAATAATTGTCTATACAGTGGAATTTGACTTATCTGTGGGAGCTACTTGTCACATCCAGGAAGCACCCCCTAGAAGTAAAATGGTGTACTTGACCTCTCGGAGGTCTTATGCAAGCCCATAGTTATCATTCATCGCATTGACATAGTAAATTTAGCAGAAAATTTTAAACTTTTTATAGCACATCATATGCTGGAAACTTTACTTCATATATATATAAAATATCATATTACATACTTAGACCTTAAGTCTCTTTGTCATCTTAGACTCAAAAACATTAGAGTACATTAGGGACACGGACCTTAAAACATAATACATAGGTATAATATTTAAGACTTTATAGTAAACCATAACGTAGGACATCCTTGGAATTAAGGAATCCTTTCCTTGAGCTTGGGAATCACATATCAAGCTCTTCAATCATATAATCATCCTTTAAGCATCCATAAACTACACTGTGTAAAAAGTAGAGAAGAATGGAGTTAGTACAAGAATGCACTAAGTTATGCAACCATTCAAAAACATGCATTTAAAAGGGACATTTTCTTGAAATCATACTTCATGCCATTTATAATAAATCTCCATAAAACCTTTTTACAATAACATTTATATCATTCACATACTTCATATAGACATATTCAAAGGCCAAACATTACATAAAATCACATATAGAATTTAAGTCATACTTGAGGTCACTTTGCAGTGAGCTCATTTCCCTTAACAGTGAACTATCTTCTCTTTTATTCATTAACCTTCCAAGTAACCCTCTAGTGATACTTGGTGCAATGCATCACCTTAAGGTCACAAAGAAAACATACACACAACCTACATAGGTCAACACACATTATCATAGAAGTATAGCCCATTACAAGACACATTCAAGTCAAGACCATAAGGCATTACAGTAAGCTACATTAAGTTACACATATATTTACTTCTTCCCATACTCATCATTATAAGACCTTATTCATGACCCCAATCTTATTATACTAGTGCAATGTACATGTGAAGCCCCATAACCTCACACATACTTAGTAAACCCATCATGAGACCACAAACCTTAACATTCAATTCATGCATCAACATATTAGATGAAGACAACTTCATTCATGTGAACAACCTTCATCATATAGTCATTAATACCAACATAGTGCATACAAAGATAAGATCACATCATATAGATTCATATCATGCATATATTCATAACAAGTAGATATATATACTACAATGTCATGCATAAAGACATAATCATAATCATATACATTAGGTCACTTTCCTAGGACTTCCTAAGGAGCTACTTGGGCAATGTCTAGATAGGTTCATTACTTCCACCTATCCTAAGTAACCTCCCTTAAGTCATCCTAGTTAGGATCCTAGTCATTTACTTCCAATGTACATTTTAATTTAGGAAACAATAGCCTTAACCGACACTAAGACCATGGGTGCTAAACATGGAATTTGGTGTTGTATAGCCTTACACCAATGGAAGGTGTTCCTACCTAGCCAAGGTAGAACATTAACATACATCCTAGAATCCTAAGTGAATTCACTTTGCTAGATCCTATGTGGCAGGCATAGTTTATGGAACTAAGAGATAGGTACAATCCCTCTTCATGCCATTTGGAAATTGGGGCCTCCTCTCATGAGAAAACATGGGTGAACCTTCCTCAAAGGGAAGTCACCACCTCATGTGGATCCATACTCGAGTATTCCTCTAAGGGAAGTCAACACTCTATAAGGAACATATGGTGAATCTTCCTCCAAGGAAAGTCAACACCTCTCATTGTCAAGTTCACTCGGTGCTAAGCTAAGTTCCCTTTATTGAAAATCTTTTATTACATTTTTCATAAAACATAGGCTTAGGATATTTGATCCTCATATGCTTATAGCATATTCAAGAACCTATCTAGTTTTAAAGTAATCTTGGGCACACCTTTCAAGGCCCCTCTATTTACTAGATCATCATTCATGTGTGTGTATATATGTGAGCAAATCTTTTACATAACACATAAATATGACACATATCCATATACCAATGCATAAGTCTATCGGTATAACTATATGAGCTATGTTAGAGCCGTATGATTAGGGTGTTATGTGCATAAGATAATAATGTTGTAATGCCTACTTGTGTTTGAGAAGATGAAATTGTTATAAGTTGTTCATTGAATTGTTTCATAGACTAATCAAAGTTTAAAGGTTGTCTTGTTTAACATGATATATTACTATAATGTATTCATGAAGTAATTGAATTGGCTAGTGATAATATCATAGTTTGATTTATGCCAACAAATTGGCTAGCAATATTATTTCCAAAATATGTGAAGTCATACCAATCTTAAGTCAATGAACTCATAACATAGGGTATGCCAATCAATGGGACAAGTCCCAACATACCTTATCCGCACGAACTTGTGAACGTAATAACATTGTATAAGCCCTTATAACTTTCCCAAAGAATTGTACAAGACTATCAATTAAAGTTGAACAAGTTAAGGTGAGTAAAGAAATAACTAAAAGCTTAAGCTATAAAATTGACCTAATATAGAGTGTTAAAGGAAGTGATACAGACCTAACTTACACTTAATATATTATGTCAAAGATACTCACATAAGAGGGTGCTAGAAGACGTGAGACAAGTCTCACTCGCACCATGATGATAATATAAGATTTAAATTCATATTCATCAAGTATAGAAAAGGGATGACCAGTCATCCATTGAGTTAAGTATACCTCATACTAGAAGCAAGCTTCCATAATGTTTGAGTCAACTCTAAAAGATATAAAGTAAAATAAATCTGAGCTTAGCACCGATAGACTAGCAATGAGATTGTGCCAGCACATGTAAGCCTCATGAGACAAGATCACCAAACCGGTGGACCAGGGTCTCCGAAGTCTCCTAGTCTTTGAACTATGTTGCCACCATAGGGACTAGCTAGTGGATAAATCCACCTAAGAATGCTAGGTAGTTTCGGTTTCACTTTGGCCGGTGATACCACCTCTTTTCGGTGTGGACAAGACACTGCATTTCATGTTTAGCTCACATGTTCTATGTCGGTTAAAGCTCAAGAAAGTATTCGGTTCACTTTAACCGTGAACCAACACTTTTCGGTGTGGGGAAGACACTGACTTTGGTTTCACTTTAGCCGGTGAACCACCACTTTTCGGTGTGGGTGAGCTTGGTTTCACTTTAACCGGTGATCCACCTCTTTTCGGTGTGGGGAAGACACTTGATTTTATGTTAGATTGCATGATCTATTTTAGTTAATGCTAAGGATTTCTTTAAATAAAGTAAGAAAGAATGAAAGTAGCATGTTCAAAGTGAACAACAGACCAAAGAAGAAGAAACGTAAGTTCAAAGTGAACTAAGTACGCAAGATCTTAAGAATGTCAATCATCAATGTTTGATAAAAATGAAGTTATAACAAGTTAGTGGTTTATGCCAATATTGGAGTATGAATATATGACCCAAGAACTATATATTATACAAATAATCAAATAATGGGCATAGCCAATAAAGATTGGCTTATAAATACATTCATGCCCAATTTAACAAGAATGAAAAGAATGAGACTTGTGAGTAGGGTAGCCAAATCATTTCCATAGTATTTTGGATTACTTACTCGATTCATTGTAGGTATGGGACTACAATGAATCATTTCACTTGTAAGTAAAACGTAGGATCAAAGGAGATCATTGAACTACATAACAAAAAGAAGAAAAGACTGAAAAATAAACTAAGGCTTGAGAGGTGAGCTCTCGGCCTAAGGGAGCAAAATAATAAGCTTTTGTATAGGTTGTTCTAAAAATATGTTCATGATTCCAAGGTCTTATGTTCATATACAAAATGAGTTGTGTCCCTTAATTGCATGAGAAAATGTCATATTCATAGTATGCATCAGAAATAACGATTTAAGAAAGAAAGTGACTTAACTTTCCAGAAACGGCATGTTGCTATAGGAAGAACTTTCCTTGATCATGCATATTCCGTATGTGTTTATGTGCATACACCCATACTTAGTAGAAGTGTGTACTAACCCCTTATATTATTACTATTTTTATAGGTGCAGGTTCTCGAGAAGATTGAAGATTCGACCAAGCAGTTTGGATGAGCGATCTCCAGATTTTGGTAGGTCCTATTGAGTTCGAGGATGCTACACTTTATTATTCTATAATTAGTACATTATACATAGCTGGTGGATGTATTCCCTTGCGTTCCATTTCAAACATTTTTCAAGAGTTTGTAATAATTCCGATTTGGGAAACTATTATTATTATTATTATTCATCATTTTGATTGGTTAATCTATTGATAGATGGTTGCTTTATGTTGAGATATTAATATATCACTCTATGCAGTTATATGAATTATATGTACACTTCATTAAAAGTTTTAAATTTTTGGCAAATTTAACTGTATGATTGTGATAAAGCTAAGAAGAGGCTTGTTTGTGACCTTTGAGAGGTTAACGACGCCGGTTGTATTCGGATTCTAGAATCAGGGTGTGACAAACTTGGTATCAGAGCATGAGGTTAAATTACCTAGGAACTAAAGATCAAAATAACCACATTAAGGAGTTTCTAACTTATGGTTGTGAAGTGCACCACAATCATGAATTAGAGACTTTGTGATGTTAGGAATTTTCCTTTCTTCTACTCTTTATCGTGCTGTCTAGAGCTTTGACATTTTTTGTCATTCTAGTATCTAACTTCCTTCTTGTGTGTACGTGTAGAAAATGAACACAATAAGAAACCCAGGCAGAAGAGTTGAAGAAGCAGCTGCTGGAGGCAACCAAGCTCCTCCTCAAGACCCAGCTGCAGAAGTACAAGTGCCTGTCAACCCAGCTGCGTTGACGGATGGAGAAGTGAGGACAACACTATTTTAGATCGCCCAAGCCATCACTTTGCAGGCACAGGCTATCACGGCCCAAGCCACTATAGAAGGTGCTCCCAGGGAGAACCTGCATGCTAGCACCATGGCTAGTAGACTGAGAGATTTCACCAGAGTGAATCCTCCAGTCTACTTCGGGTCCAAGACCAATGAGGATTGTCACAACCCGAAAGTACCCCCTAGAAGTTAGGGCTAAATCTCGAATCATGGCAGGGCATACTTGACCTTTTTGGGGTCTCGTACAAGCCTTTCAACTCTCGTTCATAAGATAAAGCTTGAAAAGTAGTACGGAATTAAAACTTTTCACGATAATTAAATAAAATAAGTCTTTTCATAAATACTAGGAAATCTTATCGTCACAAGCCAACTTAAAGACACAACTTAGAATCTTAGGGACACGGCCCTTTACAATAAAAAGGAAATACAAATTAAATCTTAATAGAAAACTAGGAAACATAAACTATGTCCTCGAATATATGAGGACATACCAAATTTTTGAGAGATAGAATTCCCAAGCTTCAACTCCGATCATCTAAAAGGCTTCCAACCTATACTCATAAGGTATATAAAAGTATGGGGTTAGTACAAACAATGTACTAAGTATGACATATGCAAAAACAAGTAAAAGGGGACATTTTAGCAAAATAAGATTTCATGCAAATTTAATAAAACATTCATGAACTTATGAACAAAACAACATAAGAAGCATTACTTAACACTCAAAGAAGAACTTCCATAATTTTACCTTAACATTACACTTTACAGTAAGCAGACTTGACTACACAGTGAACTACACATGTATACGACTATCACACAAGTACTCTCCTCCGATAGGACTCTTAGGTCACACTAAGTGCAATGTGAGAGTAGCATCCCTTACTACCACTCCCACTAGCTCTCCTAATGGATTCCCAAGGATTTGAGCACGTTACAACAAGTTGACCAAAAAGATGCATCTACAGTGAACTATTTCATTGACATTACAGTGAACCATTTTAAGACTTTAAAGTAAGTTTTAAAAGCTTTACATTGAACTAAAGACTCAAACAATGGTGAACTTCCAAAGTATTGCAAATGAGGAAATGAGTCCATTTTCTTAGGAGTTTCTCTACCTAAGGATAATCCCAACGCTCTCTAAGGTAAGATATGAAGGGAACGTCTAAACACTTCGCTCAACGCACACCCAAGCGATCCTCAATACTACCCCGTTTGGCTTACTCACCTCGGGAGAATGAATCATCACTCAAAGACAAGACCTTCGAAGAAAACCCAACAAAACACCAAAGGCTTCCCTTTCGGAATGCCTACTTAGTGCAATGAGTAGGATGGCGTCCCATACCACCACCTACCCTAAGTAGTACATTCTTTTAGAAAGTTTATCACTAAGTCTTCCCTTTCAGAAGGTCATACTTAGTGCAATGGATAGGTAGCGTCCCATACCACCACCTACCCTAAGTATCACTTACTTTTAGAAGACTTAGTTCAATCAAATCACATAGGTAACACGTTGATTAAACAACTTATCATTTTCAATACTTTTGTAGGGAGTTATCTTAACCGACAAAGACCATGAGACCTAGGAATGGAATCCCGATATTAACCCCTATCGGATGAGGGATCCTCACTTGCCTAGAGTAAGGTCATACTTCTTAGATTTTACATAGCTTGCCCAATAGCTATACCTATGCGGGCACATATTTCAGGGATAGAGAGATTGCTACTAAGTGACTCATTCTCTTCTAAGGAAGAGTACACATCTGAAGAGGTATAAGAGAATACGACATCTCAACTCACGAAGGATATCCCACCTCTTCTTCCTATCCTCTCGGTGCTAGGCATAACTCCCCACGGGATCTCACATTATAGACTATAGGTTAAGGCTAACTAGCGAATGCCACATCTCGACTCACGAAGTGAATTCATCCTCCGACCTATCTAGGAAAGATCATTAGGAATAGTGAGGTTGCTACTAGACACTTCATCTCAACTCACGAAGAGTGTCCACCCTAATACTCCCCTTCTTACTAAACATAACTTCATTCATTCATTTAAAGTGTGTGGATGTACATGTGAGCACACGTTGCATATAGACCTCATTTCATATACATTACTTCTAATCATGCTTTAGACTTCCATTTATCAACTCACACACCTTACATACTTCACTTAGTCACATTCTCCAATTATACCAAAATCTAGGTCAAACATACAATTTAAGCTTCACAATCACAAAATAAGACTCATTTACAATTTCTATTCATTCTAATATTTATACCTTCAAGGTCCCACTGTCAATACATAATAACATCACCAATTAATCAAATAAGCACCACCACCTAGAAGGTGGACCATACCACTCAAGATCAATTTATCATAAGAACAAAACTATATAAGCAACTCTTAAATTTACTAAGCCATAAAAACCTATAAACATTTTATCATTAATTCATCATAATAAGGTTCTTAGGGCAGTAGCTAAACCATAATTACAATACAATAAGACCAAAGTTCATTTATAAATAAACATGCTCATTTGACCCATTTCATAAACCACAATTTGAAAGGAAACTTTAACATGATTTTATTAGGGTTTCAGCATTATAATCACCAACTAACATTATTAACATCATTTATTTATCATTAGAAACATTTTCATGCAAGACCCATATTGGGTTGAAGATAAAAGAAGTTAGGGTTGGAAACCCCTTTTTTGAAATTCATTGGAAATGGCTTCTTGAATGAAAGGGTATTCAAGAATGGATACCATACCTCACTAAGAAACCAAAGTCCAAGATTTTTTGATGTAGAGACACGTCCAACCAGCCCTCTTTCCTTCCTTTACCTCTAGCTTTCAATGGAGTCTTGAGAGAGTTTGTCTTTAGAGAGAGTTTGAATTTTAGAAGTGAAGGGTCTTGTCTAGGTCTAGGGTTTAAAACAAACTTAATATAACCTAAAAACACTAAAAATATCATCCTAGGTTCTTAAAAGACTTGGGGTGTATTTACATAAAACACCCCAAGTTTGGTAGCAACTTCACAGATTTACAGTCCTCACAGACGAGACCATAACCAACGGACCGTCTGTGCATCAACGGACCGTTGGTAGGGTCTCGTGGTTTGGGACTTAGCTCCAAATATAGCCTGGCCACCTTGACCTTGTGGTCCAATCGACTCCCTAGGTCGAAGGACCATTGATGGACCAACGGACCATCCTTAGGGTCGTCATTGGTCACAGCTTTTTGGCAGTTTTGCCCAAGTCTTGGGCCCTTCATCTAGGGCCCCTTATGGGTCCTAGGTGGGGTTATTCCCAGATGTTAAACCCCTAACCTAAGTCTTATAGGTATTATGAACATCCCATGCAAGTTTCAAGTAAAACGAACACATAAAACTCATCCAAAGACAACAAGACACACTAGTACATTCTAGGGCACACCTTTTTTAACGTCATGGACGTTTTTGGTCGATTGACCTCCAAACTCAACCAAAATTCACACACACCTTAGGAATACTAAACTAACTTATTTTAACACAAAATTCATTCAAGCAACACTTACGAAGCTCTAGTTCACCTTAGTTCATTTTAGGGCATTACAAGGATCCCCAAGAGTTTGTGGATGAGGTTCACAAGATTCTCTGTGCTATGGGTGTTAGTGAAGAGGAAAAGGCTGAGTTGTCTGCTTACCAACTCAAAGATGTGGCTCAGGTGAGGCACATGATGTGGGGAGATGGCCGAGCACCAGGAGAAGTCCCCATCTCTTAGGACGTTCTCAAGACTGCATTCCTCGAGAGGTTCTTTCCCAAAGAGCAGAGAGAGGCTAAGGTTGAGGAGTTAATTAACTTACGTCAGGGAGGCATGTTAGTCAAGGAATACTCCATGAAGTTTGTTAAGCTTTCCAAATATGTTTTTTCTATGGTATCCAATAGCAGGGACGAGATGAACATGTTTGTGACTGGTGTATCGGAAGATTTGGAAAAGAAATGTCGGGCAACCATGTTTCATGATAACATGGACCTTGGTAGGTTGATGGTGCATGCACAACAGGTTGAGGAAAGTACCGGAGAAAGACAGGCCGAGAAAGAAAGAAATCTAGGCCCTCGGATCAGTCTGGTTCGCGTAATGGTAGGGGTTTGTTCGGTTTCCAAGATAGGCCCAAGTTCAAGAAGGGGCACCAACACTCAGGTAACCCTACTCCTTCTAAGAACACTAATATCAAGAAGGGCAATGATAGAAATGCCCAGCGTGACCGAAAGATGTGTGGTAAGTGTGGTCGTGCGCATGGAGGTGAGTGCATGGTAGGTTTTAATGGATGCTATGGGTGCGGTAAGAGTGCGTACGTGATCAGATACTGACCACATGAGAAGAATCAGGCCAATAAAGATACTCAGCCTCGGCCTTGTCACGACTCAGATTCTGGAATCCGCATCGCAACCGGCGTCGTTGACCTCTCAGAGGTCGCAGACAAGCCTTATCTTGCATTCATCACATTCATCTAGTTAAATTTGCGGAAAATTTTAAACTTTTTATATGTATGAAGTATACATAGACTTCATATAATTATTACCTAGATACATCATATACTAAGCTCAACATAAGAAAACAACCATCTAACATAAAGAATCAATTTGAAACTGAAGATGAATATATCATAAATAGTTTGCGAAACACGGCCTTATTACAAAGCTTCAAAATAAAGGTACGAAAGAAATGCTAGGGACAACATCAACTAGATATGTCTAAAACTAAGGCTAGACTAAATATGTAGCATCCTCGAAATCATGAGGACCTACCAATTGGTTTGGAGAAACGCTGAAGTCCAAACCGCTGCAAGTGTTGTCAATCTGTCCTCGGACCTGCACCTTTAAAAGTAGTAAATAGTAGGGGGTTAGTACACCACTTGTACTAAGTATGGGTGTATGCACACATACAAATAAAGCTATGCATGATCAAGGAAAGCTCTTCCTAATTTGTTAGTTGTGAATTGTGGTATGAATATGATGTATTTTAATGCATTAAAATCACACAATTCATTTTCTATATGACTACAAGACATTAGTATCATCAACATAATTTTAGAACAACTCAAGCGAAGATTTGAGATTTTTGATCCTCTTAGGCCGAGAGCTCCTCTTTGTACACTTAGATTATTTTTCAGTCTTTTTCTTCTTCTTGTTGTGTAGTTCTATAACTCCTTTAGTCCTATGTTTTACTTACAAGTGCAATGATTCATTGTAGTCCCATACCCACAATGAATCAAGTAAGTAATTCAAGAGACTAAGAAATTTGACTTAACTACAATTTGGGGCATGAATATATTTATAAGTCAATAGTTATTGACTATACTCATTCTTTAGTTGATTGCATAATGTGCATAGTTCTTGGGGCATATCATTAAAACTTATGTTCTTGTTTACTTTGGGCATGAATTCTTTATAAGCCAATTTTTATTGGCTAAATACATTAGTTGATCAATTTGGATAAGTATATTTGAACTCATTATTGGCTATGATCATTTTCATAATAAAAGAAGTCATTATAAGCCAATTTTATTTGGCTAACATCTTTTGTAAATTATATAAAGTCATAATAAGCCAATTTATTTGGCTTTATCATTTTCATAACATGAGGATCATTATTGGCTATGCCCTTTACTTATTGTAAACTTTATTGGACACGATTTGACTATCCTTACAACAAGTTATTCATTACATCAAGTATTCATTACATTTCATAAGCCATTCTTTATTGATTATGCCATTGATTTCATTACTTTTCATGTTTTATAATTATACATTTCATATACACGAGACCTTGGAATCGTTGATATAGCATTAAGACATCTCAAGTGAGGGCCCAACATATGGACCTTAACCCGAGGGCCTTCTTTAGCAAACACAGAGTCTACTTCATTCGTTCATTCGTACTTCACATTATTCATTTCATTCATTCGTATGCTGATGTAAAAACCAGCCATACCTAGGATGAAGTTTAAGACTCTCATCGGGATCATGAAGTGCCATGACCAAGAATGACCTAATGCCATTACTTGAATCTGATTTCACCTCCTGATTGTCTTGCACAAACATCTTCGGTATCGTTCATTTCTTTATCTTTCATATTTTGAGGAACTTCAACTTTAACCGACATAGATCATGTGAGCTCATGAAATCTGGTGTCTTTACCACACCGAAAAGAGGTGGAGTCACTGGCCAAGGTGAAACCAAAACATGCTAGCGTATATAGGGAATTGAACCCTGCTAGGTCCCTATATTGGCAGTATAGGTTCAAACACTAGGAGATATAAGGAGACGCATACCCAGCATGCCGGATAGTCTCATCTCATGAGAGTTACGTGAACCTCCGCCCTTCCCGAAGGAAGGCATCACCGCTCATAGCTAGCCTATCGGTGCTCAATATAAAGTTTCATTACATTCAACTCATACATCATGGAAGCTGACTTCTAGCATGAGGACATCATAGCTCATTAGATGATTTCTCATCTCATCATTAGTATTAAGTGTGAACTGTCCTTACACTTACATATAGAGTATGATTGAGACTTATTTACTCTTTTGATGACTTGTCATCCTTACTTTACATTGATGAAATGTGAATTGTCCTTACATATCATCCTTACTTTACATTGATGAATGTGAATTGTCCTTACATATCATCCTTACTTTACATTGATGAATGTGAATTGTCCTTACATATCATCCTTACTTTACATTGATGAATGTGAATTGTCCTTACATATCATCCTTAGGTGTTAATGAGACTAGTCTCACACATTCTAACACATTCATTCGTGAGTATTCTTTTAAAAAATTAGCTTTGGTGTAAGTAAGACTTGTCTCACTTCCTTTAACACCCCATTCTGGTCACTTACTTAATTTAAAGCCCTTTAATTATGTTATAACTCACGTTACCTACTTACTTTGGTGTAGTAGTTTCGTATCACCGTTTATGGACGATGAGCACTTCATTCAATGAGTTTCATGTGTTCATAGTTCATTCTTGAAGAGCATGTTGGGAGTTCTCTCAATGAATGGAATGCCCTTGGTTATGGATTCATTGAATTAGTTTAGAAGTACTTGAGTTGTCATTTCATTGTTTTGGCTACACAAGAATGACATATGATTAGTATTGGCCTAGAAAATTTGGAAATAACTTCATAGTCAATTTATTGGCACAAGCCAAACATTCATTCAAATATAATTTCATGGAATCATTAGCCAGTTCTATTACATATTTTTGGAGATAATATTGTAGGCCAATTTATTGGCATAAGCCAAACTTTCATTCAAATATAATTTCATGGAATCATTAGCCAATTCTATTACATATTTTTGGAGATAATATTGTAGGCCAATTTATTTGCATAAGCCAAACTTTCATTCAAATATAATTTCATGGAATCATTAGCCAATTCTATTACATATTTTTGGAGATAATGTTGTAGGCCAATTTATTGGCATAAGCCAAACTTTCATTCAAATATAATTTCATGTAATCATTAGCCAATTCTATTACATATATTTGGAGATAATATTGTAGGCCAATTTATTGGCATAAGCCAAACTTTCATTCAAATATAATTTCATGGAAACATTAGCCAATTCTATTACATATTTTTGGAGATAATATTGTAGGCCAATTTATTGGCATAAGCCAAACTTTCACTACACTTGAACTTTTAACCTTTGATTAACTTACAAGAACAATTCAATGTTTTTACGTTCACAATTCGTGTGGATAGGGTATGTTAGACTAACCAATTCAATCTTTTTGGCATAAGACAATTTCATACGTATGTTCATATCTAAATTGCCATATGTATGAATCATTAGCCAATCTTTTAATCATTTACATAAGTTCCTAGCCATTAGCATATATTCATTTTGACCAAATAGAGTTAGCCAACTTTATTGGAATCAGATAGCCAATTTATTCAAGATATGATTTCATAGATGTCTTTGAGCCAATTCTTAGTTTATGGCTTTTAGTGTCACATTTTAAGAACATATTGGACAGCATCATATTAACATTTGATGGCTTTAGCATCTTCATAACATCATACAACAGCAAGTCAACATTCAGCCAAAGGCACATAATTCACTTAACACATTACGGACTTATCTTAGTATATTATCGATCCTTAATTATCATGATAAGATTAACTTTACGCAATTACAAGTTAATAAGTCCATTCAATACTCATCATTCAAGAATAATACATGTTAAGAACAACTATCACCACATACCAACAACATGATCTCTAACCTATTCAACATTGAAATCGAAAAGGATTTTAGGAAAGGGAAGTTAGACGAGAACGATGGGAACAACCCTAGTTTTCAAGATCTTGTGAATCATTCAAAGGAAAATACTCTTGGAGAAAGATTTCCAGGATATAAACCCATAACTTATGTAGAACTTAATCTATGAAGACCACCTTGAACGAAACCTTGAAGAAACCTTGAAATCGCCCTAGAGAAATCTATAAATTTTCTGTTTTTCTTTCGTTCGTTGCTTACTTTTTTGTGTCGCCTTTTCTATGAGTTTGAATGTGATTTTTATGTTTAAGAACTGATCTTGAATTATAAAACTTAGGTTTAATAAGTTAAATTAATAAACTAATTAACCAATTACCAAAACGCCCCTCCTAAGTTGACCAAACATAGGAGAACAAAACACCTAGTCAAATCTGGAAATTGCTATTGACTATGGTTTTGGTCAACATTTTGACTTTATATTAATTAATTAAAACCTTAATTTAACTAATTTAGGGACCTAGGGTAAGTACTAAAGTACCCCTAAGTCATTGGAACCAAAATTAACCCTTTTGGACCATCCTAGGTTAAGTACTAGGATGTTTCTTGAGTTATACTAGGTTAGTGTAAGAATTTCGTTTTGATCATTTAAACTAATTAATTAAATTGCTAATTTAATTAGTTAGGTGACCTAAGGTAATTACTAAAGTACCCTTAAGTCGTTAGGACCATAACCAATCCTTTGAACCATCCTAGGTTAGGTACTAGGTTGTCTTTTTCTTGTTTTAACCGAAATCTGGAAATTTCTTTGTGATTTCGGTTTTGCCCCTTTAAATTAATTAATTAAGTTGCTAAATTAATTAATTAAGTATCCTAGGGTTATTAATAAAGTACCCTTAATTCGTTAGGATCTTAACTAACTCTTTGGACAATCCTAGGTTAGGTACTAGGTTGTCCCTTTCTTGTCTGAACCGAAATCTGAAAATTTCCTTTTTAGTTTTGGTTTTAGCCCTTTTAAATTAATTAATTAATTAGGTAGCCTAGGAGAATTACTAAAGTAACCCTAAGTTGTTAGGACCATAACTAACCTTTTGGACCATCCTAGGTTAGGTACTAGGTTGTCTCTTTAACTAGTACTAGGTTAGTGTCAACCCGATTTTGGTCCTACGTTGTCAGGTGCACTAATTAGTTTATTTCGTTTGGTCCTAGGTTAGTTAGCTATTTAGGGCAGTAGGTTAGAGTCTAGAATTAGTTAGGAAGTTAGCCCCACATGGAGGGGTCCCTTGTGCACGTTTTTCCACCCTAACTAACCTAACCGAATTCGGTTAGGGTGGTCCCCTCCTTGGCCACTTCTTCACATGTCTTGCACATGTGCTTCCACATGGGTTGGTTGTAATTTTCTAACTAACTATTATTTATGGTTCATTTGGGAATGTTTACTTATTGTCCCAAGGACCCTCACCATGTCCTTGGGCACTGCTTAATTTACATGATCATTTTAAATGGTCATGTGCTATGGTGCTAGGCTTGACACTTGGATGCCTAGTACTTCATATGTTTTGTTGAGATGTCATTTAATTTAGCTTAGAGTCTTCATTGCAGGTACATTTATTGAACATCAATCTTGGATTGGGGTATGACAACCCAAAAAGTATATTTCTTATTCGTATATAGAAAATTGGCTAATATCCCTTAGCCAATTTTTCTAAACTGTGCCCAATATTTCTCAATATTGGGCATTGGGGTGCCTATGTACCCCTAATATGCTATCCTAAGGGCATACTGGGCTCTTCATTAGACATATGATTTTCCGAAACGTTACATTATCCCCCCCTTAGGAACATTCATTCCCGAATGACACTTACACATCATTTACACAAAGAGGGTTATTTTCCAAAGTTACTTTATCATGCTTAAACTTTTCTCTTTTGTGAATATATGATTCACACATATTTGGATGATGCATATCATTCAAGCTTATCTGAAGCTTCATATTTAAGATTGAGGAATTTCCTTCTCAATCACACTTAACTTAATGCACATCACAAATCATGCAACAGATAAAACATGCCTATGCTACACAAAAACAGCAACATAAAATTCAACATAACTTCGTTTTAACTCACATAGTGCTATTATAAGACATACGATTAATGACTTATAACACCAAATCAACTAAAGCACTTAAACTTAGAGTTTCTTAAATATAAACCAGACCTAGGAAGAGTATATCTAACCTCAAGAACTGAACAAGTGAGGGTAACGGGATCTCATATTTACTACGGACATAGAGTCTATGGAAGGGACTTCTTGTTCTAAGTCTTTGACTCTAACTAAGTGGTATAAATACCCTTAGCTATCAACTTATTAGCTTTTCAATGTGAAACGATTTGGCCTACTGGATTTGAACCTCGCCCTTCCCATTCCAGCTCTAACTCATTTGGAAACTGAACACTATCATGTTTCGACAATCTATCGTAGCATAACACTTATGGAGCCTATCCATACCTGAGACACATCCTTGAGCTTATATGCAGCCAACTTAGCCTCCTCATTTTCATTAACACCCATGACATGCATTTAGAATCTACCATGTACTCACCTTCATGTGAACGACCACACTTACTACACATCTTTTGTTCACGCTGGACATGTCCATCATTGCCCCTTCTTGGGAAGGCCAGATCTTGAGTCTGGCGCCTTATACCACTTGGCCATCTTAATCCTTGTGAGTATTCTTCTACGCGTTCAAACAAGAAGGAAGTTAGATACTTATAATGACACAAAGTGTCAAATCTCTAGATAGCACGATAATGAGTAGAAGAAGGGAAGATTTCCTATCATCGCGTAGTCTCTATGTCATGATTGTGGCGCGCTTCACAATCATAAGCTAGAAACTACGTAACGTGGTTGTGTTGAGCTTTAGATCCTAGGTAATTTAACCTCATGCTCTGATATCAAGTTTGTCATGACTCGGATTCTGGAATACGGATCGCAACCGGCGTCGTTGACCTCTCAGAGGTCGCAGACAAGCCTTATCTTGCATTCATCACATTCATCTAGTTAAATTTGCGGAAAATTTAAAACTTTTTATATGTATGAAGTATACATAGACTTCATATAATTATTAACTAGATACATCATATACTAAGCTCAACATAATAAAACAACCATCTAAAATAAAGAATCAATTCAAAACTGAAGATGAATATATCATAAATAGTTTGCGAAACACGGCCTTATTACAAAGCTTCAAGATAAAGGTACGAAAGAAATGCTAGGGACAACATCAACTAGATATGTCTAAAACTAAGGCTAGACTAAATCTGTAGCATCCTCGAAATCATGAGGACCTACCAATTGGTTTGGAGAAACGCTAAAGTCCAAACAGCTGCAAGTGTCGTCAATCTGTCCTCTTACCTGCACCTTTAAAAATAGTAAATAGTAGGGGGTTAGTACACCACTTGTACTAAGTATGTGTGTATGCACACATACACATAAAGCTATGCATGATCAAGGAAAGCTCTTCCTAAGCAACATGCCATTTCTGGAAAGTCTAGTCATTAGACTTTCCTAATTCGTTAGTTGTGAATTGTGGTATGAATATGATGTATTTTAATGCATTAAAAGCACACAATTTATTTTCTATATGATTACAAGACATTAGTATCATCAACATAAATTTAGAACAACTCAAGCGAAGATTTGAGATTTTGATCCTCTTAGGCCGAGAGCTCCTCTTTGTACACTTAGATTATTTTTCAGTCTTTTTCTTCTTCTTGTTGTGTAGTTCTATAACTCCTTTAGTCCTATGTTTTACTTACAAGTGCAATGATTCATTGTAGTCCCATACCCACAATGAATCAAGTAAGTAATTCAAGAGATTAAGAAATTTGACTTAGCTACAATTTGGGGCATGAATATATTTATAAGTCAATAGTTATTGACTATACTCATTCTTTAGTTGATTGCATAATGTGCATAGTTCTTGGAGCATATCATTAAAACTTCTGTTCTTGCTTACTTTGGGCATGAATTCTTTATAAGCCAATTTTTATTGGCTAAATACATTAGTTGATCAATTTGGATAAGTATATTTGAACTCATTATTGGCTATGATCATTTTCATAATAAAAGAAGTCATTATAAGCCAATTTTATTTGGCTAACATCTTTTGTCAATTATATAAAGTCATCATAAGCCAATTTATTTGGCTTTATCATTTTCATAACATGAGGATCATTATTGGCTATGCCCTTTACTTATTGTAAATTTTATTGGACACGATTTGACTATCCTTACAACAAGTTATTCATTACATCAAGTATTCATTACATTTCATAAGCCATTCTTTATTGATTATGCCATTGATTTCATTACTTTCATGTTTTATAATTATACATTTCATATACACGAGACCTTGGAATCGTTGATATAGCATTAAGACATCTCAAGTGAGGGCCCAACATATGGACCTCAACCCGAGGGCCTTCTTTAGCAAACACAGAGTCTACTTCATTCGTTCATTCGTACTTCACATTATTCATTTCATTCATTCGTATGCTGATGTAAACACCAGCCATACCTAGGATGAAGTTTAAGACTATCATCGGGATCATGAAGTGCCATGACCAAGAATGACCTAATGCCATTACTTGAATCTGATTTCACCTCCTGATTGTCTTGCACAAACATCTTCGGTATCGTTCATTTCTTTATCTTTCATACTTTGAGGAACTTCAACTTTAACCGACATAGATCATGTGAGCTCATGAAATCCGGTGTCTTTACCACACCGAAAAGAGGTGGAGTCACTGGCCAAGGTGAAACAAAAACATGCTAGCGTATATAGGGAATTGAACCCTGCTAGGTCCCTATATTGGCAGTATAGGTTCAAGGACTAGGAGATATAAGGAGACACATACCTGACATGCCGGACAGTCTCATCTCATGAGAGTTATGTGAACCTCCGCCCTTCCCGAAGGAAGGCATCACCGCTCATAGCTAGCCTATCGGTGCTCAGTATAAAGTTCCATTACATTCAACTCATACATCATGGAAGCTGGCTTCTAGCATGAGGACATCATACCTCATTAGATGATTTCTCATCTCATCATTAGTATTAAGTGTGAACTGTCCTTACACTTACATATAGAGTATGATTGAGACTTATTTACTCTTTTGATGACTTGTCATCCTTACTTTACATTGATGAAATGTGAATTGTCCTTACATATCATCCTTACTTTACCTTGATGAATGTGAATTGTCCTTACATATCATCCTTACTTTACATTGATGAATGTGAATTGTCCTTACATATCATCCTTACTTTACATTGATGAATGTGAATTGTCCTTACATATCATCCTTAGGTGTTAATGAGACTAGTCTCACACATTCTAACACCTTCATTCGTGAGTATTCTTTTAACAAATTAGCTTTGGTGTAAGTAAGACTTGTTTCACTTCCTTTAACACCCCATTTTGGTCACTTACTTAATTTAGAGCCCTTTAATTTTGTTATAACTCACGTTACTTACTTACTTTAGTGTAGTAGCTTCGTATCACCGTTTATGGACGATGAGCACTTCATTCAATGAGTTTCATGTGTTCATAGTTCATTCTTGTAGAGCATGTTGGGAGTTGTCCCAATGAATAGAATACCCTTGGTTATGGATTCATTGAATTAGTTTAGAAGTACTTGAGTTGTCATTTCACTGTTTTGGCTACACAAGAATGACATATGATTAGTATTGGCCTAGAAAATTTGGAAATAACTTCATAGTCAATTTATTGGCACAAGCCAAACATTCATTCAAATATAATTTCATGGAATCATTAGCCAATTCTATTACATATTTTTGGAGATAATATTGTAGGCCAATTTATTGGCATAAGCCAAACTTTCATTCAAATATAATTTCATGGAATCAGTAGCCAATTCTATTACATATTTTTGGAGATAATATTGTAGGCCAATTCATTTGCATAAGCCAAACTTTCATTCAAATATAATTTCATGGAATCATTAGCCAATTCTATTACATATTTTTGGAGATAATGTTGTAGGCCAATTTATTGGCATAAGCCAAACTTTCATTCAAATATAATTTCATGGAATCATTAGGCAATTCTATTACATATATTTGGAGATAATATTGTACGCCAATTTATGGGCATAAGCCAAACTTTCATTCAAATATAATTTCATGGAAACATTAGCCAATTCTATTACATATTTTTGGAGATAATATTGTAGGCCAATTTATTGGCATAAGCCAAACTTTCACTACACTTGAACTTTTAACCTTTGATTAACTTACAAGAACAATTCAATGTTTTTACGTTCACAATTCGTGTGGATAGGGTATGTTAGACTAACCAATTCAATCTTTTTGGCATAAGACAATTTCATACGTATGTTCATATCTAAATTGCCATATGTATGAATCATTAGCCAATCTTTTAATCATTTACATAAGTTCCTAGCCATTAGCATATATTCATTTTGACCAAATAGAGTTAGCCAACTTTATTGGAATCAGATAGCCAATTTATTCAAGATATGATTTCATAGATGTCTTTGAGCCAATTCTTAGTTTATGGCTTTTAGTGTCACATTTTAAGAACATATTGGACAGCATCATATTAACATTTGATGGCTTTAGCATCTTCATAACATCATAACAACATCAAGTCAACATTCAGCCAAAGGCACATAATTCACTTAACACATTACGGACTTATCTTAGTATATTATCGATCCTTAATTATCATGATAAGATTAACTTTACGCAATTACAAGTTAATAAGTCCATTCAATACTCATCATTCAAGAATAATACATGTTAAGAACAACCATCACCACATACCAACAACATGATCTCTAACCTATTCAACATTGAAATCGAAAAGGATACTAGGAAAGGGAAGTTCGACGAGAACGACTGGAACAACCCTAGTTTTCAAGATCTTGTGAATCATTCGAAGGAAAATACTCTTGGAGAAGGAATTCCAGGAGAGAAACCCATAACTTATGTAGAACTTAATCTACGAAGACCACCTTGAATGAAACCTTGAAATCGCCCTAGACAAATCGATAAATTTTCTGTTTTTCTTTCGTTCGTTGCTTGCTTTTTTGTGTCGCCTTTTCTATGAGTTTGAACGTGATTTTTATGTTTAAGAAATGATATTGAATTATAAAACTTAGGTTTAATAAGTTAATTTAATAAACTAATTAACCAATTACCAAAACGCCCCTCCTAAGTTGAATAAACATAGGAGAACAAAACACCTAGTCAAATCTGGAAATTGGTATTGACTATGGTTTTGGTCAACATTTTTACTTTATATTAATTAATTAAATCCTTAATTTAATTAATTTAGGTACCTAGGGTAAGTACTAAAGTACCCCTAATTCATTGGAACCAAAATTAACCCTTTTGGACCATCCTAGGTTAAGTACTAGGATGTTTCTTGAGTTATACTAGGTTAGTGTAAGAATTTCGTTTTGATCATTTAAACTAATTAATTAAATTGCTAATTTAATTAGTTAGGTGACCTAAGGTAATTACTAAAGTAGCCTTAAGTCTTTAGGACCATAACCAATCCTTTGAACCATCCTAGGTTAGGTACTAGGTTGTCTTTTTCATGTTTTAACCGAAATCTGGAAATTGCTTTGTGATTTCGGTTTTGCCCCTTTAAATTAATTAATTAAGTTGCTAAATTAATTAATTAATTATCCTAGGGTAATTAATAAAGTACCCTTAAGTCGTTAGGATCTTAACTAACTCTTTGGACAATCCTAGGTTAGGTACTAGCTTGTCCCTTTCTTGTCTTAACCAAAATCTGAAAATTTCCTTTTTAGTTTCGGTTTTAGCCCTTTTAAATTAATTAATTAATTTTACAAATTAATTAATTAGGTAACCTAGGAGAATTACTAAAGTAACCCTAAGTTTTTAGGACCATAACTAACCTTTTGGACCATCCTAGGTTAGGTACTAGGTTGTCTCTTTAACTAGTACTAGGTTAGTGTCAACCCAATTTTGGTCCTAGGTTGTCGGGTGCACTAATTAGTTTATTTCGTTTGGTCCTAGGTTAGTTAGCTATTTAGGGCAGTAGGTTAGAGTCTAGAATTAGTTAGGAAGTTAGCCCCACATGGAGGGGTCCCTTGTGCACGTTTTTCCACCCTAACTAACCTAACCGAATTCGGTTAGGGTGGTCCCCTCCTTGGCCACTTCTTCACATGTCTTGCACATGTTCTTGCACATGGGTTGGTTGTAATTTTCTAACTAACTATTATTTATGGTTCATTTGGGAATGTTTACTTATTGTCCCAAGGACCCTCACCATGTCCTTGGGCACTGCTTAATTTACATGATCATTTTAAAAGGTCATGTGCTATGGTGCTAGGCTTGACACTTGGATGTCTAGTACTTCATATGTTTTGTTGAGATGTCATTTAATTTAGCTTAGGGTCTTCATTGCAGGTACATTTATTGAACATCAATCTTGGATTGGGGTATGACAACCCAAAAAGTATATTTCTTATTCGTATATAGAAAATTGGCTAATATCCCTTAGCCAATTTTTCTAAACTATGCCCAATATTTCTCAATATTGGGCATTGGGGTGCCTATGTACCCCTAATAGGCTATCCTAAGGGCATACTGGGCTCTTCATTAGACATATGATTTTCCGAAACGTTACATTATCCCCCTCTTAGGAACATTCGTCCCCGAATGACACTTACACATCATTTAAACAAAGAGGGTGATTTTCGAAAGTTACTTTATCATGCTTAAACTTTTCTCTTTTGTGAATATATGATTCACACATATTTGGATGATTCATATCATTCAAGCTTATCTGAAGCTTCATATTTAAGATTAAGGAATTTCCTTCTCAATCACACTTAACTTAATGCACATCACAAATCATGCAACAGATAAAACATGCCTATGCTACACAAAAACAGCAACATAAAATTCAACATAACTTCGTTTTAACTCACATAGTGCTATTATAAGACATACGATTAATGACTTATAACACCAAATCAACTAAAGCACTTAAACTTAGAGTTTCTTAAACATAAACCAGACCTAGGAAGAGTATATCTAACCTCAAGAACTGAACAAGTGAGGGTAACGGGATCTCATATTTACTACGGACATAGAGTCTATGGAAGGGACTTCTTGTTCTAAGTCTTTGACTCTAACTAAGTGGTATAAATACCCTTAGCTATCAACTTATTGGCTTTTAAATGTGAAACGATTTGGCCTACTGGATTTGGACCTCGCCCTTCCCATTCCAGCTCAAACTTATTTGGAAACTGAACACTATCATGTTTCGACAATCTATCGTAGCATAACACTTACGGAGCCTATCCATACCTGAGACACATCCTTGAGCTTATATGCAGCCAAATTAGCCTCCTCATTTTCATTAACACCCATGACATGCATTTAGAATCTACCATGTACTCACCTTCATGCGAACGACCACACTTACTACACATCTTTCGGTCACGCTGGACATGTCCATCATTGCCCCTTCTTGGGAAGGCCAGATCTTGAGTCTGGCGCCTTAGACCACTTGGCCATCCTAATCCATGTGTGTATTCTTCTACGCATTCACACAAGAAGGAAGTTAGATACTTATAATGACACAAAGTGTCAAATCTCTAGATAGAACGATAATGAGTAGAAGAAGGGAAGATTTCCTATCATCGCGTAGTCTCTAAGTCATGATTGTGGCGCGCTTCACAATCATAAGCTAGAAACTATGTAACGTGGTTGTGTTGATCATTAGATCCTAGTTAATTTAACCTCATGCTCTGATACCAAGTTTGTCACGACTCGGATTCTGGAATCCGGATCGCAACCGGCGTCGTTGACCTCTCAGAGGTTGCAGACAAGCCTTATCTTGCATTTATCACATTCATCTAGTTAAATTTACGGAAAATTTAAAACTTTTTATATGTATGAAGTATACATAGACTTCATATAATTATTAACTAGATACATCATATACTAAGCTCAACATAATAAAACAACCATCTAACATAAAGAATCAATTCAAAACTGAAGATGAATATATCATAAATAGTTTGCGAAACACGGCCTTATTACAAAGCTTCAAGATAAAGGTACGAAAGAAATGCTAGGGACAACATCAACTAGATATGTCTAAAACTAAGGCTAGACTAAATCTGTAGCATCCTCGAAATCATGAGGACCTACCAATTGGTTTGGAGAAACGCTGAAGTCCAAACCGCTGCAAGTGTCGTCAATCTATCCTCAGACCTGCACCTTTAAAAATAGTAAATAGTAGGGGGTTAGTACACCACTTGTACTATGTATGGGTGTATGCACACATACACATAAAGCTATGCATGATCAAGGAAAGCTCTTCCTAAGCAACAATCCATTTCTTGAAAGTCTAGTCATTAGACTTTCCTAATTCATTAGTTGTGAATTGTGGTATGAATATGATGTATTTTAATGCATTAAAAGCACACAATTCATTTTCTATATGATTACAAGACATTAGTATCATCAACATAAATTTAGAACAACTCAAGCGAAGATTTGAGATTTTGATCCTCTTAGGCCGAGAGCTCCTCTTTGTACACTTAGATTATTTTTCAGTCTTTTTCTTCTTCTTGTTGTGTAGTTCTATAACTCCTTTAGTCCTATGTTTTACTTACAAGTGCAATGATTCATTGTAGTCCCATACCCACAATGAATCAAGTAAGTAATTCAAGAGATTAAGAAATTTGACTTAGCTACAATTTGGGGCATGAATATATTTATAAGTCAATAGTTATTGACTATACTCATTCTTTAGTTGATTGCATAATGTGCATAGTTCTTGGAACATATCATTAAAACTTATGTTCTTGCTTACTTTGGGCATGAATTCTTTATAAGCCAATTTTTATTGGCTAAATACATTAGTCGATCAATTTGTATAAGTATATTTGAACTCATTATTGGCTATGATCATTTTCATAATAAAAGAAGTCATTATAAGCCAATTTTATTTGGCTAACATCTTTTGTCAATTATATAAAGTCATCATAAGCCAATTTATTTGGCTTTATCATTTTCATAACATGAGGATCATTATTGGCTATGCCCTTTACTTATTGTAAATTTTATTGGACACGATTTGACTATCCTTACAACAAGTTATTCATTACATCAAGTATTCATTACATTTCATAAGCCATTCTTTATTGATTATGCCATTGATTTCATTACTTTCATGTTTTATAATTATACATTTCATATACACGAGACCTTGGAATCGTTGATATAACATTAAGACATCTCAAGTGAGGGCCCAACATATGGACCTCAACCCGAGGGCCTTCTTTAGCAAACACAGAGTCTACTTCATTCGTTCATTCGTACTTCACATTATTCATTTCATTCATTCGTATGCTGATGTAAACACCAGCCATACCTAGGATGAAGTTTAAGACTCTCATCGGGATCATGAAGTGCCATGACCAAGAATGACCTAATGCCATTACTTGAATCTGATTTCACCTCCTGATTGTCTTACACAAACATCTTCGGTATCGTTCATTTCTTTATATTTCATACTTTGAGGAACTTCAACTTTAACCGACATAGATCATGTGAGCTCATGAAATTCGGTGTCTTTACCACACCGAAAAGAGGTGAGTTTTACGTGTTCATTTTATTTGAAATTTGTGTGAGATGTTCCTAAGACCTAGAAGACTATGTTTAGGGGTTTAACATCTGGGTAACACCCCACATAAGATTGACGAGGGACCCTAGAATAGGAATCCATATCATGGCAAGAAGCTGACAAGAAGTGACCAAACGACGGCCACCATGGACGGACCATTGGTCAAACGACGGCCCGTCGACCTTGGGCGTTGACTTAAACTGCAAGGTTGACAAACCTGCACCAGAAAGAAACTAAGTCCCCATCGACGGACCCCCACCAACGGGGCGTCGATGGGCAGACGGTCCGTTTGTGTGGACTCGTCGATGGTGCCTGTGAAAGTTGTTTTTCTGCCAAGGCTTGGGGTGTTTGGTAAATTCACCGCAAGTATTTTATGAAACATGGACGTTTATTTTAGGGTATTTTAGGTATATTAAGGGGTTCCAAACCCTAATACCCAACATTAGACTTCATTTCCTAAAACCCAAAACCCCTCTCTCTTAAAAGACTCTCTCAAGTCACCATGGAAGGTAGAAGTCAAGAAGAAGCTACGAGGGCTGTTGGTGGTCGACTTCTTCATAATTTGTGGGTTTCTTCTATTTTGAGGTATGGTAGTCATCCATAATCTCTCTTCCACTCAAGGAGACACTTCTAAGGAATTTCAAAAGAGGTTTCCCAACCCTAACTTCTTCTATCTTTGACTATAAGTATGAGTCTTGCATGAAGACGTTTCTAATGATTCAAATATGATGTTTATAATGTTAGTTGGTGATTTTAATGCTAAAACTTCAGTGAAATCATGTTAAAGCTTTTTATCAAATTTTAGCTTAAGAAATGGGTTGAATGAGCATGATATTGTAGTCTTCGAGCTTTGGTTTCCTTTTATTGATATTGTTGTTTATCTACATCCGTAAGGGTTATATAATGATTAATGGTTGAAGGAATTATTATGGGTTATGGAATCTTGTATTAAAGGGTAAGTTGTTTATTTTGTTTAGCTTTAATTATGAAATGCTCTTGAGTGGTATGGTACACCTTTGGTGGCGATGTTTACTTGATAGATATGTTAATGTGAAGCAACTTGTGAATTGTTAATGAGGCCTGGAAGGCATGTTATGTGAAGTAAGATTATAATGATCCTATTCTTGATAAATGTGCTTTATGAAGCTTATTAAGTGAAGTAGTCTAGAAGTATGCCTAAATGAATTACATGATTATACGAAGTATGTTAAAGTGTGTGATGTGATGAAAGAAGGTCTAGGCATGTATAGAAGTTAACGTAAACAAAATGATGCTTATGTGCAAGGTGTGTTCACATATACACACACACTCACACTTGAATGAATGAATGAATCTAAGTTAAGTAAGAATGGAGTTTTGAGGTTAACACTCTTCGTGAGTTGAGATGAAGTGTTTAGTAGCAACCTCACTATTCCCACGAACTTTCTAATGTAGGTTGGAGGATGGATTCGCTTTGTGAATTGAGATGTGGTTTCCAATAGTTACCCTTGACCTTTAGTAATGAATGTTGAGAATCCGCGGGGACTTATGCTTAGCACCAAGAGGATATGAATAAGGGGTGGTTACACTTCGTGAGTTGAGATGTTGTATTCCAGTATACCTCTTGAGATGAGAACTCCTCGTTTGTAGAGAATGATTTACTTAGTAGCAATCTCCTTCTCCCTTAACTATGCGCCCGCATAGGTGTAGCTATTGGTAAAGACATGTAAAAGCTAGGAGAATGATCTTATTCTAGGCAAGTGAGGATCCCTCATCCGATAGGGGTTAATATCGGGATTCCATGCCTAGCTCTCATGGTCTATGTCGGTTAAGGTAACCCCTACAAAAGTAATGGAAGTACTAAGTCTTATAAAAGAGTGTACTACTTAGGGTAGGTAGTGGAATGGGACGCTATCGATCGGTTGCACTAAGTAGGCATTCCGAAAGGGGAGTCTTGGTGAGTCTTATATGAATTGAATGAGCTAAGTCTTCTAAAAGTGTGTACTACTTAGGGTAGGTGGTGGAATGGGATGCCCTCTACTCATTGCACTAGGTAGGCATTCCGAAAGGAAAGTCTTGGTGTGTTGTTTGAGTGTTCTTCTAATGTTCTTGTCATTGAGTGGGGACTTGTTTTCCCGAGACGAGTATGCCTAGACGGGGTAGTCTTGGGGATCACCTAGGTATGTATTTAAGGAGGTGTATGTGTGTTTACTTCATGTATTACTTTGGTGAGTCTTAAGATAACCTTCGCTAGGGAAACTCCAAGAGAAATGAGTTCACTTCCTCTTGGCAACACTTTGGGAGTTCACTGTTTTGGGATTAGAGTAAATCACTGTAAAGTCAAAGATGGTTCACTTAATTTTGGAATGCTTACTGTAAAATGGTCCTTTTGTGTAAAATTTGTCACATCCGGGGAGCACCCCGTAGAATTAACATGGCGTACTTGACCTCTCGGAGGTCTTATACAAGCCCATTGTTATCATTCATCGCATTTTTATAGTAAATTTAGCGGAAAATTTAAAACTTTTCATAGCACATCGTATGCTAGAAACATCACTTTATATATATATAAAATATAAGTCATAATACATTTTTAGACTCGAAGTATCATTTTCGATATTAGAGTCAACATCATAGGATATATTAGGGACATGGCCATTTAACATCATTACATAATATTTAAGCGATTACAATACATTGAATATAAAGTTGACATAGGAAATCCTTGGAACAGAACAAATCCTTTCTTGAGCTTGGGAAACATCTATCAAGCTCTTCATCTTAGAGACATCCTTTAAGCATCCATACACTACACTTTGGGAAAAAGCTATAAAAGAATGGCTTTAGTACAAGAATGCACTATGTATGACAACCATGGAAAAACATGTATTTAAAAGGGACATTTTACTTTGAAAACCATGCATTATGCCTTTTTGTGAAAATCTCATAAAACATTGATATAATAAGCATTATAAGTCACATACTTCATATAGGCATATTCAATGGTCACACATCATATAAAACCCCACATTGCATATAAGGCATATAAGTCACCACTTTACAGTAAGCACATTTAGAATTACAGTGCACTTATTTCATTTTATAGTGAACTCTTTCCTTTTACTTTAACTCCTTGTGTTCCCAAGTAACCCTTTAATGATGCTTAGTGCAATGTATAGACAATGTCCCATAACACTCTCCACACTCAACTATCACTTTAAGGCCACTAGGGAATCATGCATACAACGTTCATTAACCTAACACATGCATTCATAAAAGTATTTAATATCATAAGAAACCTAACTCACATTTGACCCAACATACTTTAGGGACCACATAGAAGGACTCATTACAAGACCATATACAATTCAAGACTTCCAACATAATCATAGCAAGGTAATAGTCACATTAACATACTTGGACTTCACCTCATAAGGACCACATAGAACCCTACTCTTAATCCCTTCCTAAGTCTACTTGTGCAATGTACACGTGAAGTCCCATAACCTCACACATTATAAGTAAACCTACCAGGAGAGTACAAGCCTTAACATGAATTTCATACATCAACAAGACAAGCATAGACAACCTCCTTCATGTCCAGAAAGACATCATCATATAGTCAATAAGACATAAGATATGCATATAAGGTAAGATCACATATTATAGACTCATTAGGACTCCTACCATGCATATCATCACAACAGGTAGACAACACTATAATGTCATGCGTAAGGAACATAAACATTATCATATACATTAGAACACCTTCCTACAACTCCATTCAAGAGCTACTTATGCAATGAATAGGTGAAGTCCCATACCCCCACCTATACTAAGCAACTTCCCTTAGGTTATCCTAGTTAGGGTCCATTACTTTACTTCCATTGTCCATTTTACTTTAGGGAAACTATATCCATAACCGACACTAAGACCATGGGTTCTAAACATGGAGTTTGGTGTTGTAGAGCCTTACACCAAAGGAAGGTGCTCCACTTAGCCAAAGTAGAACATTAACACATGCTAGCATACTAAGTGATATAACTTGCTAGATCCTATGTGGGAAGCATAGTTTATGGAGCTTGGGGGACGTCTTGGAAATATCACTGTATGGCCTTGTTGGGCAATGAGTCTATACACCCTGTGAGGACTATGGTGAACCCTACTTTCCCTCCTGGGAAGGTGCCACCCCCCTCATCTACAACTTCACTCGCTGCTAAGCTAATTTCCATTTATTGAAAAGCCATTATTACATTGCTTTATAAAATATAGCTTTAGGAGATTGAATCCTCATATGCTTAGCTCATAGGTCATAGATGAGAGTTCATTAACCTAAGTCATGTGAGAAACCCTTTCACATGGACATAGCATATTCAAGAACCTATCTAGTTTAGGGTACACTTGAGAACACATTTCAAGGCCCCTCCATTGACTATATAATTATCCATGTGTGTGTGTTCATATATGTGAGCAATCCTTTCACATAACACAATTAAGTCACACATGTCCATACATTAATTCATAAGTGTATTGGTATAACCATATGATCAATCCTTTCATATAAAAACTTTAAGACATTATACACATTCATAATATAACCATGCATCCATATTTATATACATAGAAAACAAAACCTAGGAACTATCCTATCAAGGCACAGATGCAATACATAGGCAAGGTTCATAAACATATAATTGACATGCATAGTAGTAGACATTAGTGCATATGAGAATTATCCTTTCATTAGACACCATGAACCTATACTACTTTATAAGCATGCATGATGTGTGAGTGTGTACATTGGACCACATCTTCACATAATGGAAACAATCCTAACATTAAGGCAGCCACCTTACAAATATTACAATACACATTTAAGTCCCTTAAATCATAGACAACTCATATATAGAGTAATAGGAACTATATACCACATACTAACTATCATAGCATAGAAGGTAAAACATATTCATCATTTACATCTAGGACTCCTAATAATACTCAAGACAACATATTCATATAGGGGTACATAGGTAGGGATCATACTACACAAGAGTATTCAAACATCAACATGTAGAACAGACCTGACCCTAACATAGTCGTTTGGATGTAAAGGAAGTATCATCAATATAACCTAGATCATAAACTAGTATTGGAGACTACGCATAATACTTCACATTGTGTGATCATCATAACCACACTTTCAAGATACAATTGCCTTCAAGGCCATGATCACAACACATAATAGCATAACAATAAGATAAACACCACCACCATAAGTGGACCATACCACACAAAGCCATACAATCCTACATCAACTAACAATTCTATAAGAAAAGTAGAGAGAATAGAAACAACTTACAATTCCTCCAAGATTTGATCATCATTGATCAATTCTAATAATTCAACATCAATACATGTATAAAACAGTAGCTAAAGGTACAATTTCATAAACGAACCATACTTCAAACATCATAGTTTTCAATATCACATTAGGTACAATACTTCATCTAGTCTTTAGAAGTAGAGAAATATAGATAAATTTACCCAATACCTACATCTTGATCAGCATTGATCACTCATTAAACAATTCATATACAATTCACATTATTAACAATAGTAATAGGCAATTCAATATAATTGAAACATAATTCAATCAACATAGAGTCAAGATCACAAGACCCACATTATAAGACAATTTGAGAGTATAGGAGGATCATGGGTTCATCATGAAATTGATTTAAATTAATCTTAAAAACAGTATTTAATCATCAATCAATTATAAACATGCTTTTATAATCAATTTGAGAAAGAACACATGGCTAGATTGGAATTGGGAATTTTGGTCTTTGAATCATATTTGAAAATCCTTGATTGACTCCTTAGATGAATGAACAACTAAGGATAAAGGATCACCATACGTTATTTATTTAAGACCCATGATAAATTTGATAAGTAACCATGAAAATCCACCCATAGCTTGAACTTGAGTTTTCTCTCCAAAGGAGGTTTGAGAGCATTTGGAGAAGAAGAGAGATTTGGGATTTTTGATTTCTTATTGGGTGTTGGTGTTTTATCTTGGAAAAGGGGTTAAATAAGTCATAAAATCAGTTTATAACCTTCCCTTTAAGTTACCAAAACACCCCCATGCTAATTGGGACTTTTAGACATGTCAAAATTGACTTAAAAATGACACAACAAGATTTGGGAATGGGCTGCGCGTCGCGGGGCAGCCTCCCAATTCTGCCCCAAATAATTTTTGGGACAGTGAGGTGCGTGCTAGTCGCACGTTGCACAGGGCAAGTCCAAATCTTGGTTTGCTCGCTGCCTTGGGTAGCCTCTTGTCCAATGTTTTGGTCCTCCTTAGGGCCATTCGGGTGGTCCCTGGGGAGTCATACCCGGATGTTTTGACCTTTAACATGTCTATTAAGGTTCTAGGGTCAACTACATTGACTTTAAACTCCTAAAAACACATGAAAACAAGGCCAAGATACAAGGACACACTAGCATGTCTAAAAGGCTAACTTTCGAACCGCTTGGACGTTCTTGAACGTTTGACCTCACTTCATGAAACTTAACACACTACCTATAAACATCGTTATAACTCATATAACGACCTAATGATCCCATTAAACACACATAATCACATAAAAATACTTAAGGCCCTTTGGTGACTAGTCGTCGAACGTCTTGGTCGTCCCTTGACGTTTGGCTTCCAAATCACCTCAAATCAAGTATACATACTATAAAACCATTATTGAACATATTTTAAAACCCTTTTAGACACATGTGAGACTCTATTAACTTTAATTCATTTTTGTGGTCTTACAAAATTATTGAAATCCTTCTCTAAGTGTTAAATGATGATTCTTATATTGTTTTACTTCTATATTCAATAAAGCTTTACTGATTTTGCATGAAAATGTATTTATACAGAAATGTCCTTTTTTTAATGTTTTTGCATATGCCATACTTAGTATATTATTTGTACTAACCCCATACGTTTCTATACTCTATAAGTATAGGTTTTGGAAGCAAGGTTAAAGGCTAGAAGGCAAAGCTTGGGAAAGATTCTCTCAAGACTAAGTATGTCCTCATATATTTGAGGTTATAGTTCTATTTCTTAGTTTTCTTTATTTAAAGACTTATTATGTATTTTTTTTCAAATATAAAGGGTCGTGTCCCAAAGATTATTTATTTCATGTCTTTAATTTTCCTTGTGAAGATGAGATCATTCCTTAGCTTTAATGATAGATGTTCCTTTTATTATTTTATTTGTGAAAAGTTTTAAATTCCACACTACTTTTCATGTCTTATGTAATGAATGATATCTAAGGCTTGTGCAAGATTTCCGAAAGGTGAAGTACGCAATTGTTCTGACCCATGGGTTCTCCCTTCTTCTAGGGGGTACTTTTGGGTCGTGACATATCTACTGCCTATTATGTATATTGATGGTGAATGTGTATGAGTGATCCATTTGGATCAAGGTATGAAGGTTTGAATGAGAATAGCCTATGGTCTTCTATCTTCTATGGATTCCTAAGGTAGTATTTTGTTATCTTGATGATAGAATGATTGTTATGACTTTCAATTGTGATAAATTGACTTATCTATTGTCTATCATGTAAATTGATTATGAATTATATGTAATTGATATAATGTGAATAGCTGCAATAGAATTGGTAAGAATTGATCTAGGTTCTTCTAGCCTATAGATTGGTAATGTCATGTAGTTGATGGGATCTCAACTATAGGGTAGATGAATCATGATTTTGTTTAAATAATGATCTCTTTAGCTACTGCCCTACATGTATTTTGTTAATGAATTGTGATTGAAGACTAAAGCAAGGGAAATTGGTAAGTGATCTATGATTCTCTATTCTCCATTTAATTGGCGAACTAGTGTACATGTTGGTATCATGATCTTGTTGAGATTTATGCATGATTTCCCATGTTAAGATACATTTAGCTACTGCATTAGATTTTGTTTCATTTTTGGAATTTGGAAGCATGCTCACTATAAAGCTAGGCAGCTTACTGTAATATTTTTGGAGAATCAACTAAATTGTTCTTTGATTTGATATTGTTAAAATGTGTATAGAATTGATGTATATGAACATGATAATGAATGTAAAAAGGATATTTTCTATTTGGAATGAAGAATGAGAGTCTTATGGCATGATGAGTCATGGATTGTTTCTAACTTCTTATTGTGTTGTGAGTCCCTTAATGTTGTGGAATTGATGTTTCCCCTAGAATTGAGGGTAGTATTATTATCTTTGTAGGGTGATGATGTGGATTTGATTGACCTAGAAGTTACCTTACTTTAATGTTGAAAGAAAAGAAAGAGTCCTTATGACTAAGTCCCCTTGTTGTATTCCCCTAATAATGTATGACCTTGGTGTCTATTGTATTGTATACAAACCTTATGTGGTTGAATAGATGACCTAACTTGATAATTGTGGATAAATTGCCTAGGTGATAAGGCTTAGAGTACCTTGGTGTTGCTATGTTAACTTACTGTAAATCCTTCTAAAGTGGTAATCACTTTTAAGTGATGAAAAATGAAGGTTGTTAAGTTAAGATCCCTTTTAAGATAGGTTAAGTTGCTCTTAATTGGGTTTACCCTAAGTGGGATATGGTGATGAAATGGTAAGGTTGTAGATATTTTCTACCTTGTCCTTCTATTCTTACTTGAACTCGAAAATAATGAATTCTTAGTAAGCTTGTTCATGAATATAGTCTTGCATAAAGTATGAATTGCATGACCTTTATATGTTTGGTGTGTATTGATTGGCATCACCTCGAAGACATTATGAATGTTCCAAAGGGTATGAAAGAAAATTTTTGATAAAAATCCATGTTTTCTCATGTTGAATTACATCTTGATATGCTAGTTGTGCATTTGACTTCATGAGATAAGACAAGAAACTTGGTAATAGTCAATTGTGAGGTAAAATGTTTAGCCTTATAATGGAAATTGAGTCTCTTTAAAATGAAATATGTTGAGTCTCTTGAAAATTATGTGACTTGTATGGTTTGCAAGGCATGATTGTAGGCTCACTTTTGAAGAATGAAAGCATGTTTAGCTAAGTGTTAATGTGTGTGCCTATGATTTGTGTTATTCTTCTCAAGTGATGCTTACTGTGAAGGAAGTACTATGTTAGAAATAGACATTTTGTGAAATTTCTTCCTATTTGTTATGATGTACTTGGTGTGACTTACCATTTAGACTTCACTAGGAAGAAGACATGATAATGTCTTGGTTTCAAAAGTTGAGAATTTCTTATTTTAGAGTAAATTGACCTTGTACTTTGCTTAGGTGTGAACTCATGATACATGTAAGTGTGTTGATTATAAGGACATTCCTCCATGGAAACCACTAAGCATAGTATGATTGAGAATTGACCTTCATGGCACTAGGTCTAACTAATGAAATTCTTTGTTGATGCAATTAACTCAAGTCTATGTGCATTGAAGTATGAGTGCCTACTTGTTTTGAGTATTGTTGAAATCTGCCTTTGTGTGGCCTTGCAAGATGATATCTTAATGAATTAAGGTGTAATGACCATGTTATGATTAGGAGAAGTATGTTCCTCCTATGAACATGATAAGAGCCTCTTTGATTAATGCATTAAGGGGAGAGTGAATTGACGTTTTGCTTGCTTGTGTGCATTGAGTGCTAAATGTTGTGAAGTTGTGTTCCTTCTTAATGTTTGGTGAATTGACTTCTATATAATGATGTTGTGAATATGATGAACTGCTCTATGATTCTTTGAAGTCCTTGTTGTGGTTAAAGTGTTCTAAGTGTCATTCGAGGACGAATGTTCCCAAGTGGGGGATATTGTAAGACCCCAAAATGACATAGGATGTCTAGAGCCTAAAATGTTTGTATTAATGTTCTAAGGTCGTAAAATGACTTATAATATGGTTTATAGTCAGTGTATAAAGTTTGAGGTGATTTGGAAGTCAAACGTCAAGGGTCGACCGAAACGTTCGACGACTAAGTCACCTAAATGCCTCGTATGTGGTTCTATGTGATTATGTGTGATGCATGAGCTTAATAAGTCTTTAAATGGATTAAAATTATATTTAATGTTGTTATATGAAGTTTCGAGAAGCTTGGAGATCAAACGACCAAGAACGTCCAAGGCGTTTGAAAGATAGCCCTTAAGACGTTCAACGTGTGTCATGATGGGGCTTGGCCTGTTTGGACGTCTTGTAGGTGTTTGTTTTCGATGAAATTTATGTGGAAGGTCTATAACATGTTAGGGTTTATAATCACGTTAGAAACGTCCGGGTACGACTTCTAAAGGGCCCCATAAGAGGCCCCAAAAGAAGGACCCAAGGCTGGTCGAAGACACTGCCTGGGCAGTGTCCATTGACGGACCAAACGATGGCTCGTTGGTCTACCAACGGCCTGTTGGAAAGATCTCGTCGACTGGCACTTGCCTTGGGCAGGTCTCAAGACAATATTTGGATAAGTACCAATCGACGGAGCCCTAGGTACGGTCCGTTGGCTGGACGATGCCCCGTAGGTGCCTCCGTCGATGGTGCACTGTAATTTGCAGGCAACGTCTGTTTCATTAAAGGGGCAAACGGGAAATTCATCCCACGTGCTAACCTGACCCCACATGATTTATTTGGTTATTATTGGGTGTATTTAAGTGATCAAAAACGTGATCAACCCATTACCAAACCAACTCACACAAATTGAACCTTTACTTCCAAAAATATTCTCTCTAAAACCACCATTGTTGGTGAAGCTCAAGATCAGGTTTAAGATGGGTTATCCATGGATGAATCATGAAGTTTTATAGGTTTTCAACTAATTAAATGTATGGTGATCCTTCATCTCTAAGTAACCTTTCACTTGGAGAGTTCTTCTCAATGTTTTCAAAGAAAGTTTATGATCAAAGTTCTTCTTCTTCAATCTAGCCATGGGTTCTTTCTAAAAAGGTTTTGAACGATTGAATCATGATTAATTGAAGTTCATACAGTTTTTTTAATGTGAATTTTACTCCAATTGCATGATGAACCCATTCTCCTTCATTAAATTGATTTAGCCTTGCATGGGCTTTGTGATCTTGAATTGCTATCGATTCAATTATGATTCTATTATGTTGAAGTGATTGTATATGCTGTTATTTACATGAATTTATGTTGAATTGATGTTGAATGATCCATGTATGAAGATTTGAGCATGTTTAGCCTAGTTTCCATAGTTCACTATAACATTGATTTCTAAATGAATTAATGTGGATTTCGATTACGTTAGGTTGGTTGTATCTACTGTTTTGGGTTAGTATCATGATAAGATTATGAATACGAATCTTGTATGATTGAAGTAAAGATGGCTTATGTGAATTGACCTAGTCTTCTAGTCTATCGATGGATAATATTATGTATATGATGATATCTTGAATTCTGGATAGATGAAGCATGATTTACTTTGATGAAGTGATTTATCTAGATACTGACTAGCATGTACATTATTGTTAAAATATGATGAAAGATCAAGGTCTTAGAGAATCAATAGGGTTGGTTAATTCCCTCTCTACACTATAGCAAATTGACAAGTCTAATGCCTAGGTTGTAGCTTGATCTTGAAGTGCTTTAAGCATGATTTCTTTATGATTAAATGTATGATTAGATAATGTCTTAGATTGATATTATCTATGAAATATGACTTAAAATCAATGCAACTGAAGTTACCTAGGGATCTATGTTCTTCTACTTTCCTAGTATGTGATGTGTTGTATTATGTTATAATATAATCTTGTAGCGACTTGTACATGGTTTCTTATATGTTTAAAGTAAATTTAGCTACTGCCATATATATGAATTATTTATAAACAAGGTGTATTGATCAATGAGGATCAAAGGTTGAGGAAGTTGGTAAGAATGCTTATTTCCTCTACTCTTCTACTTCTCTATTCTTTTATAGAAATGTTGATGAAGCCTTGTATGTCATTGTGTGGTATGGTCCACTTATGGTGGTGCTGTTTACTTTATTGTCATCATATATTTGTTGACCATGGATTTGAAGGCAAATGATGAACTTATGAACATGTGCTTAAGATGATACTATGAGAAGCTTATGCCTACTTTCCTATTCTAGTTGTGATCTAGGTTGTATGGCTATTGTATAAGCATGTGTGTATCCATGTTAGGGTAAATTATAGGTGCTGCCATTGATGTGTTAAAAGGGTTAATAATACCTTACCTATGTACCCCTATGTGAATGCATGAATAACACAAGTTAGGAGTCTTTAGTGTATTATGAAGTTGGCTTGTCTCCTATGTTATTGTGTGTTGTGTGGTCTGTGCTTTATGAAGTATTATGATCTAAGAGGGTGGCTGCCTCAATGTGTTTTGATAGCCATTATGTGATCATGTTGACCAATGTACACACACTCTAACTTACATGCATGATACAAGTAGTATAGGTCATTGTGTCTAAATGAAAGATAGTTCTCATATTCACTAGTGTCTACTACTATGCATATTAAGGTGATGTTTATCAAAGTATGATTTGTATTCCCTTACTAGGATGACTTGATAGGTGTACTAGTATGGTCAAGGGTATGGGACCTTGTCTATACATTGCACATGTGTACCTTGATAGGATAGTTCCTAGGTTTGGTTTCTATGTATATGAAAAATGAATATATGAACATGTTATGAATATAATGAATATGAAATGATGAAGTATGAACGTGCATAGTGTCTTAGTGGGTTTATATGAAAGGATTGCTCATATAGTTATGCCTATAGACTCATGCATTGATATATGAACATGTGTGACATTATGGGTTATGTGAAAGGTTTGCTCACATCTATGTATACACACATACACATGAATGATGATCTAGTCAATAGAGGAGCCTTGAAAGGTGTGCTCAAGTGTATCCTAGACTAGATAGTGCTAATACATATGCTATGTCCATGTGAAAGGATCTTCTCACATGATTTAGGTTGATGAACTTTCATCTATGACCTATGATCTAAGCATATGAGGGGATGATTCTCCTAGGCCTATGTTTTTATAAATAAATGTTAATGAAGTCTTTTTCAATAAAGGGAACTTAGCTTAGCACCGAGTGAACTTGTATATGAGTGTGTGTCCCTTTCCAATGTGGGAAGGTAGGTCTACTATAAATCTCATGGGGTGGATAGCCTAATGACCCAACAAAGGGTGTAGAGTTGATATTTCCATGATTTCCCCCAAGTTCCATAAACTATGTTGCCACCATAGGATACTAGCTAGTGGATCCACCTAGAAAGCTATGTCATATTTGGTTCTACTTTGGCCGGTAGACAACCTTCTTTCGGTGTGGGGTTTTATGACACCGAATTCCATGTTTTGCACCCATGGTCTATGTCGGTTAGGTTATAGTTTCCCTAAAGTAAAATGGACAATGGAAGTAAATGACTAGGGTCCTAACTAGAATGACTTAAGGGAGGTTACTTAGGATACGTGGAAGTAATCAACCCATCTAGACATTGCACAAGTAGCTCCTTAGGAAGTTCTAGGAAGGTGTTCTAATGCATGTCAATATGTATGTGTTCTTTATGTATTACATTGTAGTATTTGTCTACTTGTTATGAGGATGTGCATGATATGAGTCTTTATGCATAATGTTGATCTTGTTGACTATATAGTGAAGGTCTTACTTGACATAAATGAAGTTGTCTTCTCTTACTATGTTGATATATGATTTGGATATAAAGGCTTGTGGTCTCATGATAGGTTTACTAAGTATGTGTGAGGTTATGGGGCCTTACATTTATATTGCACTAGTAGACTTAGATTGGGGGCATGAGTTAGGTTTTATAAGGTTCTATGTGAAGTAAAATAAGTATATGTGTGTAATGACTAGGAGTTAACTGTAATGTCCTTATATTCTTGACTTAACTATGTCGATGTTGTACTATACTTCTATGATGGTATGTGTTGTCTTGTGTAGATGATATGTACGTTTTGCTTGTGGCCTTAAGGTGATGCATTGCACCAAGTATCACTAAAGGGTTACTTGGAAGGTTAATGAATAAAGGAGAAAAGAGTTCACTGTTAAGGTAAAGGTGGCTCACTGTAATGTGACTTAAAAGTGTATTAAACTCTATATGTGATCTTATGTGATGTTTGGCCTTAGAATATGTTTATATGAAGTATTTGAATGATATGAATGCTATTGCTTAAAGTTTTTATGATGATTTACTCAAAAAGACATGAAGTATGATTTCAAAGAAAATGTGCCTTTTTAAATGCATGTTTTTGCATGGTTGCCATACTTAGTACATTGTTGTGCTAATCCCATTGTTCTCTAATTTTTACACAAAGTGTAGGTTATGGATGCTCAAAGGATGTCTATGATTGGGGAGCTTGATATGTGATTCCCAAGCTCAAGGAAAGGGGTCCTTAAGTTCCAAGGATTTCCTATTAATGTCTTTATTGTAAAGTTTTTCAATATTGTATAGTTATGTAATGTGTATTATGGGCAGTGTCTCTAATGTACTCTAAAGTTATTGAGTCTAAGATGGCAAAGAGACTTAAGGTCTATAAACGTATTATGGCTTATGTTTTATACATATATGAGTTGAAGTTTCTAGCATATGATGTGCTATGAAAAGTTTTAAATTTTCCGCTAAATTTACTATGTGGATGCGATGAATGATAACTATGGGCTTGTATAAGACCTCCGAGAAGTCAAGTACGCCGTGTTACTTCTAGGGGGTTCCCCCGGATGTGATAATAACCCTACCCAAAGCTAACTATCACATTGAGCCACCCATTTCATACATACATCATAACTTCACATTTCATCATAACATGCCTAGTTCAAAAGGTGATATATATAGCTTGACACACATAGCATATAGTCAACTTAATCATACAGGAACACTACTAAGATCATCCCTTAGGATCCCACATGTTCAATGTGTAAGAGAAGTACCATACCCTCCCTAACACTATGTAGTAACCTTTAAGACAACCTTAATAGGAGTTCACATACTTAACTTGTTCATTTACTTTTTACTTTAGGGAAATAAGTACCATAAACGACATAAGACCATGTGATCTACATGGAATCTGGTGTTCTCCTCCTACACAGAAAAGAGAGGGTTAACACTTACCTACGGTGTAACCAATCATAGACAACTATCTAAGTGAAGCCACTAAGCTATAGTCCTATGTAAGCACATAGTTAAGGGTCAAGGAGATTGCTACTAGAAACCTTTACTTTCTAGACGTGGAGGTTTCCATCTCATGAGACAACACATATATTGGGAATCCAGACTCTAGACGTGAAGAAACCCATGTGGGAGGCCGGACTTACCAAACGTGAGCCTCCATCTCATTTACATGCCCTTTCGGTGCTAAGCATCTATTCCCTTTAGTAATAATATTATTTCATCATACAAGTTCAAATTAGTCTCTTCTAAACCCCTATGTAAGCATCTCATTATATTAGCTCATAGGTCATCATAAATAAGAACAATCCTTTCACTTTAGAAAACCCATACAAGTGAGTAAACCTTTCACTTAGCGCTTTACTATAATCTGGAGAACTCCTTTCAATCATATAATAATCGTATCATAACATGCATACACACTTCATAGCTAATTCAAGTGTGTTAGGGTTCAGAATGAGGAATGCGTAGCATCGACATCACAACCACACATTAGACATAGGAGCATTACTTATCTATGCAACTCATACTTCATAATTGAATCCAAGAAGAACCAATCAACATACCTATTTTCCCCTTTCAAGAACCTTCATACTTCCACTACCATGAATACATAATCAATACATAAACAAGGTTAATTCAAGAAATTACATAATTAAAATCAATGTAGTCAATCCACATGTTAATCATCTTCATAACTCATCATATCAATTCAAGGTTTTCATGAAATTGAGGAAAGACATGGGTCCATGGGAATCTTGAGTGAATAATAAGAATAAACCATTAATATATATTTAAACAACACTAATTGACTAGAATTAATCACAATTGATTCTCAATTTTGTTTTTCAAAGAAGACCCATGTGTAGAGAAAAACCCTACTTTGGGGAAGCTTAGAGATCTCTTTAAAAGGACCTCTTGGGGAAAGAAATTCCAAGAGTAAAAGAAACCACAAATTAACCAATACTTTAGCTACCAATTTGAGTAGAAAACTTGGGAATTTTGTCTCCTTCTTCAATCTTCAAAGCTTCTTCAATGGAGGTTGAGTAGAGAGAAGTGAGAGCTTTTGGGTTTGATTTTGGTATTTGATTTGAATGGTAAATTGAGGAAAAACTAAATTAAAATAAATATATAACCCTCCATAAAATACCCAAAAGTCCCCTCACTTAAGTTGACCTTTTAATAAGTCAAACCTGAATTCAAAATTTCAGATTTTCGTTGGGAATCAAGTTGGCGTCGCGGAGCTGTTCCTGCAAGATTTCCAAAATTGATTTTTGAGACAGTGGAGTCGGATACGTGTCTTTGACGTGGACCTTTATTTTTGTCCATGGGTGCACCAAGTCCACGATGCGGACTGGTTCCACCTAGTGCAATTGGCTGCTGCCTTTTGGCAGCTTGTTGGCGAAAGTTGGGTCATCCTCATGGACCCCTAGAGTGATCCTTGGGGGTAGGACCTGGATGTTTTGATCATATATACCTTATTTTACCTATTTAGAGTATTTTTACAAGCTTTAGACTTCATACAACACACCAAACCCTTCATGAAACCTAAGGACGTTTTACTAATTCAATTGCACTAGTTTTCGGACGTCTTGGACGTTTCTTGACATTTTGACTCTAACACTTCCTAACTAGTTTAAATACATTAAATTAGACTTAGTAACAGTTTTCCAAATCTCAGTTCGTCATGTGTGGCTCTAGACCAAGTTATGGACTTTCAGAGTGTTACACTTGCCTTCCACCTTGTAGGAGTCGTGTTGCTTAGGATGTACTTGTTGCTCCTTGCCTTGGCCATAATCTCCCCAAACTTTAGCATGAATAGTTCTTGCATCCTTTGCCTTTGTCTTTTTATGCATGGCATGCTTGAAGTTGGTTAAAACGTCTGCTTGTGCGATGGCCTCATCTATAGCATGACCATCTCTAAAAGATACAACACAAAAATATCGATCTTGCTTTCGTCACTCCTCACCCGACTACAGTTGAAGTAATTCTCCAAGTGCCATAAAGAGTTTGTGTGGGTAATGATCATAGTGGGTCAAGGTCATGACAAAGTTTGTATCATAAGAATAGGTTCTTTGATCTTTTGGTACAAAAATCACTCTCACAGAGTGTTATGAAATGGTTCGGAGATGTATGTACTTTTCTAAAAGAAGCTAAATGTCCTTAGGAAAGTATCACTCATTTTTTACTTAATGTTATAGATTGATTACAATTGGTATTTGGTGATACAAATTGGTATCTATCTCCCTTCACACTTCCTCCAAAAATGGTTAATAGTAGACAAAATAGTGTGAGGACAACAGCTCCAATGTTGGAGACAACAACTCAAAGACGCTAAAGAGGCATAGGTAGGGGCCGAGAGAGAGAGAAACGCCTACCGGGGGGAACTAAGGCAAGGACTGGACCAAGGAAAGAGATCCTCCCCCCACAAAGAACAATGGTAAATAAGAGGTTGAGAAAGAGGTCTAAGAGCATAATGAATCATAGGCGAGGACCCAAGTTGGGGTCGCAGGTCTTCCTTCTATGTTTTCTAAGGTGGTTCAAAAATTGGTAGCTTTCCTTAGAAGGTTGTCATGTTCTAGAGACGCTCATATTGTGCAGAATACTCACGCTCATGTTACTCATCCTATATGTACTAAGATCCCTAATATGGATAGATCCTCACTAATTGATGTTTTCTTCTATCCATTTCTAGGACCTATAATGACTATAATATTATGTGAGATGCTGACTAAGTTCTTGAAAATAAATCACCAATGTTCTAAAAATTTGAGAGTGAGGATGCCTTTGAGTTCATCATGGAGTAATTTTAGAGGTTAGATAAAATTGGTATTATGTTGTAGCATGGTTTGAGTTTGGGACTTTTCATCTTTAGGGTGAAGCAAAGCAACATTGGAGGTTTTTTGTGGAATGTTGATAATCACTTTTGCCTTAGGTTACATGGACCCAATTTTATTATTGTTTCTTAGAGAAGTATGTATTGTGTACCTTTATAAATCAGAAAAAGGATGAATAATTTATGGCCCTTGAACAAGGAAGCATGTTTTTTGCTACCTATGAGGATAACTTTCATGCCTTGTTGAGCTATGCTACAAAACTTGTGAAAATTAAGGAAAGAGGACCACTTGTTTGTCTACAATTTACGTTCTAAGTTGTAGGTATTATCACTAAACATGGCCTCAACTAGTAAAAGTTTCAATGAGGTGATTGACTATGTGAATGAGGGTGTTCGACATGTTCAAAAGGCCAAGGAATTAGCTTAAATACCAAAGCATGAGGTAAATGGCAGTGGTTATTATACAAACGTATCTGGTGAGTAAGTGTATTCAGCTCATCCGATTCAGTCACATATGCCCACTTTTACGTGTGGTTGTTTAGGGGTCCACAGTAGTCTCTGACGCAAAGTGGTTAAGGATCTTCTATGCATGAGCCAGCAGGCCCTCACTTGACCACATATGCTTTAAGTATGGTGATCATAGACTTTTCTAGAAGGAATGCCCTCAGTGGCAGACAGTTTGTCAAGTATGACAATATACTAGAGTAGTAGTCCCAACAGGTAGAGGTAATAATAGAAGAGTATATCTACATGATGACCGATATGGTAATTAGAGAGGTAGATGAAATTGTAATGTAGAGAGATGAGTGGTGAAGCGTGGTAGCGGGACTATCTGTAATGATAATAGATCTTAGTGTTACACTTTTCTGAGCAAGACAAAGGTTGAGGCATCAAACACGGTGATAACAAGTTCTATTGTTGTCTATGACCGAATGACTTCTGTTTTATTTGGTCTGAGTTCCACCTATTTATATTTATCTATTAGACTTACGTTCGGACTTTACCTTAACCGTGGTATCCTTGCCTCCATCAATGTTGGTACCCTAATTAGAAATTCTATTGTAGTAACCCATGTGTATCATACTTGTTACGTGATATTTATGGGTATTTAGATTTGGGTAGATTTACTAATATTATATATGCTAGACTTTGATATTGTAACACCTCAAAAATTTGAAAGTTCAATACAAAACGAAAAGTTTAATTTTGGCACTAGTATTGGGATCTACAAGTCCTAACTACAGACGTAAGAGGTTTGACGGACCGTACAAAAGTAGTATGTAACACCCCAAAAATGAACTAGGCGAAACTAGAGCCTAACATGTAATTCATTAGTTTATAAGGTCTATAAATGATTAATTATAGTGTTAGAAGTCAGTGTATTGAGTTTGGAAGAGTTTGGAAGTGAAATGTCCAAGATTCGAAAGTTAGCCTTGAGATGTGCTTGTGTGTTATAGTGTACCTTTGCATGTTTTACGTGTTAATTGGAGTTAAATTGATAGGATAAGTTCCTAAATTCTAGACAAACGTGTTTAGGGTCAAAAAGTCTGGGCAAGACTCCTCAAGGACCGCCCTAAGGGTCCTTGAGGAGGACCCAACCTTGGGCTAGAAGGCTGCCCAAAGCAGCAGCAAATGTACATTGGTGGAACTAGTCCGCGTCGTGCACTTGGTTCAGCAAGGAAATATTTTTGGTCCGCATCACGGTCCATAAAGCGGAATCACTGTCTCAAAATTTATATTAAAAAATCTTGTGGGAACAGCTCCGCGTCGCAGACTTGTTTCCCGACGATAATTCCAAAAATTAAAGTGAAGTTTGACTTGTCTAAAAAGGTACACTTAATGTGGGGGTATTTTTGGTACTTTGGTAGTCGGTTAGAAATGGTTTTTAAGTTTATTTAACCCCTTTCCCAAGTTAACACCCCAATACCCAATATGAAATCAAAAATCCAAAACCCTCTTCTCTTCAAAATTCTCTCAAACCTCCATTGGAGGCCAAACTCAAGCTCAAGCTAGAAGGTGATTTTTCAAGTGATTTCTTCTCCAAATTTCATTCGATTTTATTTAACTGAAGTATGGTGTTTCATAATTGCATCCTCTTTCTTTCAAGGAGTCAAGTTCAAATGGTTTTCAAAGATGTTCAAAAACACGAATTCTTGTGATTTTAATTCGATCCATGGGTTCTTGAATAAAATGATTAGAATCAATGATATATGATAGAATTGATGTTTATTGAATGTTTTTAGATCAAAATTTCTATGAACCCATACATTTCATGATTTCCGATTTTTGGCTCTAATGTGGGTGAATTGATCATGACTTGATATAAGTGAATTCTTGTATAGATTGTATTGGGCTATTCAATTATGTATAGATCATGATAGAATTGTATATAGGCTTCCATAATTTGATGATATTCATATTGTATATTGTTGGATCATTGGTATGGTTAGAATGTTGGTTTAGAATTGTGTGTATGGCTATGGGTAAGAACCTTTGTAAAGTGAATTGGTTGAAAAGGCTAAGGAAAGGTGATGTCGATGATGGAAATATGGTGAGTTGACCTAATTCTTCTATATTGTATAGAATTGATATTGAATTGTGTTTATTGGTATGGTCAACTTATGGTGGCGGTGTTTATGTGTTATAATTGCTATGAACATGGCCTTGTCGGCATTATTATGTGAATTGTGAGGTTATCATGTTATAGCTTATATAGGTGATCAAGGTGAAGAATGATTATGTGTATATGTGTATATGTGAGGTTAAAGGATGATTTTGTTATTTGTTTGTGTGTGATCACGATAGACTAGGGTGATGTCTCTAGTCGTGTTGCTAGTGTATCTTGCTAGATAGACTTGGTTGTTCCTAAATGATACTTGAATGTTTTTGAATATGTGATATGATGATCATGTGTGTGTCTTGATTGGTAGACTATGTCTCTCTACTTGATACATGATAAGTATATAAATACAAACATCTTGACTTAGTAGGCTTAAGCACCTTTGTCTTGTATGTATATGAATGAACGTTGAATGAAAGTCTAGGATCGGTAGACTTAAGATGGTACCCTTATAAGTGTGACTAGTAAATGACCTTGAACATGTAAAGAGGGTCAATAATTTGGAAACTTCAATATATAAAGAAGGCTATGATGTCCTTTAAGTTGAAAGCCATAATGGTATCCTTCTTGTGTGAATGATGGACTTAGGGATAGGTTGGCTGGAACGACATGAAACAATCTCTAAGAAATTAATTGATCTATACTTTTTAACCATTGAGTGGCAGCCCTAGAGGACCCATCTTTTGTAGAGGTATTATGTTTCTAGTAAGACTAGAAATGTTGCCTTTTCATATGCCTTGTTGTGATTGAACTTACTCTATGAGAACTAAGCCTAGCACCGGGAGAATATGCTTGCGGTAGTGATTCTACTTAAGTTGAGACTAGAGTACAAAGAAACCCTTGATATTCCTTAACCATGTACCTACAATGGATGTGTCCTAGTTCTACCCTTGGCAAGTAGAACACCCTCCATCGGAGTAGGGTAGACTCCGGATTCCATGCCTAGCTAGTATGGTATATGTCGGTTAATGCATATTCTCATCATGTGGGATGCATTATAGTGTTTCAGAAATTCTAAAACTTTTAGGTAGTGAAAGGTACGCTATCTAGACATGGCACAAGTAGACTTTGAAGATGCTAGGATGTAGTTTCTCTAGGTCTTTTCCAAGACCATTATGTGAAGTACTCTAAATGCTTAATTATATATTAATTGACTTAATGAATGATTATGACTTAAGTAATGTATGGTGAATAAAAGCATCCCTACCTAGGGTAGCTTTGAGGATTACTTAGGTAGGCTTGGAGAGGATGTATGGGCGGTCTCTTCATGTCTTACTTAAATGAGTCTTAGAGTAACCTTGGGTAGAGAGTCTAAGTAATGAAAAGGGAATAATCTTATCTTCGGTAGTCTTAAGGATTATTTTGATGTTCTTGAAGAGGGTGTATGGGCAGACTCTTCTTGTCTTACTTAAGTAAGTCTTAGGATAGCCTTTGGTAGGTGGGTTATATGCTTATATGGTTTGAAGTGTTGTTAATGCTATATTATGGATTACTTGGAATGTGTCTTATATGCGATGTTTGATGTGAGAGTGGTTCTTATACTTATTTTATGAGGTTTTCTTCTAAAGAGCATAAAAGAGCATGTTATTACTAAATGTCCGTTTTAGCATGGTTTTATTGCATGTCACCATACTTAGTGCAGTCAATGTTCTAATTTCATATGTTGTTTTATCTCTAAAGGTGTAGGTGGCAATTGAGAGGAGTTTTGGAAACTTGAAATATCATTCTCCTAAGCAAGTCTTGGTATGTCCTCACATGATTCGAGGACATGGATATGTTTAGCTTTTCTTTTCAAAGACATTGTAATAGACATTAGTATTTCTGTTTCATTGATGTATGGGCTGTGACCCAAGATATTAATGTGTCTAAGATGGATACAAAGAAACTTAGCACTTCCTATGTTTTTTATAAATGAGATTTGAACTATCATTGTGAAAAGTCTTAATTCTGCACTACTTTTCATATATATATATATATATATATATATATATATATATATATATATATATATATATATATATATATATATATATATATATATATATATATATATAAGGGCTTGTATAAGACCTCCGAGAGGTCGAATACGCCGTGTTACGACTTGGGGGTGCTCCCGGGTTGTGAAAAGCTTGGTATCAGAGCATAAGGTTATGAAGTAGTCTTTAGGAATCTGAAGTCTCATTAAAGCCACATCTAGTAGAGTCTTGATCATCGGTGTGAGTTGCGACACATATATGAGCGAGGGCTATAGGATGATAGAGTTTCCCTTCTTCATTACTCTTGTGTCATGCCGTAGAGTTGAAAGTTATGAGTGTCTTTTCCTAATCTCTTCTCTTGTGTATTTAAGATATGAATACGAGAGGTACCAGCAAGGCGAGTTGATAAGGAAGTGATTGAGGGAGTTCCTCCCCGAGGTGAACAAGTTATCCAAGGTGGACAAGCTCCACAAGGTGTTCAATTTCCTCAAGGTGAGAAAGTCCCTATAGTGGGTGAAGGGGATGAGGTTCCTGTTGTTCCCCCGAACATGACTAATGGGGAGAATAGATAGGCTCTCCTTACCCTAGCCCGATCCATGAAGGCTCAAGTGAATAGAGATATTGGGCCTAGTGTAACACTTCGAAAGTCTAAGATGTGTTCTAGAGACTAACATAGGTGTCAAAAGGTTTAGACACTGTTTTAAGGTCTATTTTAATGTATATAATTCATTTAGGAAGTCTAGAAATCTAAATGTCAAGGAACGTTAATGACATTCGGAAACTAGTTCAACGAGGTACTAACGTGCCTTAGCCTATTTGACTAGGTTTTAGGAGTCAAAAATTGATGAAAAGTTGTGGAAGGGTGTCTAACATGTATTAGAGTTAGTTCATGGTCGAAAAGTCTGGGCAAGACTACCCAAGGACCAACCAAGGGCCCTTGAAGAGGACCCTTGCATTTGGGTCGAAGACTGCCCAAGGCAGTGTGCACAAACGAGTGCAATCACCGAACAATGTTCCAATCGATGGGGCGTCGATTGCCTAAATCGATAGACATTTAGAATATTTCACCAAGGGCCTGTTTTGAGAAGTCTTTGAACTCATCGATGGATGTTCAGCATCGAGGTGAACAATGCCCGTCGATGGACACATGATCCATCGATCATGGTCTCGTCTGTGAGGGGCTGGTTTGCTGCACATTTTTAATTAATTCATTTAATTAGTTGGCTTAGTTAGGAGGTTAATTAAGGGTTATGGTAGGTCTAATTAAGTTAATTAACAACCTATATAAATACCCTAACCTAATTAGACTAACTTAAGCTCTCATAATTCCCAAACTCAAAACTCTCTCCCTTCTCTCTTCTTTCTCTCTCTAGTTGAAGAACTGTAACATTTCGAAATTTCCAAAGTCATGTGGTAAGACTTAAACAGTCCCCTTAAGGTCTAAACCATTGTTCCTAGCCAAATTTGGTGTAGATGGAGGTGTTGAAGTGTTTTGGAACCAAAACGTCCATAACGTCCGGAAAGTTGGTTCATAAGAGGGCTAGAGTGTCCTTTTAGTTTAACCAAGTTAAAGAGTCGGAATTTAGTAAACGGTTGTAACAATAGGTGTAACACATAGTGTGGGATGGTTTCATGTTGGAAAAGTCAGGGTACGACTCCCCGAGGATCAACTAAGGGCCCTCGAGGAGGACCCTTGAGACAGTAGGCCACGACGGACCCCATGATAGGGCATCACAGGCGCGACGGGGCGTCGAGGACACCGTCGTGCCAGCCTTAGCTGCTGGGAAGAAAGCCTCCGCCTGCACAGTCTCTGACTAGTGCGACGGAGGTGTAGGACGGAGGGGTCCTGTCCATCACGCCCACGACGGCCCGTCGTCATGGAGCCGTCATGGAGGACCTGTAGTGTTTTCAGGGATTTAAGTTTTAGTTAGATATTTTATTAAGTGCCTTAGGGGTAATTAGGGGATTAAGGGAAGTCTAATTAAGTGACTTAAGACCCCACTATAAATTCCCCAACCCTCATTAGCCTAATTATTATTCTCAAAACAAAACTCTATTCCTTCTCTGTACTTTCTCTCTCTATTGGAAGACTCCATTGGAGAATAGCTTGGGAAGATCATTGGGGGCTGGTTTTAGCATGAAATCACCATCAAAACGTCATCAAACCTTAAGGTATGAGATCTAATTCACCTTTGAGATTCTTTCAACAAAGGGCTCCTTCAAAGGTTTTCCAAAAGTTGAGTTTCATATGGGTTTCATCCAATTTCGAATTTGATTATATGAATTGAGTTGTTTATGTATTCTTTTGGTTATAATGAATAGATTATCATGTATTGTAACTTGATTATGATGAATTGATGTAGTTTGATCTAGATTGTGGGTGATGACTCCTAACCCCTAACCCTACGTATGAGATTGATATGAATTTGAGTTGGATTGATGTAATTGATCTAATTATTGTTTAAATGATCTTTAATGGTTGTTATTGCATTTATCATGAGTATATTGTGATGAATGGAAGTTCTTCATGCCTATTTCTTGAGTATTGAATCTAGGGTAAGAAGATAGACTTTGATATCATGCTACCAAGCTTTGATTTAGTATTGCATTGTGGTATAGTGCTTCTCTTAAATTAGTTCTTATGTAGATTATTGAATTACATTGGTATGATGACCCAAATTTGGGTTAATCTATGGGTTGATGGTAAGGCCCTTATTGGTGAACTATGGAGAAGTATTGGTAAGTCTTGATTATCCTAATCCTTACTTCAAATTGTGGATTATTTGTCATCAAGTGATAAGGTTGTGTTGAAGTGTACCTTGCTTAAGGTGATAGGTTGGTATGATGATTGAATTGAAATGCTTAGGTTGGTTGTGAGGTTTCCTAGGAGTACATGATATAGGGAAGTTTTTATGTAAAGATGTGCCCTATTGTGATGAGATGTGCATGGGCTAACTTCACCTATTTTAGTTGTTAATGAAAGGACCATTTCTCATGCAATTCTTATTGAGCTTTGATAAACGAATGTATATGAGGGCTAGGCCCTATGATATATATATATGTATATATATATATATTTATGAATTTGATAAGAGTAAAGGCTTTTCAAAAAAAAAAGGGACCTAGCTTAGCACCGAGTGAGTTTGTATGTGAGGGAGTGACACTTTCTTATATAAGGAAAGGTAGGGTTCACTACGGTCCTCACGGGGTGGATAACCTCATGACCCAAATAGGGTGTAGAGTCGATATGTCCATAGTTCTTTTCCCCAAGCTCCATCAATGATGTTGCCACCATAGGATACTAGCTAGTGGATCCACCTAGATAGCTACGTTTACGTTAGGTTCTATCTTGGCCGGTAGACCACCTTCCATCGGTGTAAGGTTTCATAACACCGGATTCCATATTAGCTCATGTGGTCTATGTCGGTTAAGGCAAGGTTTTCCTAAACTAAAATGAATGAATAAGATATAGACTAATCGAAGTAACTTGAAAGGGTTTGGCTATAGCTTAGGTAAGGGTATGGGACTCTACTTAAGCCTTGCACTAGTTTGCCTTGATAGAAGCTTTGAGAGGTCAATGTTATGTAGTAAAGTAGTGATGTAATGTAAATGACCTTGTACATTGAATAACATGCTTATGAGTATAAGGTTGTTGCTTTGGTTGAAGAAGAATGTTTTCATGAAATGGGAGAGTATGCTAGGTAAGGATAATTGCTAATTGTAGTCTTGATAGGTTACTTGATTAAGTAAGAGTCATGGGAATTTACTTGATCATTGCACTTGTGACTTTATGAAGGGTATAGTTAGTATGCTTTGCTTTTCTATGCTTCACTCGTATACATGTTTTATAATGATTTTTCTTAATTGTCCTTTTCTACGTATATTTGATTGGTAAGTGTATATATGGTTCCATACTTAGTACATGTGGAGAACTAACCCCATTTCTTTCCCTTTTTCCCAAACATTTTAGGTTGGGGTCATTGAACTTGCTCCAAAGTGCTGGAAAGGAAGACTTGGATCTCTTACCATCCAAGTGGTAGGTCCTCATTCTCCCGAGGGCGTTGCCGACATCTTACTCCTGTGTTACTTAGTTACTATAACTCTGTATTGACTCTATTACTCGTTTGAGACGATGTTTTCTATAGCCTATATGTGGCTTCTTGTATTGATGTAGGGCTATGCCAAAGATTTATTGTCTTTGATAGATGGTTTATGAGATGAGACGACTTTTATGACTATTATTCTTTACTATATAAATGGGTGAAATAAAAGTAGAAAACTGTGTAATCTTCGTATACGAACAAGTCTATGTATACTTGATATAAATACGATTATATGTATGTAGAGGTCTATGTAAACCTCCGAGTAGTTATAGATAAAAAGTATTAAATTCCTTCACATTTTTAATTGATGAATGCTATGACGAGGCTAAGAGGCTTGTCTTAGTCCTCAAAGAGGATGCCGATGCCGGTTACGTCTAGGGGGTAAACGCGAATGTGACAAACTTGGTATCAGAGCATGAGGTTGAATATCCTTGATGTTAACGTCTCTCTCAACCACGTTATATAGGTTTGTATTCATAATTGTGAAGCGCGCCACACTTATGAATAAGAACTTATTTGATGCTTAGGAATCACTCTCATTGTTGGAAATCCATATCGTGCATCTAGAATGTACATCGTATATGTATTTGCCTAAACCTTGTATTTTGGTTATAGGAGATGAATACTATAAGGAATGCAGCCAGAAGACTCGAGGAGGAGATTGCTGCTGCGGGAATCCCTTCCTGTGCTGATCCAGTTCCTTCTCTTGAAGAGATTGCTATTGATGATCAGGCTCCCGTTGACCCTCCACCTATGACAGAGGCTCAGATGAGGGCTATTCTTGCTCAAATGGCTCAAGCCATGACTACTCAAGCTCAAGCCGCAATGGTGCAAGCCCAAGCCATGACTGCCCAAGCTAATAGAGATATGGCACCTAGAGTTCATGAGCAAACTATGGCTTCCCGACTTAGGGACTTCACCCGAATAAATCCTCCTATCTTCTATGGGTCTAAGGTTGATGAAGACCCTCAAGAATTCATTGATGAGGTTTATAAGATTTTGTGTGCTATGGGGTTGTCTTCTAGTGAGAATGTCGAGTTGGCCTCATACCAACTCAAGGATGTGGCTCAGACATGGCATGTGTAATGGAAAGACAATAGGCCACTTCAAAGTGGGCCAGTGATGTGGGAGTTGTTCAAAATGGCTTTCCTTGATCGGTTCTTCCCTAGGGAGATGAGAGAAACTAAGGTGGTGGAATTCATCAATCTCCACCAAGGAGTAATGAGTGTCCATGAGTACTCTTTGAAATTCATTCAATTGGCCAAATATGCTCCTTCCTTGGTCTCCGATCCTAGAGACGAGATGAGTCGATTCGTGACAGGTGTGTCAGATGACTTGCAAGAGGATTGTCAATCAGCTATGCTACATGATAACATGAATATTGGTTGTCTCATGGTGCATGCAAAAAGAGTTGAGGAGGCTAGATCAAAAAGGAAGGATAAGGATTCAAGAAGGGCAAGGTCTTCCGAGAGTGGAACTACTAAAGATAGGTTTCGAATTCAAGACAAGCCTAGATTCAAGAAAAGGTTCTCAAATCAAGTTCCATCCAAATTTCCCAAGGCTAGGGATGGGAAGGTCCCTAGGCCAAGAGTTCAAAAAGGGAAAAGTGGGAACTCGTCTAATGAGAATCCACCTTGCAAGGAATGTGGGAAGAAGCATTTAGGTGTTTGCCTCCTAGGTTCGGACAAGTGCTTTGGTTGTGGAAAGATTCGTCACAAAGTGCGGGATTGTCCAAATGCTAAAGGGCAAGAGAGGGGTGGTCAGCCAAGTGGTTCTAATGATGTTCCTAAAAAGAACCGCTTTTATGCTCTTCGTTCGAGAGATGACCAAGAGGCCTCTCCCGATGTGGTGACCGGTATGTTACAAATCTTTGCTATTGATGTGTATGCTTTGCTTGATCCGGGTGCTACTTTGTCTTTCGTTACTCCCTTAGTAGCTAAGAAGTTCGGTACTTTACCCGATGTTTTGCTTGAACCTATTTTGGTGTCTACTCCGGTGGGTGAGTCGGTTGTAGCAAAAAGAGTCTATCGAAATTGTCCCATTTCAATATCCCATAGAGTTTCTCATGTCGATATAGTTGAACTAGACATGCTTGATTTTGTCGTCATTTTGGGTATGGATTGGTTACATGCTAGCTTCGCTTCTATTGATTGTAGAACTAGAATTGTGAGGTTTAGTTTCCCAAATGAATCCGTGTTTGAGTGGAAGGGTGGAAATTCTCTTCCTAGAGGTCATTTCATATCATGTCTAAAAGCGTGTAAAATGATCTCAAAAGGGTGTCTTTATCATATTGTGAGAGTCCAAGAAGTCGATTCTGAAGTTCCTCCTATTGAGTCGGTCCCCGTGGTGAGTGAATTTGTGGAGGTCTTTCCTGATGACCTTCTCGGCATTCCTCCCGAATGGGAAATCGATTTCGTATTGATTTGCTACAGGAAACAAACCCTATCTCTATTTCTCCTTATAGAATGGCTCCAGCCGAGTTAAAAGAGTTGAAGGTGCAACTTAAAGATTTGCTAGACAAGGGATTTATAAGGCCTAGCATTTCTCCATGGGGTGCTCCGGTTTTGTTCGTGAAAAAGAAGGATGGGTCCTTGAGAATGTGTATTGACTACCGTCAACTCAACAAGGTTACTATCTAGAACAAGTATCCTCTTCCTCGGATTGATGATTTATTTGATCAACTACAAGGAGAGAGTTACTTCTCCAAAATTGACTTGAGGTCAGGGTATCACCAGCTTAGGGTGAGAAATAAAGATGTTCCAAGACGGCCTTCCGGACTTGGTACGGGCATTATGAGTTCGTGGTTATGTCCTTTGGTCTCACAAATGCTCCGGCGGCGTTTGTGGACCTAATGAATAAGGTGTTTCGAAGTTACCTTGATGCATTCGTTATTGTATTTATCGATGATATCTTGGTGTATTCAAAGAATGAGGTTGATCACATGGGTCATCTAAGGGTGGTATTGCAAACCCTTAAAGAGAATAATTCTTCGCCAAGTATAGCAAGTGTGAGTTTTGGTTGAGGTCGGTAGCGTTTCTTGGGCACATCATCTCTAGTGAGGGAGTTGAGGTAGACCCAAGAAAAACTGATGCGGTAAGAAACTGGACTAAACCCTTGACCCCAAGTGACATTAGGAGTTTCTTGGGTCTAGCGGCTATTATCAAAGGTTTGTAGAAGGTTTTTCATCCATTGCATCTCCATTGACTTCATTAACTCAAAAGGGTAAAAAGTTTGAGTGGTCGGAGGCCTGCGAGAAGAGTTTCTAATTATTGAAAGACAGGCTTACTTCTGCTCCGGTGTTAACCTTACCGGAAGGTTCTAAAGGGTTCGTGGTTTATTGTGATGCATCCCACATAGGTTTGGGGTGTGTGCTTATGCAAAATGGGAAGGTGATTGCCTATGCTTCACGGCAACTTAAGGTGCATGAGAAAAATTACCCTACCCATGACCTTGAGTTAGCGGCCGTGGTGTTCGCTTTGAAAATATGGATACATTACTTGTATGGTGTTCATGTAGATGTTTTCACCGATCATAAGAGTCTTCAATATATGTTTACTCAAAAAGAGTTGAATCTCCGACAAAGAAGGTGGTTAGAATTGTTGAAAGATTATGATATGAGTGTCCTATATCATCCCGGCAAGGCCAATGTGGTGGCGGATGCTCTAAGCCGTATGACTATGGGTAGTGTGTCTCATATAGATGGAGACAAGAAAGATCTAGTGAAGGATGTTCATAATTTGGCCAGATTAGGAGTTCGGTTGGAGAATTCTCTAAATGGAGGTGCCACGGTTCATCATAGCTCTGAATCATCATTGGTGGTTGAGGTGAAATCCAAACAACACCTTGATCAACTATTAATGGAGTTAAAGGATCTGTTCTTGGCAAGATGAATGAGTCCTTCTCCTTAGGAGGAGATGGTGTGTTGAGGTACCAAGGGAGGTTATGTGTTCCTGATGTTGATGTTGATGGATTGAGGGATCGGATCCTTGATGAAGCCCATGGATCCCACTATTCCATCCGTCCGGGTTCTACTAAGATGTATCATGACCTTCGAGAAATTTATTGGTGGGAAGGTTTGAAGAAGGACATAGCGGAATTTGTTGCTAAGTGTCCAAATTGCCAACAAGTGAAGGTGGAACATCAAAAGTCGGGTGGCTTACTACGAGAGATCCAAATTCCTACTTGGAAGTGGGAAGACATTAATATGGACTTTGTGGTAGGATTGCCTCGGACTCAAAAGTCATATGATTCTATATGGGTGATTGTTGATAGATTGACTAAGTCCGCTAATTTTATTCCCGTCAAATCTATGTATTCGTCGGAGGATTATGCGAAGATCTTCATAGATGAGATTGTGTGTTGCCATGGTATTCCGTTATCCATCATTTCGGATCAGGGTGCACAATTCACTTCTAGGTTTTGGAAGTCTTTCCAAAAAGGTTTGGGTACTAAGGTGAAATTGAGTATCGCCTTTCATCCTCAAATAGATGGTCAAGCGGAACGCACAATTCAAACCCTTGAGGATATGCTTAGAGCTTGCATTATTGATTTTAAAGGAAGTTGGGATAAGCATTTGCCGTTGGTGGAGTTTGCTTATAATAAAAGTTTTCATTCGTCCATCTCCATGGCTCCCTATGAAGCCTTGTATGGTAGGAGGTGTAAGTCTCCTATAGGATGGTTTGAAGTTAGTGAATCATCGATCTTTGGTCCCGACTTGATTTATAGGACATTGGCGAATGTGCATATCATAAGAAATAGGTTACAAACAGCCTATAGTCGACAAAAGTCCTATGCCGACAATAGAAGAAGGGATTTGGAGTTTGAAGAGGGTGACAAGGTATATTTGAAGATTTCACCTATGAAGGGAGTGGTAAGATTTTGCAAGAAAGGGAAGTTGAGCCCTCGTTACATGGGTCCCTATGAGATTTTGGAAAGGATTGGTAAAGTTGCCTATCGTTTAAAGCTACCTAATGATTTAGCTTCAGTTTATACGGTTTTCCATGTCTCTATGTTAAAGAAGTGTGTCGGGGATCCCGAGTCAATTCTTCCTGTTGAAGGTCTTGGAGTCAAGGATAACCTCTCTTATGAGGAGGTTCCGGTTCAAATCCTTGATAGGCAAGTGAAAAGGTTGAGGAACAAGGAGGTGGTTTCCGTAAAAGTGTTATGGAAGAACCACCTAGTTGAGGGTGCAACATGGGAGGCCGAGGCCGACATGAAAACCCGTTATCCTCATCTTTTTGATTATTACGGTTAGTCTTTCTCTCTAATGATATAATTATGATAGACATTGTGTATCCTTGATGTTTTCGTGAAGTTTTTTAAAAAAATCCTAGTTTTTGAGACTTCACAATGAAGTCACTGTAGGGTGACCTTAATTAATTTGAATTTTCTTGCTTCTTGCATATTTGAGTCAAGTTGTGTATTGTGATATAGTGAATCCTTGTGGATGTTATATTAAGCATATTGATAAGATGAACTTTGTGCTAAGTGACTTGTATATCAAATGATTGAGCTTATGTGTGTTGTGAGTAGAAAGTATCTCATGAAGAAACTTTGAGCTTATGTATGATAAAGTGATGTTTTGAAGTGTTTTATTGAAATAATATGATTCATGTTAATTGAATATTGTGAATTGGTTGAGCTGCTAGTCTTGAGTCTATTCCCTCGTTTAAAGAGTGTTTAGTGTCATTCGGGGACGAATGTTCCTAAGGGGGGGATAATGTAACATTTCAAAATTTCCAAAGTCATGTGGTAAGACTTAAACAGGCCTCTTAAGGTCTAAACCATTCTTCCTAGCCAAATTTGGCGTAGATGGAGTCGTTGAAATGTTTTGGAACCAAAACGTCCATAACATCCGGAAAGTTGGTTCATAAGAGGGCTAGAGTGTCCTTTTAGTTTAACCAAGTTAAAGAGTCGGAATTTGGTAAAAGTTTGTAACAATAGGTGTAACACATAGGGTGGGATGGTTTCATGTTGGAAAAGTCAGGGTACGACTCCCCGAGGATCAACTAAGGGCCCTCGAGGATGAGCCTTGAGACAGTAGGCCACGACCGACCCCATGACGGGGCATCACAGGCGCAACGGGGCGTCGAGGCCACCGTCGTGCCAGCCTTAGCTGCTGGGAAGAAAGCCTCCGTCTGTACAGTCTTTGACTAGTGCGACGGACGTGTAGGACGGAGGGGTCCTGTCCGTCACGCCCACGACGGCCCGTCGTCGGGGAGCCATCGGGGAGGACCTGTAGTGTTTTCAGGGATTTAAGTTTTAGTTAGTAATTTTATTAAGTGCCTCAGGGGTAATTAGGGGAATAAGGGAAGACTAATTAAGTTACTTAAGACCCCACTATAAATACCCCAACCCTCATTAGCCAAATTATTATTCTCAAAAGAAAACTCTCTTCCTTCTCTCTACTTTCTCTCTCTATTGGAAGACTCCATTGGAGAACAGCTTGGGAAGATCATTGGGGGCTGGTTTTAGCATGAAATCACCATCAAAATGTCATCAAACCTTAAGGTATGGGATCTAATTCACCTTTGAGATTCTTTCCTCAAAGGGCTCCTTCAAAGGTTTTCCAAAAGTTGAGTTTCATATGTATTTCATCCAATTTCGAATTTGATTATATGAATTGAGTTATTTATGTATTATTTGGGTTATATTGTAACTTGGTTATGATGAATTGATGTAGTTTGATCTAGATTGTGGGTGATGACTCCTAACCCCTAACCCTAGGTATGAGATTGATATGAATTTGAGTTGGATTGATGTAATTGATCTAATTATTGTTTAAATCATATTTAATGGTTGTTATTGCATTGATCATGAGTATATTGTAATGATTGGAAGTTCCTCATGCCTATTTCTTGAGTATTGAATCTAGGGTAAGAAGATAGACTTTGATATCATGCTACCAAGCTTTGATTTAGTATTGCATTGTGGTATAGTGCTTCTCTTAAATTAGTTCTTATGTTGATTATTGAATTACATTGGTATGATGACCCAAATTGGGGTTGATCTATGGGTTGATGGTAAGGACCTTATTGGTGAACTATGGAGAAGTATTGGTAATTCTTGATTATCCTAATCCTTACTTCAAATTGTGGATTATTTGTCATCAAGTGATAAGGTTGTGTTGAAGTGTACCTTCCTTATGGTGATAGGTTGGTATGATGATTGAATTGAAATGCTTAGGTTGGTTGTGAGGTTGCCTAGGAGTACATGATATAGGGAAGTTTTTATGTAAAGATGTGCCCTATTGTGATGAGATGTGCATGGGCTAACTTCACCTATTTGAGTTGTTAATGAAAGGACCATTTCTCATGCAATTCTTATTGAGCTTTGATAAACGAATGTATATGAGGGCTAGGCCCTATGATATATACACATATATATATATATTTATGATTATGATAAGAGTAAAGGCTTTTCAATAAAAAAAAAGAGACCTAGATTAGCACCGAGTGAGTTTGTATGTGAGGGAGTGACACTTTTTTATATAAGGAAAGGTAGGGTTTACTACGGTCCTCACGGGGTGGATAGCCTCATGACCCAAATAGGGTGTAGAGTCGATATGTCCATGGTTCTTTTACCCAATCTATATCAACTATGTTGCCACCATAGGATACTAGCTAGTGGATCCACCTAGATAGCTACGTTTACGTTAGGTTCTATCTTGGCCGGTAGACCACCTTCCATCGGTGTAAGGTTTCATGACACCGGATTCCACATTAGCTCATGTGGTCTATGTCGATTAAGGCAAGGTTTCCCTAAACTAAAATGAATGAATAAGATATAGAATAATCGAAGTAACTTGAAAGGGTTTGGCTATAGCTTAGGTAGGGGTATGGGACTCTACTTAAGCCTTGCACTAGTTTGCCTTGATAGGAGCTTTGAGAGGTCAATGTTATGTATGTAAAGTAGTGATGTAATGTAAATGACCGTGTACATTGAATAACATGCTTATGAATATAAGGTTGTTGCTTTGGTTGAAGAAGAATGCTTTCATGAAATGGGAGAGTATGCTAGGTAAGGATAATTGCTAATTGTAGTCTTGATAGGTTACTTTATTAAGTAAGAGTCATGGGAATTTACTTGATCATTGCACTTGTGACTTTTTGAAGGGTATAGTTAGTATGCTTTGCTTTGCTATGCTTCACTCATATACATGTTTTATAATTATTTTTCTTAAATGTCCTTTTCTATGTATATTTGATTGGTAAGTGTATATATGGTTCCATACTTAGTACATGTGGAGTACTAACCCCATTTCTTTCCCTTTTCCCCAAACATTTTAGGTTGGGGTCGTTGAACTTGCTCCAAAGTGCTGGAAAGGAAGACTTGGATCTCTTACCATCCAAGTGGTAGGTCCTCATTCTCCGGAGGGCGTTGCCGACATCTTACTCCTATGTTACTTAGTTACTATAACTCTGTATTGACTCTATTACTCGTTTGAGACGATGTTTACTATAGCCTATATGTGGCTTCTTGTATTGATGTAGGGCTATGCCCAAGATTTATTGTCTTTGATAGATGGTTTAGGAGATGAGACGACTTTTATGACTATTATTCTTTACTATATAAATGAGTGAAATAAAAGTATAAGACTATGTAATCTTCATATATGAACAAGTCTATGTATACTTGATATAAATACGATTATGTGTATGTAGAGGTCTATGTAAACTTCTGAGTAGTTATAGATAAAAAGTTTTAAATCCCTTCACATTTGTAATCGATGAATGCTATGACGAGGCTAAGAGGCTTGTCTTAGTCCTCAAAGAGGACGACGACGACGGTTACGTCTAGGGGGTAAACCCGGATGTGACAAGAACTCCATAGAAGACAGGTGCAAGGTGGGTTCTAGGGCTGCAATCACAAGGGTTTCTCCATAAATCTTTATCAAACATTAAATTATGGGATTCCTTTCACCATTGGGACTTATTTCCCCAAAGAATTCTGTCAGAGCCCGGATTCTGGAATCCGAATCACGATCGGCGTCTTTAACCTCTAAGAGGTCGCAGACAAGCCTCTTCTTAACTTTCATCATATTCATATAGTTAAATTTGCGGAACATTTAAAACTTTTAAAACATAATGAAGTGTACATAGACTTCATATAAAATTTACATGGATTCATATACTATAAGCTCAAACTAAACAACCATCTACAATCGATTAAGCAATTCAAATGAAAGAGTCAATAATATATCATAATAGTTCACCAAAATGGCCTTAGTACAAAGCTTCGAATAAAATTCTTGAAAGAAACGCTAGGGATAACATCCACTAGCTATGTATAAAGTACAAATGCAAGAAAGATAGATGTAGCATCCTCGAAATCAAGAGGACCTACCAAAGGTCTGGAGATCACTATGTCCAAACCGCTGCGATGAGTCTTCAGTCTCCTCTCTGACCTGCACCTATAAAATAGTAATAGTATAGGGTTAGTACACACTTGTACTAAGTATGGGTGTATGCACACATTCACATAAGGCTATGCATGATCAAGGAAATCTCTTCCTAAGCAACATGCCATTTCTGGAAAGTGAAATCACTAGACTTTCCTAATTCGTTATTTGCGATTCATGGTGTAAATATGACGTATTTTAATGCATTCAAAACACACAACTCATTTTCTATATGAAAACAAGACCTTAGAATCATTAACACAATTTCAGAACAACTCGAGCGAAAATTTTGAAATTTGCTAACCCCTAACCCGAGAGCTCCCTTTTCAACACTTAGTTTATTTTTCAGTCTTTTTCTTCTTGTTGTTGTGTAGTTCAATGATCTCCTTTGGTCCTATGTTTTAATTACAAGTGCAATGATTAATTGTAGTCCCATACCTACAATGAATCAAGTAAGTAATCCAAGGGATTAAGGAAATGATTTAACTATAATTTTGGGCATGAAATCTTTATAAGCCAATCTTTATTGGTTAAGCCTATTATTTGATATTGACCTAATATAAGAAGTCATTATAAGCCAATTTTATTTGGCTATGATCATTTTCCAATTATATAAAGTCATTATAAGCCAATCTCATTTGGCTTTGATCATTTTCATATTAAAAGAAGTCATTATTGGTTATGCCCATTATTTGCTGAAAACTTCATTCTTATCAAGTACTGACGATTGATATTCTTAAGCTCTTACTTTCTTAGATCACTTTGAACATGCATTTCTTCTTATTTCTTGCTTTCTTTCTTAAAGACATCTTTAGAATTAAGATCATGCGAGCTAACATGAAATCCAGTGTCTGCCCCACACCGAAAAGGGGTGCTTCACCAATCAAAGTGAATCTAGATCATGTGAGCTACCATGAAATCCAGTGTCTGCCTCACACCAAAAAGGGGTGATTCACCGATCAAAGTGAATCTAGATCATTTGAGCTACCATAAAATCGAGTGTCTTCCCCACACTGAAAAGGGGTGGTTCACCGGCTAAAGTAAAACCAAGTCCAGTGTTCTCCCCACACCGAAAAGAGGTGGTCCACAGCTAAAGTGAACCGAATGATTTTTTTGAGCATTTAACCGACATAGATCATGTGAGCTAAGCATGACATCCAGTGTCTGCCCCACACCGAAAAGGGGTGGTCTCACCGGCCAAAGTGAAACTGCATCATACCTAGCTCGCTTAGGTGGAATCCGCTGGCTAGTTCCTATGTTGGAAACATAGTTCAAAGACTAGGAGATATACAGAGACTACTTATCCACCTTGGTGGTAGCCTCATCTCATGAGGCTTACATGTGCTGGAACAAGCTCATTGCTAGTCTATCAGTGCTTTGCTCAACTCCTTTTTCTTTACATCTTTTAGAGTTTACTCAAACATTATGGAAGCTTGCTTCTAGTTATGAGGTTTACTTAACTCTTTGGATAACCGGTCATCCCTTTCTTTACTTGATAAAATGTGAATTTAACCTTACATTATCATCTTGGTGTTAATGAGACTAGTCTCACGATTATTAACACCATCTTATGTGAGTATCTTTAACATAGTTGTATTAGGTGTAAGTGAGACTTGTCTCACTTCCTTTAACACCCCATTCTGGTGTTTTTCATAGGTCAAAGACTTTCAATTATGTTATTACTCACATTAATATGTTTCATGTCTTTTGGTAGCTTTATACCATTCCTTATAAACGTTAAGAACTTTGTTCAATGTAGTTACTATGTTTATAGTTCATTTGGAAAGTGTATGTTGGGACTTGTCCCAATGATTGGCATACCCTTGGTTGTGAATTCAAAGTTACATTGGTCATGATTAATTTGATTTACATTAGTCATTAGCCAATCTTCCCATCATAATTTGAAAGCAATATTGTAAGCCAATTCCATTCAACTTTTGGCGCAAAAGATTGTTAGTCAATTTATTGGCACAAGCCAATCATTCATGCAACATTTTTCATGAGATTATCATTAGCCAAGTTTATTAACATTCATATATTTACTTTAGTGAACTCATCATCTCAAGCAAATCAACATTTAACCAAACTAAACTTCATAACTGAATCATAACAAATTCATCATCTCGGACACAACTAAGCCTTAAAACATTCTTTATTTCGTGTAAATAATACTTAAATCATACGAATCAATTCTATAGGCTCCATTCGACATTTATAAATCAAGATATCCACACATTAGGATCAGTTAGCACCACATACCAACAACATGTTCGAGATTACAACTACATACTCATTAGAATCGAAAACGAGGATACTAGGGAGAAGGACGTTCAACAATATCGTTGGGAAGCAACCTTAGTTTCGAGATTCATGATTCAAAGCAATTGAAAATCCTCTTGGAGAAATAATTCCAGGAGAGAAACCCATACCTTATGTAGGATTGAACCTACGAAGATCACCTTGAACGAAAGCTTGAAGAAAACCTTGAAATCGCCTAAGAGAATCGATAAAAACTTTCTGTTTTTCCTTTTCGTTTGCTCACTATTTTGCGTGTGAATTTCCTAGTGTTTGAACGTGAGTCTAAGTCTTAGGAAGTGATCTTGACTCATTAAGATTAGGCTAATTAACTTAATTAAATAAATTAATTAGTTAATTACTAAAACGCCCCTCATAAGTTGACTAAACATAGGAGAACATTTGACTTACCAAAATCTGGAAATTGGCTAGGGTCTCGGCCAAATTTTGAATTTCTCATTAATTAATTAAGTTGTTAATTTAATTAATTAAAGGACCTAGGATAATTACTAAAGTACCCCTAAGTCTTTGGGATCATAACTAACCCTTTTGGACAATCCTAGGTTAGGTACTAGGTTGTCTCTTTAACTAGTTACTAGGTTAGTGTCACCCGGTTAAGTCTTAGGTTGTCGAGTGCACTAAATAGTTTAATTTTGTTTGTCCTAGGTTATTTAGCTAGTTAGGTCATTTAGTTAGAGCCTAGAGTTGGTTAGAGTGTTAGGCCCCACATCGATGGACCCTTGAGCATGCCTGCCCCTAACTACCCTAACAAAATTCAGTTAGGGTGGTCCCCTCACTTGGCCGGTTTTCACATGTGCTTGCACATGTGTTGCTTGTACTTTCCTAACTAACTATTCTTGATGGTTCATTTGGAATGTTTACTTATTGTCCCAAGGATCCTCACTATGTCCTTGGACACTACTTAATCTACACGATCGTTTTAAGTGGTCATGTGCTATGGTGCCTAGGCTTTGACACATGGATGCCTCGTACCTAATTTGTGAGTTAAAGGAAAAAACATTTTAGCCTAGGCTCTTCATTGCAGGTACATTTCTTGGACAAGCTCATTAATGTTAGAAAATTGGCTAACACCCTTTAAGCCAATATTTTCTAATATGCCCAATATTTTGGTTATTTGGGTATTATATAGAAATTGGCTAATACCCCTTAGCCAATTTTCTATACTATGCCCAATATTTCTCAATATTGGGCATTGGGATGCCTATGTACCCCCAATACACATTTTTAAAGACATATTGGGCTCTTCACTAGACATGTAATTTTCCGGAATGTTACAGGTTCCATCAAATTGGTTTTCAAAGTATGTAATTCAAGTGGGTCTCTTCCAATCTCGAAATTGATTTTGTGAATTGTTTTGTTTATGATTTATTTTATATATTATGAATATATTAACATGTATTATAACTCAATTATGTTATTTCTTGATGGATTGGTCTAGTTTGTAGAAGATGACATATTCCCCTTAACCCTAGGTTGTGATCTTTATATGAATTATGTAATGTTTGTTCAATTGACATGGTTATTGGTTGAATTATTATTATATGATGTTATTGTATCAATTATTAATAGATTAATATGAATTGTAGTCAAATTGTGCTAGTTCTTGAGTAATTGATCTAGGTTATGAAGTATATTATGAATTTAACCTAAGTCTCTTATCTTAAGCTATGAACTAGTGATGAATTGGGATGTAGTGATTCAGTTGGCCTTGTTATCATGTTGGTTATTGTTGTGTGATGATATTACACCCTTATTGGGTTGAGTTAAGGGTTGATGGTAACACTTTGAAGACGGATTATGAAGGAGACTTGGTAAGTCTTGTGATCCCTATTCTTTACTTCAATTGTGGTTACTTGTGATTAAGTGATGATGATGTACTGAAGTATACCTTATATTAGGATTGATAGGGTTGGTATGGTGTTGAATTTAAATTTATTGACTATGGTTTTGTGAGGTGTTGGCTAAGATGTAATGTTATAATGATGGTGATAACTACCAGTATGTCTTATCATGAATGACTATGTAAATGTGCTAACCTCACTTATATGAATTGTAATGGAAGGACAATACTCATGCAATTCTTATTGAGCTATGTTGATTATTATTATACAAGGTATATACCCTATGACCTACATTAAGTTATGATGATTAATAAAGACATTATAGACATCTCAAAAGGGACTCTAGCTTAGCACCGAGTGAACTAGAGTGAGGAGTGTCCCATCCCACATATAATGTAGGTAGGATCACTAATGTACTCTTGAGATTGTAGACTATAATGCATGTAGCATAAAATTGTACCAACTATATCTCCTTGTTCTTGAACTATGTTTCCCCCATTGGAATACTAGCTGGTGGATCCACGTAGTTGCTATGTTCATATTTTGGTACTACCTTGTCAAGTAGTCCTCCTTACTTCGGTGTAGGGTTCCATGACACCGGATTCCACATTAGCTCATCTGGTCTATGTTAGTTATGTCAAGATGTTCCCAAAAATATAAAATGAACCAATGGAATGAACTCTAACTAGGATAACCTAAGGGGTTTAGCTTCTAGGTAGGGGTATGGGACTCTACCTAAACATTGCACTAGTTAGCCTTGAGGGAAGTCTTAGAAGGATGTTCTTATATATGAATATGCTTATAATTGTACATGTTATGTATATAATGATCTTGCACATTGATGATACTACATGATGGTTGGTTTCACTTATGAACATGATGATATGTACTCTTAAATGGTATGGTATGTGAAGTTGGATATTAGTCATGGTTCTTGTTTGGTTTACTTGATGGAGTAAGGTTATGGGTCTTTGCTTAGTCATTGCACTAGTTGACTTAATGAGGGTTCATGGGTAATTGTCTTGCTTTGGTTATGTTGTCATGAACTCTGGTCTATGCTTGTTTCATTATAACTTGATGATAGAGTTGTCTTAACTAATTGTTCAATTTTGTGGTATGTATGTTGGCTTGGCCAGATTTAGGATTGTTGGTCTTTAGATGTACATGCTTTTGATTTAATGAATATGTCTTATTGATTGGTATGTCTCCTTGAATAAGCATAAGGCTTTCTAAATGTAAATTAGCATGTTTTAATTAAATGTCCCTTTTTAGCATGATTTGATAATATATATGCATATGGTCTCATACTTAGTACAAGTGGGGTACTAACCCCATTTTCTCCCTTTTCCCCAACATTTTATGTTCCGATAGTTGAAGGGCTTTTGAGATGACTTTGAAGAAGACTTGGAATTTCTCAATCATCCAAGTTGGGTAGGTCCTCACTTTTCGAGTGAAATGCCAATATCAAGCTTATGAATTTGTTTTAGTTTTAAGATTCTTATGTTCTTTCCTTTTCATTTGAGTACAAATTGTATAGCCTATATGTGGCTCTATTAATTTGATGTATGGTCTAGGCCTAAATTTTTATACTCTTGTTAGATGGTAATGAGATGAGACATCCATTTGAGACTATGTTATATCTTATATATCTATGTGCAATAAAAGTAGAAGATTGTGTAATCTTCTTATACGAAGGGCCTATATATACTCAATATGAATATATTATGTGTATGTAGAGGTCTATGTAAATCTCAATGTTGAAGTAATGAAAAGTTTTAAATTTTTCCGCATTTTTTACCTATGAATGTAATGATGTAAGCTAAGAAGCTAGTCTTAGTCCTCAAATAGGACGATGACGCCGGTTACATCAAGGGGGTGCTACCCGGATATGACAAACTTGGTATTAGAGCATGAGGTGTAATATCTTTGAGTCGATATCTCTCTCAACCACGTCAATGTTGATTCTTACTTATAATTGTGAAGCGCACCACACTTATGAATAGGAACCTATGTGATGCTTAGGAAACTTTCACTTTCTTGGAAGTCCAATATCGTGCCTCTAGAGTTTGACTCTACGTGCTTTTAGCATCTAATCCTCTTATTATGATTTTAGGCAATGAATACTCGAAGGAACGCTACATGAAGACTTAAGGTAGATATTGCCAATGCGGGAGTTCCTCCCCGTAGTGATCAAGTCCCTCCTCCTGAAGAAGAATTTAATGATGATCAAGCCTCGGTCAATCCTCCTCCTTTGACGGATTGTGACGTAAGGGTTGCCCTTCTCCAAGTGGCCCAAGCCATTACTACGCAAGCACAAGCTGTCACTATCAAAGCTAAATCCATGATGGCCCAAACTAATCGGGAGGTTGTACCCTAAGAAAACCAACAAGTTGGCACCATGGCCTCTCATTTGAGAGATTTCACTAGAATGAATCCTCCTACTTTCTACGGGTACAAGTTTGAAGAAGACCCCCATGAGTTCATTGATGAAATCTATAAGATCCTTTATGCTATGGGGTTGTCTACTAGTGAGAAGGCTGAGTTAGACACTTATCAACTCAAGCATGTGGCTCAATCTTGGTACGTCCAATGGAGGGACAATAGGCCTTTAAGAGGTGGACCAGTGACTTGGGAGATCTTCAAGAAGGCTTTTCTTAATCGGTTCTTTCCTAGGGAGAAGAGGGAAGCCAAAGTGGTGGAGTTCATCAACCTTCTCCAAGGAGGTATGAGTGTACTTGAATACTATTTGAAATTCACTAAAATTTCAAAGTATGATCCTTCTTTGGTTTCCAATCCTATGGATCAAATGAGCCGCTTTGTGATGGGTGTGTCGGATGACTTTCAAGAGGAATGCCACTCATCTATGATACATGACAATATGAACATTTCTCGTATCATGGTTCATTCTCAACTAGTGGAAGAGGCAAGTGCTAAGAGAAAGAGTAGAGATGCCAAGAGGGCAAGATCTTTTGATGGTGGTTCATCAAAGGTAGGCTTGATATCCAATACAAGCCTAAGTTAAAGAAGAAGTTTCCTAGTCAAGTTCCTACCAAGTTCCCTAAGGCTCGTGATGATAGGGTGTCTAACCCTAAGCCTCAAAAGGGAGGGAGCAGTAGTTCACCAACTAAGAAGCCAAACGTGGAAAGTGTGGCAAGAAGCATTATGGTGATTGCCTTAAAGGAACGTATAATTGTTTTGGTTGGGTAAAAGTGGGCACAAAGTTTGAGATTGCCCAACTGTGAAGGGGCAAGACAAGGAGAGTGGACAACTAAGTGGTTCCAATGATGATCCAAAGAAGAATCACTTTTATGCTCTCCGCTCTAGAGGTGAGCAAGAGACTTCTCCCAATGTGGTGACCGGTATGTTTAAAGTCATCTCTATTGATGTATATGCTTACTTGATCCCGGTGGTACCTTGTCATTTGTTACTCCCCTAGTAGCTAATAAGTTTTACATTATGCCCGATATCTTGAATGAACTTTTATGGTGTCTACCCCGGTGGGTGAGTCGGTTGTTGCAAAAATGTGTATAGAAAATTGTCCTATAATGTTGCCCAATAGAGTTACTTATGTTGAACTAGTAAAACTTGATATGCTTGATTTTGGTATCATATTGGGTATGGATTGGTTGCATGCTTCCTTTGCCTCTATAGATTGTAGAACGAGGGTGGTGAAGTTTAACTTTCCAAATGAGCCCGTTTTAGAGGGGAAGGGGGGGAAATCTATTCCTAGAGGTCGTATCATTTCTTGTTTGAAAGCTTTTAGGATGATCTCTAAAGGGTGCTTAAACCATATAGTAAGAGTCCAAGATTTAAACTCCGAAATTCCCCCCATTGATTCGGTCCCCGTAGTGAAGGAATTTCCATAGGTTTAACCTAATGATCTTCCCCGTTTTCTTCCCGAATGGGAAATTGATTTTGGTTTCGACTTATTACCGGATACAAATCCCTTATCAATTCCTCCTTCTCGGATGGATCCGGCCTAATTGAAAGAGTTGAAGGCTCAACTCGAGAATCTACTACACAAGGGCTTTATTAGACCTAGTATTTCTCCATGGGGTTCTCCGGTTTTTTTTTTGAATAAGAAAGACGGATCCCTTAGAATGTGCATCCATTATTGCCAACTCAATAAGGTCACTATTGAGAACAAGTATTCTTTCCCTCAGATTGACGACTTGTTTGACCAACTCCAAGGGAAAAGCTATTTTTCTAAGATCGACTTGAGATCGGCGTATCACCTACTTAGGGTGAGAGATGAGGATATATCAAAAATGGCATTTCGGACTAGATATGGTTACTATGAGATCTTAGTAATGTCCTTTGGTCTCACTAATGCCCCAGCGGAATTTCTGTATCTCATGAATAGGGTGTTTCGAAGTTACCTAGATTCTTTTATCATTGTCTTCATTGACGACATCTTGGTATATTAAAAAACTGAGGGTGAACACATGGACCATTGAAGGGTCGTGTTACAAGTGCTTAAGAAGAACCAATTATTTGCAAAGTATAGTAAATGTGAGTTTTGGTTGAGGTCGGTGGCGTTTCTTGGTCATATCATCTCTAGTGAGGTAGTTGAGGTTGATCCAAGGAAAATCGAGGCGGTGAGAAATTGGCCTAGTCCATTGACTCCAACTGACATTAGAATTTTCTTGGGTTTAGAGGGTTATTATCGGAGGTTTATGGATGGTTTTGCATCCATTGCATCTCCATTGACTACTTTTACCCAAAAAAGTAAGAAATTTGGGTGGTCGGAGGCATGTGAGAGAAGCTTCCAAATCTTGAAAGATAGGCTTACTTCCGCTTCGGTGTTGACTTTATTGGAGGGTACAAAGGGCTTCGTTGTGTATTGTGATGCATCCCGAGTGGGTTTAGGGTTGTGCTCATGCAGTAGAAGTCTATGCTTCTAGACAACTTAAGGTGCATGAGAGGAATTATCCAACTCATGATCTTGAGTTAGCGGCCGTGGTATTTGCCTTGAAAATATGAAGGCATTAATTGTATGGTGTTCATGGTGATGTGTATAACGACCAAAAGAGTCTTCACTATGTCTTTACTCAAAAGGAGTTGAATCTTTGACAAAGAATGTGGTTGGAATTATTGAAGGATTACGATATTAGTGTTCTCTATCACCCCGGCAAGGCCAATGTGGTTGTGGATGCTCTAAGTCGTATGACCATGGGTAGTTTGTCTCATGTAGAGGAAGCCAAGAAAGGCCTAGTGAAATATGTTCATAACTTAGCTTGATGGTGTGTAAGATTATAAGATTCTCCGAATGGTGGTTTTATGGTCAATCATAACTCTGAGTCATCCTTAGTGGTTGAGGTGAAGTCCAAACAACACCTTGATAAACCATTGATGGAATTGAAGGAATCGGTTCTTGGCAAGATTAATGAGTCATTCTCCTTGGGGGGGGGATGGTGTCTTGAGGTATCAAGGAAGGTTGTGTGTTCCCAACGTAGATGGTTTGAGGAACCGGATTCTTGAAGAAGCTCATCGGTCCCGTTACTCCATTCATCCGGGTTCAACAAAGATGTTCAATGACCTTAGGGAAGTTTTGTGGTGGCAAGGCTTGAAGAAGGACATAGCGAAGGTTTTGGCAAAGTGTCTAAATTGCCAATAAGTGAAAGCCGAACATCAAAAGTCGGGTGATTTACTTCAAGAAATCCAAATTCCTACTTGGAAGTAGGAAGACATCAATATGGATTTTGTGATAGGTTTGCCTCGGACACAAAATCAATATGACTCCATATGGGTGGTTGTGGATAGGTTGACCAAATCCGCTTGTTTTATTCCCGTCAAGTCTACTTATTCGGCGGAGGATTATACAAAGATTTTCACAGATGAGATTGTGTGTCGCCATTGTATTCCGTTATCCATCATATCGTATAGGGGTGCACAATTCAAATCTAGGTTTTGGAGGTCATTCCAATAAGGGTTGGGTACCAAGGTGAAGTTAAGCACCACTTTTCATCCCTAAACGGATGGTCAAGTAGAGTGTACTATTCAAACCCTTGAGGATATGCTTAGAGCTTGTGTCATTTAATGGAGTTTGCTTATAATAATAGTTTCCATTCATCCATATCCATGGCTCCTTATGAAGCGTTGTATGGTAGGAGGTGTAGGTCTCCTAGTGGGTGGTTTGAAGTTGGTGAGTCTTCAATTATTGGTCTCGGTTTGATTTATAAGACTTTGGAGAAAGTTCATATCATAAGGAACCGGTTGCAAACAGCCTATAGTTGGCAAAAGTCTTATGTCGATCATAGGAAAAAAGATTTCGAGTTTGAAGAAGATGATAACGTGTATTTGAAAATTTTGCCTATGAAAGGGGTGGTTAGATTTGGAAAGAAAGGGAAGTTCAGTCCTCATTATGTGGGTGCCTATGAAAACTCACAAAAGGTTGGTAAGGTTGCCTATGAGTTTAAACTCCCTAGTGAATTGTCTTCGGTTCATCCGGTTTTCCATGTTTCTATGCTTAAGAAGTGTATCGGTGATCCCGAGTATATTCTTCCTATTGAGGATCTTGGTGTAAAGGATAACCTCTATCATGAGGAGGTTCCGGTTGAAATCCTTGATTGTCAAGTGAAGAGGTTGAGGAACAAAGAGGTGGCCTCTGTAAAAGTGTTATGGAGAAACCACCTAGTTGAGGGGACAACATGGGAGGCCGAGGACGACATGAAGTCCCTTTACCCTCATCTCTTTCTTAATGAAGGTTAGTTGTTCTTACTTATAATAAAAATAATGACTAAATTTGAAGATGAAATGGGTTTTGGAGAAGTTCTGCAAAAATGTGCATTTTTGGTGTCATTACAATGAAGTTACAGTGAATGGTGCATATTGACTTGAAAATTTGCAATTTCTTCTTGCTTTGAGTCATGTTGTGCATTTTGATATGATGAGTCTTTATCAAATGATATTGAGCATGTTGTTAAGTTGAGTTTTAAGCATAATTGACTCATATATGGTATGTTGAGCTCATGATGTTGTGTGAGAAGGAAAATTCCACATAATGTAATCTTGAGCCTTATGGTGTCGTAATTGAGGTTTTGACTAAAAGGATCACTTTTGGAAGTCCAACTTAATGAGGGGTACTTTGGTTATTTTGGGGGTGGACTATATATTGAATTTAGGTCAATTTTCATTGATTCCCACTCCAAAAACACAAATCCAAATTGAAACCCAAATTGCTCTCACTTCTCTCTACTTTCTCTCTCTCCATTCATCCTCCATTAAAGAATAAGAAGCTTGGGGAAGAAGAAAAAGTCTACAAGGTTTTCACTCAATTTTTGTGAATAAAGCTTCAACAAGGTATGGGTTCTTCACTCTTGGGATTCCTTTCGACAAGAGGTCCTCTCAAAGATGAATTTCAATTACTCAAATTCTTAGGGTTTTTCTCTACGAATGAGTTTTCTTCTAAAGTTAAAACTGATGATTGATTATGTTGAATTATGATTGCCCATGACTAATCTAGTATAGATTATTATGTAATTGATGTAATTGTGGGAATTGTGAATAAATCATGTTCTTTTCCCAATTTCCCCAAGTCTTGGCCCTTACTTGTAAATTGAAGAGGAATTATGAATATGTTAATTATTGTAGTCATATTATTCAATCTATGGGCTGCCTAGGAACTTTTATTGTTGGGATTAAACCTAGTTCTTAAAGAATTCATGATGAACCTTTTTCCCTTAACTCTAGGTTATGATCTTGAATTGAATTGTACATTATTGTTGCAATTGTTTTGGTTAATGCGTGAATTACTATCCTATGATGTTATTATGCTAATCATGAGTGGTATGTTGATATTGCACCCATTGTTGGGTTGAGTATGAGAGTTGATGGTAAGACATTGAGGTTGGCTTATGAAGGAGACTTGGTAAGTCTTGTGATCCCTATTCTTTATTTCAATTGTGGTTACTTGAGATTGAGTGATGATGTTACATTAAAGTATATCTTGTATTAGTATTTATAGGGTTGGTATGATGTTGAATTGAAATATCTTGAATATGTTTAGTGAGGTGTTGTCTAAGGTGTAAATGTTATAAGGATGGTGATAACTTAACAATGTGCCTTATCATGATGTAAATACGTAAATATGCTAACCTCACCTATATGAAATGTAATGAAAAGACTATACTCATGCAATTCTTATTGAGTTATGATGACAATGATTATACAAGGGATAGACCCTATGACCTACATTAAGCAATGATTATTAATAAATACATTTAACACATTTAAAAGGAAACTTAGCTTAGCACCGAGTGAACTTGACAATGGGAGGTGTTGACTTTCCATAGAGGAAGATTCACCCAACAGTTCCACATGAGGTGTTGACTCCCCTATGAGGGATACTCATCTTATGAATTCCCATGATATGAGGCTCTAATTGTTAAGTGCCATGTACAGAGTTCATACCTATCTCTTAGTTCTTGAACTATGTTTCCCCTATAGGAAGACTAGCTAGTGGATCTATCTAGAAAACTACGTTTATGTTTGGTTTTACTTTAGCCGGTAGACCACCTTCCATTGGTATAAGGTTTTACAACACCGGATTCCACACTTAACTCTAGTGGTCTATGACGGTTAAGGCAAGTGTTCACAAAACTAAAAGGAAGTAATGAAGTACAAACCAAATAAGGTGACTTATGAGGTTTGACTTAGCCTAGGTAGGGGTATGGGACTCTACCAATGCCTTGCACTAGTCTGCCTTGAGGGAAGCCTTAGGAGGTTGTCTTATGTATGTATATGCTTATAAATGTAAATGATGATAGTATGATGATCTTACATGTAAATGACACTATGTGATGTTAGTTACTCTTATGAACATGTATTTGGTCTCTATTGCTAAAGTATGATATTATGTACAGTTAATGATATGTATGTGCAGTTTGGACATTGATTATAGTTCTTGCTATGTTGACTTGATTAAGTAAGTTTATGGGACTTTACTTAGTTATTGCACAAGTGGAATTAATGAGGGTCATGAGTAATGGTATTGCTTTGTTATAATGTGAGGAACTTTTATTTATGCTTGTGATATTATGACTTGATGATAGAGTTGTATTTGATTATGGGTTCAAGTATGTTGATATGCATGTGACTTGATTAGACTTAGGGTGGTTTAGTCTTGTATAGTACATGATATTGACTTGATAAATATGCATTAATGACTTGTATTGGTTTTTGAATGTTCATAAGGCTTTCCAAATGTAAAATAGCATGTTTTAATGAAATGTCCCTTTTTAGAATGATTTGATATTATATGTGCATATGGTCTCATACTTAGTACATGTGATGTGCTAACCCCATTATCTCCCTTTTTCCCCAACATTTTAGGTTCCGGTTGTTGAAGGCTTTTGAGTCGACTTGAAGAAAGTATTGGAATTCTCTATCATCCAAGTTGGGTAGGTCCTCACTTTCCGAGGGAAATGCCAATATCAATCTTATGAAGTTGTTTTAGTTTATAGACTCTTATGTTCTTTCCATTTGTTGGAGTACAAATTGTATAGCCTATATGTGGCTTTATTACATTGATGTATGGGCCAGACCCAAATTGTTATACTCTTGTTAGATGGTTATGAGATGAGACGTCTATTTGAGACTATGTTAAGTATCTTATATATCTATGTGCAATAAAAGTAGAAGACTATGTAATCTTCTTATACGAAGGGTCTATGTATACTCGATATGAATATATATTATATATATGTAGAGGTCTATGTAAACCTCAATATAAAAGTAATGAAATGTTTTAAATTTTTCCGCATTTTGACCTATGAATGTAATGAAGTAAGCTAAGAGTCTATTCTTAGTCCTCAAAGAAGACGTCGACGCCAATTACTTCTCGGGGGTGCTCCACGGATATGAAAAACTTGATATCAGAGCATGAGGTTGAATATATTTAGAGTCGCTCAACCATGTCTATGTGGATTCTTACTCATTAGTGTAAAGAGCCCCACACTTATGAATAGGAAACTATAAGATGCTTAGGAAACTCTCACTTTCTTGGAAATCCAATGTCATGCATCGAGAGTCTTGTACTCTATGTGGCTTTATAATCTAATTCTTTCATTGTGATTATAGACAATGAATATTCGAAGGAACGCAGCACGAAGAGTTGAGGAAGAGATTTCCAATGTGGAGTTCCTCCCCGTGGTGATCAAGTCCCTCCTCTCGAAGAGTACGCTAATGATGACCAAACCCCGGTCAATCGTCCACCTTTGACGTATGGTGATATAAAGGCTGCCCTTTTCCAAATGGGCCAAGCCATTACTACGCAAGCACAAGCCTCCACTACTCAATCCAAAGACATGACGGCTCAAACTAATAGGGAGGTTGTACCCCGAGAAAACCAACATATTGGCACCATGGCCTCCTGTTTGAGGGATTTTACTATAATAAATCCTCCTACTTTCTCTGGGTCCAAGGTTGAAGAAGACCCCCAAGAGTTCATTGATGAAATCTACAAGATTATTTATTATATGGGGTTGACTACTAGTTAGAAGGCCGAGTTATCCACTTACCAACTCAAAGATGTGGCCCAAACTTGGTACGTCCAATGGATGGACAATAGGCCTCTAAGGGGTCAACCGGTGACTTTGGAGGTTTTCAAGAAGGCTTTTCTTGATCGGTTCTTTCCTAGGGAGAAGAGGGAAGCCAAAGTGGTGGAGTTCATCAACCTTCGTCAAGGAGGTATAAATGTACTTGAATAAACTTTGAAATTCACTAAATTGTCAAAGTATGCTCCTTCTTTGGTTTCCGATACTAGGAATGAAATGAACGGCTTTGTGACGGGAGTGTCGGATGAATTGTAAGAGGAATGTCATTTGGATATGCTACATGAAAATATGAACATTTCTCATCTCATAGTTCATGCTCAACAAGTGGAAGAGGCAAGATCTAAGAGAAAGAGTAAAGATGCCAAGAGGGCAAGGTATATTTATGGTGGTTCTTCAAAGGGTAGGCTTGATATCCAAGACAAGCCTAAGTTCAAGAGGAGGTTCTCTAATCAATTTCCCTCTAAGTTCCCTAAGGTTCGTGATTATAAGGTAGATAAACCTAGGTCCCAAAAGGTAAGGAGTGGAAACTCACCTAAATGAGAAGCCTACGTGTCCAAAGTGTGGAAAGGGTCACTTTGGTAAATGCTTAGTTAGAACGGGCAATTGCTTTAGGTTTGGTAAAAGTGGGCACAAAGTTAAAGATTGACCAAATTTGAAGAGTCAAGATAAGGGTGGTAGTCAAACTCAAGCAAGTGGTTCTCATGATGTTCCAAAGAATAATCGCTTTTATGCTCTTCGCTATAGAGGTGAGCAAGAGACTTCTCCCGATGTGGTGACCGGTATGTTAAAAGTCTTTTCTATTGATGTATATGCTTTACTTGATCCCGGTGCTACCTTGTCATTTGTTACTCCTCTAGTAGTTAAAAAGTTTGACATTTTTTCGGACAAATTAAATGAACCTTTTATGGTGTCTACCTCGGTGGGTGAGTCCGTAGTTGCAAAAAGGGTGTTTTGAAATTGTCCTATAATGTTACCGGATAGAGTTACTTATGTTTAATTAGTAGAACTTGACATGCTTGATTTTGATATCATATTGGTATGGATTGGTTGCATGCTTGGTTTGCCTCTATAGATTGTAGAACAAGGGTGGCGAAGTTTATTTTTCCAAATGAACCCATCTTAGAGTTGAAGGGGGGAAATTCTATTCCTAGAGGTCGTATCATTTCTTGTTATAAAGCTTGTAAGATTATCTCTAAAGGGTGTTTAAACCATATAGTAAGAGTCAGAAATTTAGACTCTCAAATTCCTCCCATTGAGTAGGTCCCCATAGTGAGGGAATTTCCAGAGGTCTTTCCTAATGACCTTCTCGGTATTCCTCCTAAACGGGAAATTGATTTTGATATCGATAGGCTACCAGATACAAATCCCATTTCAATTCCTCCTTATCAGATGGCTTTGGCCGAAAAGAAAGAGTTGAAGGCTAAACTCAAAGACTTACTAAAAAAGGGCTTTATTCAGCCTAGTATTTCTCCATGGGGTGCTTCGGTATTGTTTGTGAAGAAGAAGGATGGGTCTCTTAGAATATGTATCGATTACCATCAACTCAAAAAGTCACAATCAAGAATAAGTACCCTCTCCCTCGGATTGATGATTTATTTGATCAACTCGAAGGTGTGACTTACTTTTCCAAGATTGACTTGAGATTGGGATATCATTAACTTAGAGTAAGAGGTGAAGATATTCCCAAGAGGGCATTTCGAACAAGATAAGATCACTATGAGTTCTTTGAAATGTCCTTTGGTCTCACTAATGCCCCGTCGGCATTTATGGACCTAATGAATAGGATGTTTTGAGGTTACCTAGTTTCATTTTTCATTGTCTTCATTGACGACATCTTGGTATATTGGAAAAATGAGGGTGAACACTTGAACAATTTGAGGGTGGTGCTTCAAGTGCTTAAAGAACATCAATTGTTTTCCATGTATTACAAATGTGAGTTTTGGTTGAGGTCGGTAGCGTTTCTTGGTCATATCATCTCTAGTGAGTGAGTTGAGGTTAATCCAAGGAAAACCGAGGCGGTGAAAAATTGGCCTAGACCATTGACTCAAACTGACATTAGAAGTTTCTTGGGTTTAGCGCGTTATTATCTGAGGTTTGTGGATGGTTTTGCGTCCATTGCTTCCCCCTTGACAACCTTGACTCAAAAGAATATGAAGTTTGAGTGGTCGAAGGCATGTGAAAAGAGCTTCCAAATGTTGAAGGATAGGCTTACTTCCGCTCCGGTATTGACTTTACCGTAGGGTACGAAGGGTTTTGTGGTGTAATGTGATGCATCCCGAGTTGGGTTGGGTGTGTGCTTATGCAACATGGCAAAGTTATAGCCTATGCTTCTAGGCAACTCAAAGTTTATGAGAAGAATTATCCGACTCATGACCTTGAGTTAGCGGTCGTGGTATTTGCCTTGAAAATATGCAGGCATTATCTCTATGGGGTTCAATTTGATGTGTATACAGACCATAAAAGTCTTCAATAGTATTCACACAAAAGAAGTTGAATCTCCGACAAAAGAGATGGTTAGAGTTGTTGAAAGACTATGACATGAGTGTTCTTTATCACCCCGACAAGGCTAATATGGTATCGGATTCTCTAAGTCGGTTGTCCATGGGAAGTGTGTCCTATGTGGAAGAATCCAAGAGAAACCTAGTGAAAAATGTTCATAGGTTGGCTTGTTTAGGGTTCGAATTAAATGTTCTCCAAATGGTGGTATGGTGGTATATTATAACTCCGAGTCGTCTTTGGTGGTTGAGGTAAAGTCTAAGAAACACCTTGATCCATTATTGATGGAGTTGAAAGAATCGGTTATTGGTAAGATGAATGAGTCATTCTCCCAATGGGGATGGAGTTCTTAGATATCAAGGTAGATGTGTGTGCCTAATGTGGATGACTTGAGGAGTAGGATCCTTGAGGAAGCTCATGGAGCCTGTTACTCTATTCATCTGGGTTCTACAAAGATGAACGATGACCTTAGAGAAGTATTTTGGGGGGATTGTCTAAAAATGGATATTTCAAAGTTTGTTGCAACGTGTCCCAATTGTCAACAAGTGAAGGCCGAGCACCAAAAACCGAGTGGCCTACTACAAGAAATCCAAACTCCTGCTTGAAAGTGGGAAGATATCAACATGGATCTAGTAGTAGGTTTTCCTCGAACTCGAATGCAATATGACTCTATATGGGTGGTAGTTGATAGATTCACCAAATCCACTCACTTTATTCCTGTTAAGTTTACTTATTCGGTGGAAGATTATGCAAAGATCTATATTGACAAGATAGTGAGTCTTCATGGGGTTCCTTTGTCCATCATATCGGATAGAGGTGCTAAATTTACATATAGATTTTGGAGATCCTTTCAAAAGGATTTGGGTACTCAAGTGAAGTTAAGCACCGCTTTTCATCATCAAACGAATTGTCAAGCGGAGCAAACTATTCAAACTCTTGAAGATATGCTTAGAGTTTGTATAATTGATTTTAAGGGAAATTGGGATGAGCATTTGCCTTTGGTGGAGTTCTCCTATAACAATAGTTTTCATTCATCCATCTCTATGGCTCCTTATGAAGCCTTGTATGGTAGGAGGTGTAGATCTCCTATTGGGGTGTTTGAAGTTTGTGAGTCTTCTCTTTTCGGTCCTGATTTGATTTATAAGACTTCGGAGAAAGTTCATATCATAAGGAACCGGTTGCGAACAGCCTATAGTCGGCAAAAGTCTTATGCCGATCATAGGAGAAGAGATTTATAGTTTGAAGAAGCTGATAAAGTGTACTTAAACATTTTGCATATGAAAGGGTGGTTAGATTTGGCAATAAAGAAAAGTTGAGTCCTCATGATGTGGGTCCCTATGAAATCTTGCAAAGGGTTGGAAAGGTTGCCTATGACTTGAAGCTCCATAGTGAACTATCCTCGGTTCATTCGGTTTTCCATGTCTCTATGCTTAAGAAGTGTATCGGTGATCCCGAGTCAATTCTTCCTATTTAGGGGCTTGGTGTTGAAGAGAACCTCTCTAATTAGAAGGTTCTGGTTGAAATCGTTGATCGTCAAGTGAAGAGGTTGAGGAACAAAAAGGTGGCCTCCGTAAAAGTGTTATGGAGAAACCAGCTAGTTGAGGGAGTAACATGGGAGGCTGAAGCCAACATGAAGTCTAGTTATCCTTATCTCTTAACTAGTGAAGGTTAGTTGTTCTTTCTTATAATGAAAATAATGACTAAATTTAAAGTTGCTATGATTTTTGGAGAAGTTTTGCAAAATGCGCATTTTGGTGTCATTACAGTAAAGTTCCAGTGAAATTGGGCATATTGACTTAAAAATTTGCAATTCATCTTGTTTTGAGTTATGTTTTGCGTTTTGATATGGTGGTTTTTATGAAATGATATTGACCATGTTGGTAAGTCAAGTTTTGGCATAATTGACTCATATTTAGTATGTTGAGCTCATGTTAATGTGAGAAGGAAATTCCTCATGATGTGATGTTGAGTCTTACATGTGGTAATTGAAGTTTTTAAATTTCTACGTGTAAAAATACCATGATTGATGTTATAACTCAAGTTGTTATGCATTTTTGTTTGTTGGGCTGCTAGTCTTGAGTCTATTCCCTCCTTCCAAAAGATTTTAGTGTCCTTCAGGGACGAATGTTCCTAAAGGGGGGATAATGTAATACTTCAAAAGTCTAAGACGTGTCCTAGAGCCTAACATAGGTGTCAAAAGGTTTAGACAATATTTTAAGGTCAATTTTAATTAATATAAAACGTCAAGGAACGCCCATGACGTCCGGTGAACTAGTCACGTGTACTAGTGTGGTGCTTTGATGGTTTGAAAGAAGAGTAGATGGTTTCATCTTAGTGAGATGATGAGGGAGAACTTATGAACATGTATTTGGTCTCTATTACTAAAGTATGATATTATGTACTCTTAATGATATGTATGTGGAGTTTGGACATTGGTTAGAGTTCTTGCTAGGTAAACTTGATTAAGTAAGGTTATGGGGTTTTGCTTAGTTATTGCACAAGTGGACTAAATGAGGGTCATGAGTAATGGTCTTGCTTTGTTATAATGTGAGGAACTATTATTTATGCATGTGATATTATGACTTGATGATAGAGTTGTATTTAGTTAAAGGTTCAAGTATGTTGATATGCATGTGACTTGATTAGACTTAGGGTTGTTTAGTCGTGTATAGTACATGGTATTGACTTGATAAATATGCATTAATGACTTGTATTGGTTCTTGAATGTGCATAAGGCTTTCCAAATGTAAAATAGCATGTTTTAATGAATGTCCCTTTATATCCTGATTTTATATTATATGTGCATATTATCTCATACTTAGTACATGTGATGTGCTAAACCCATTTTGTCCCTTTTTCCCCAACATTTTAGTTTCCGGTTGTTGAAGGCTTTTGAGACGGCTTGAAGGAAGACATGGATTTCTCAATCATCCAAGTTCGGTAGATCCTCACTTTCCGAGTGCAATGCTAATATCAACTTATGAAGTTGTTTTAGTTTAAAGACTCTTATAATCTTTCCTTTTTATTGGAGTACGAATTGTATAGACAATATGTGGCTTTATTACATTAATGTATGGGTCAGACCCAAACTGTTATACTCTTATTATATGGTTATGAGATGACGTCCATTTGAGACTATGTTAAGTATCTTATATATCTATGTGCAATAAAAGTAGAAGACTATGTAATCTTCTTATACGAAGGGTCTATGTATACTCGATATGAATATATATTATGTGTATGTAGAGGTCTATGTAAACCTCATTATAGAAGTAATAATTTTTTTTTAAATATTTCCGCATTTTGACCTATGAATGTAATGATTTAAGCTAAGAGGCTAGTCTTAGTCCTCAAAAAGGACGTCGACGACAGTTACGTCTACGGGGTGCTCCCCGAATGTGACAAACTTGGTATCGGAGCATGAAGTTTAATATCTTTAGATTCGCTCAACCACGTCTATGTAGCTTCTTACTCATTAATATTAAGAGCGCCAAACTTATGGATAGGAAACTATATGATGCTTAGGAAACTCTCACTTTCTTGGAAATCCAATGTCATGCCTCGAGAGACTTGTACTCTATGTGCCTTTTTAATCTAATTCTTTCATTGTGATTATAGGCAATTAATATTCGAAGGAACACGGAAGGAAGACTTGAGGAAGAGATTTCCAATGCGGGAGTTCCTCCTCGTGGTGATCAAGTCCCTCCTCTCGAAGATGATGCTAATGATGACCAAGCCCTGGTCAATAATCCTCCTTTGACGGATGGTGATATAAAGGTTGCCCTTTTCCAAATGGCCCAAGCCATTACTATGCAAGCACAAGCCTCCACTACTCAAGCCCAAGCCATGACGTCCCAAGCTAATAGGGAGGTTGTACCCCGAGCAAACCAACATGTTGGCACCATGGCCTCCCATTTGAGGGATTTTACTAGAATGAATCCTCCTACTTTCTCTGGGTCCAAGGTTGAAGAAAACCCCCAAGAGTTCAATGATGAAATCTACAAGATTATTTATTCTATGTGGTTGACTACTAGTGAGAAGATCGAGTTAGCCACTTACCAACTCAAAGATATGGCCAAAACTTGGTACGTCCAATGGAGGGACAATTGGCCTCTAAGGGGTGGACCGTTGACTTGGGAGGTTTTCAAGAAGGCTTTTCTTGATCGGTTCTTTCCTAGGGAGAAGAGGGAATCCAAAGTGGTGTAGTTCATCAACTTTAGTCAATGAGGTATAAGTGTATAATTCACTAAATTGTCAAAATATGCTCCTTGTTTGGTTTCCGATCCTAGGAATAAAATGAGCGGCTTTGTGACGGGAGTGTCGGATGAATTGAAACAGGAATTTTATTTGGATATGCTATATGACAATAAGAACATTTCTTGTCTCATGGTTCATGCTCAACAAGTGGAAGAGGCAAGATCTAAGAGAAAGTGTAGAGATGCCAAGAGGGTAAGATCTATTTATGGTGGATCTTCAAAGGGTAGGCTTGATATCCAAGACAATCCTAAGTTCAAGATGAGGTTCTGTAATCAAGTTCCCTATTAGTTCCCTAAGGATCATGATTATAAGGATCCTAAACCAAGGTCCAAAAAGGGAAAGAGTGGAAACTCACCTAATGAGAAGCCTACGTGTCCAAAGTGTGGAAAGGGTCACTTTGGTGAATGCTTAGTCGGAACGGGCAATTGCTTTAGTTGTGGTAAAAGTGGGCACAAAGTTAGAGATTGACCAAATTTGAAGGGGCAAGACAATGGTGGTAGTCAAACTCAAGCAAGTGGTTCTCTTGATGTTCCAAAGAAGAATCGCTTTTATGCTCTCCGCTATAGAGGTGAGCAAGAGACTTCTCCCGATGTGGTGACCCGTATGTTGAAAGTCTTTTCTATTAATGTATTTGCTTTACTTGATCTCGGTGCTACCTTGTCATTTGTTACTCCTCTAGTAGCTAAAAAGTTTGACATTTTTTCCGACATCTTGAATGTACCTTTTATGGTGTCTACCTCGGTGGGTGAGTTGGTAGTAGCAAAAAGGGTGTTTTGAAATTGTCCTATAATGTTTCCCAATAGAGTTACTTATGTTGACTTAGTAGAACTTAACATGCTTGATTTTGATATCATATTGGGTATGGATTGGTTGTATGCTTGCTTTGCCTCTATAGATTGTAGAACAAGGGTGGTGAAGTTTAACTTTCCAAATGAACCTGTCTTAGAGTTGAAGGGGGGAAATTCTATTCCTAGAGGTCATATCATTTCTTGTTTTAAATCTTGTAAGATGATCTCTAAAGGGTGTTTATACCATATAGTAAGAGTCAGAGATTTAGACTCTGAAATTCCTCCCAATGAGTTGGTCCCCGTAGTGAGATAATTTCCAGAGGTCTTTCCTAATGACCTTCTCGATATTCCTCCCGAACGGGAAATTGATTTTGGTATCGATAGGCTACAAGATACAAATCCCATTTCAATTCCTCCTTATCGGACGAATCCGACGAATTGATAGAGTTGAAGGCTAAAATCAAAGACTTATTAGAAAAGGTCTTTATTCGGCCTAGTATTTCTGCTTGGGGTGCTCGAGTATTATTTGTGAAGAAGAAGGATGGGTCCCTTAGAAAGTGTATTGATTACCATCAACTCAACAAAGTCACAATCAAGAACAAGTACCCTCTCCCTCGGATTGATGATTTATTTGATCAACTCATGACTGTGAGTTACTTTTCCAAGATTGACTTGAGATCGGGATATCACAAACTTAGAGTAAGAGGTGAAGATATTTCCAAAACGACATTTTGAACAAGATATGGTCACTATGAGTTCTTGGTAATGTCTTTTGGTCTCACTAATGCCCCGGCGGCATTTATGGACCTAATGAATAGGATGTTTCGAAGTTACCTAGATTTATTTGTCATTGTCTTCATTGACCACATCTTGGTATACTCGAAAAATGATGGTGAACACTTGAACCATTTGAGGGTGGTAATGCAAGTGCTTACAAACATCAATTGTTTGCCATGTATTGCAAATGTCAGTTTTGGTTAACGCCGGTAGCGGTTCTTGGTCATATCATCTCTAGTTTGGGAGTTGAGGTTGATCCATGGAAAACTGAGGCGGTGAAAAATTGGCCTAGACTATTGACTCCAACTGACATTAGGAGTTTCATGGGTCTAGCGGGTTATTATCGGAGGTTTGCTGATGGTTTTGCGTCCATTGCTTCCCCCTTTACAACCTTGACTCAATAGAATATGAAGTTTGAGTGGTTGGAGGCATGTGAAAAGAGATTCCAAATATTGAAGGATAGGCTTACTTCCGCTCTGGTATTGACTCTACCATAGGGTACGAAGGGTTTTGTGGTATAATATGATGCATCCGAGTTTGGTTAGGGTGTGTGCTTATGCAACATGGCAAAGTTATAGCCTATGCTTCTAGGCAACTCAAAGTTTATGAGAAGAATTATCCGACTCATGACCTTGAGTTAGCGGTCGTGGTATTTGCCTTGAAAATATGGAGGCATTATCTCAATGGGGTTAATGTTGATGTGTATACGAACCATAAAAGTCTTCAATATGTATTCACTCAAAAGAAGTTAAATGGTGGTATAGTGGTACATCATAACTCCGATTCGTCTTTGGTGGTTGAGGTGAAGTCTAAGCAACACCTTTATCCATTATTGATGGAGTTGAAAGAATCGGTTATTGGTAATATGAATGAGTAATTCTCCCAAGGGGGGATAGGGTTCTTAGATATCAAGGTAGATTGTGTGTGCCTAATGTGGATGACTTGAGGAGTAGGATCCTTGAGGAATCTCATGGAGCCCGTTACTCTATTCATCTGGGTTCTACAAAGATGTACCATAACCTTAGAGAAGTACTTTGGTGGGATGGTCTAAAAATGAATATTGAAGAATTTGTTGCAATGTGTCCCAACTATCAACAAGTGAAGGCCGAGCACAAAAAGCCGAGTGGTCTACTTCAAGAAATCGAAACTCCTACTTAAAAGTGGGAAGATATCAACATGGATTTTGTAGTAGGTTTTCCTCGAACTCGAATGCAATATGACTCTATATGGGTGGTAGTGGATAGATTGACCAAATTCGCTCACTTTATTCCTGTTAAGTCTACTTATTTGGCGGAATATGCAAGGATCGATACTGACAAGATAGTGAGTCTTCATGGGGTTCCTTTGTCCGTCATATCGGATAGAGGTGCTGAATTTACATATAGATTTTTGAGATCTTTTCAAAAGGGTTTGGGTACTCAAGTGAAGTAAAGCATCGCTTTTCATCATCAAACGTATTGTCAAGCGTGGCGAACTATTCAAACTCTTAAAGGTATACTTAGATCTTGTATAATTGATTTAAAGGGAAATTGGGATGAACATTTGCCTTTGGTGGAGTTAACCTATAATAATAGTTTTCATTCATTCATCTCTATGGCTCCTTATGAAGACTTGTATGGTAGGAGGTGTAGATCTCCTATTGGGGTGTTTGAAGTTTGTGAGTCTTCGGTTTTCGGTCCCGATTTGATTTATAAGACTTTGGAGAAAGTTCATATCATAAGGAACCGGTTGCTAACAACCTATAGTCGGCAAAAGTCTTATACCGATTATAGGAGAAGAGATTTACAGTTTGAAGAAGCTGATAAAGTGTACTTGAAAATTTCGCATATGAATAGGTAGTTAGATCTGGCAATAAAGAGAAGTTTAGTCCTCATTATGTGGGTCCCTATGGAATCTTGCAAAGGGTTAGCAAGGTTGCCTATGAGTTAAAGCTCCATAGTGAACTATCCTCGGTTCATCCGGTTTTCCATGTTTGTATGCTTAAGAAGTGTATCCGTGATCCCGAGTCTATTCTTACTATTGAGGGTCTTGGTGTGCAAGAGAACCTCTCTAATGAAGAGGTTCTAGTTGAAATCATTGATCGTCAAGTGAAGAGGTTGAGGAACAAAAAGGGGCCTCCATAAAAGTGTTATGGAGAAACCACCTAGTTGAGGGAGCAACATGGGAGGCCGAAGCCGACATGAAGTCCCGTTATCCTCATTTCGTAACTAGTGAAGGTTAGTTGTTCTTTCTTATAATGAAATTAATGACTAAATTTAAAGTTGCTATGAATTTTGGAGAAGTTTTGCAAAAATGTGCATTTTGGTGTCATTACAGTGAAGTTACAGTGAAATTTGGCATATGGACTAAAAAATTTGCAATTCTTCTTGTTTTGAGTTATGTTTTATGTTTTGATATTATAACATTTCGAAAACGTAAGACGTGTCGTTAAGCTTAACATAGGTGTCGAGAAGTTTAGACACTATTTTTAAGGTTAGTTTCATGAGAATAGGTCACTTAGGAAGTTTTGGAACTAAAATGTTTAAGAACGTCCAAGAAGTCCAAAAGTTGGTCCATAGAGGTGCTTGTGTGCCTTGGACCAACGGACTGTCGATGCCACCGTCCCTCATCACTTATCCACACCTTGGTGGATGGCCAGTTACGGGACTGCCGATGGGCCGTAAGTGGACTGACGGGGCGTCTATGCCTTCGTTGTCCCATACTTGGCCTGGTGGAGGAAGACCCCAGCTTCACAAGTCTCTCACCGGGACGACGGACGTGCAGCACGGAGGAGGGGCCAGTCCGTAGACCCACAGACGAACCGTCGACGGGGTCTCGTCTTTGAGGTCAGGTCAGTTTTAGTCACGTTTTAGTTAAGTCATTTAAGTTAGTTAGGGGTTTAGGGGGTTAATTAAGGGATGTAGGTAGGTCTAATTAAGTTAGTTAGTCACCCTATAAAGCCCCTAACCTCTCTTAATCTAAACACAACTCTAAAACAAATTCCTCTACCTTCTCTCTACTTTATCTCTCTATTGGAAGACTCCATTGAAACTAAGTCTAAGAGGTGATTTGGGGGAGGGAAAAGGGTGGATTAATCTTCAATTTCTCATAAAAACAATAAGGTATGGGATCTGTTCACCTTTGAGACTTCTTTCCTCAAAGGGTTCATCCAAATTGATTTCAAAGTTAGTGATTTCTAATGGGTTTCATCCAATTCTAAATTTCATGATATGAATTGAGTTGTTGATGTTTCTTTTAGGTTGATAATAATTGATTAACATGTATTCTAACTTAATTGGAGTAATTGATGATGATCTTGACTAAATCGAAGAACATGTTCCCAAGTCCTTAACCCTAGGTTATGTTCTTAACTTAGATTGTAAATTGTTCATTCAATTGACTTGTTTAGGGACAGAATCACGTGTATATGATGTTTATATGCTGTTTATGAACCAATTAGGATGATAATTAGTCTTTCATTATATTTCTTGATAGGTGATCTAGGGTATGATGAATTGACTAAATCCTAAGCTTTGATCTACTATTGAATTGTGAAGTAGTGACTATTCTATACTTGTGCTTACATTGGTTATTGAATTTTGGTGATTTCATGACCTAATTAGGTTGAAGTAAGGGTTGATGGTAAGACCTTGATGAAGGTGAAATTGTGAAGAAGACTTGGTAAGTCTTGTGACCTTATCCTTTGTTTCAATTATGGTTAATTGTGGTTAAGTCATGATGATTATATTGGAGCATGTTTGTATAAGATTTATAGGTTGGTATGATGTTGAATTGAAATGTCTTGGTATGGTTGTGAGGTTGATTAAGATGTAAAGTAATAAGGGTGATGATGATTGCCAAATGTGCTTTATTATTGAAAGGCTATAAAGTGTTAACCTTACTTATGAGAGTTATGATAAAAGGCTTTTACTCATGCAATTCCTATTGAGCTATTATGATGATGATTATACAAGGGCTAGACCCTATGACCTAAACTAAGTTATGATTGGTAAATAAAGATTAAAGACATTTCAATAAGGGACTATCTTAGCACCAAGTGATCTTGTATGTGAGAGGGTGACACTTTTCCACATAGGGAAGGTAGGGTTCACTACGGTTCTCACGGGTTGGATAGCCTCATGACCCTAATAGTGTGTAGAGTGATATCTCCTATGATGCCCCAAGTTCCATAACTATGTTTCCACCATAGGAATACTAGCTAGTGGATCCACCTAGAAAGCTATGTTTACGTTAGGTATTACCTTGGACGACAGACCACCTTCCATCGGTGTAAGGTTATGACACCGGATTCCACATTAGCTCATGTGGTCTATGTCGGTTAATACAAGTGTTCCCTAAAATAAAATGAAGTAATGATGTATAGGATAACTAAGGTGACTTGAAAGGTTAGACTTAACTTAGGTAGGGGTATGGGACTCTACCTAGGTCTTGCACTAGTTTTCCTTGATAGAATCTTTGGCAGGTCAATATTATGTATGTAAATGATTATGAAAGGTAAATGAATTTATATGATGATTATGATGCTTATAGACATGCAATTGGTTCTTGTTGACTAAAGTATGAAATAATGTATGACGAAGGTTATGTTATGTGAAGTAAGTTACTATTTGTGATTCTTCTTTGGCTACTTGATTAAGTAGGGTTATGAGGCTTTACTTGGTCATTGCACTTGTGGCTTTATAAGGGTTATGTATGGTTGTGTTGCTTTACTAGTTCAGATGATTAACTCTTACTTATAATTGTAATATGATTACTTGATGTTAGGGTTATGTGAGATTATGGGTTCAAATATGTGATATGCATATTATTGCTTTGACTTGGTTAAGCATGTCTAATTGGTTGGTCTAGTTGTTGATTGTGCATAAACTTAAACGGCATGATTTTAACTATATATCCCTTTTTAGCATGTTTGATTGTTATATGTGCATATGGTCTCATACTTAGTACATGTGGCGTACTAACCCCATTTTCTCCCTTATTCCCAAACACTTTAGGTTTCGATCGTTGAGGTTTGGTTCGAAGCGATTGAGAAGATGGCTTGGATACTCTTATCATCCAAGTGGTAGGTCCTCATTTTCCCGATGATGATGCCGATATTCTACCTACAGATTGTTTAGCTATTATGGCACTTATGTCGACTCTATTTTTCATTTGAAGACAAAGCTGTATAACGCCTATATGTGGCTTACTTTTATTGTTGTAGGGCTATGCCCATGTTGTATTATCGTTTTAGATGGTCTATGAGATGAGACGGATTTTATGACTCTAATTCTATCTTATATATGTGTATGAACTAAAAGTAGAAGACTAAGTAATCTTCATATATGAACGGGTCTATGTATACTCGATAGTATACTGTTATGTGTATGTAGAGGTCTATGTAAACCTCCGATTAGATATAGTTAAAAAGTTGTAAATTTTTCCGCATATTTTAGACAATGAATGTTATGATGAATGCTAAGATTCTAGTCTTAGTCCTCAAAGAGGATGACGACGCCGGTTACGTCTAGGGGGTGCTCCCCGGCTGTGACAAGATTGAAATTAGAGCATGAGGTTAAATATCCTTGATAATTACGTCTCTCTCAACAACGTCTATGTAGATTTGTACTCATAATTGTGAAGCGTGCCACACTTATGAATAGGAATCTATATGATGCTTAGGAATCTCTCTTTTCTTGGAAATCCAAAGTCGTGCCTCTAGAGTAACTATTATGTGCTTTCGTATTAACCTTGTATTTTTGGTTATAGGCAATGAATATTCGGAGGAATGCGGCTAGGAGGCTTGAGGAGGAGGTTGCTCCTCCCCGTGTTGAAGAAGATCCTCCACTTGAAGAGGGGGTTAATGTTGAGCAAGTTCCGTCCAACCCTCCACCCTTAACGGATGGAGACAAAGGGTTGCCCTTCTCCAATTGGCTCAAGCCGCTACTCTCTAAGCTCAAGCTATGATGGCCCAAGCCAATTGGGAGGTTGTTCACCGAGCCACTCAACAAGTCTCTACTATGGTTTCTCGACTAAGGGACTTCACTCGGATGAATCCGCCAACTTTATATGGTTCTAGGGTTGATGAGGACCCTCAAGAGTTCTTTGATGAGGTGTATAAGGTTCTCTTTGCCATGGGGTTGAGTTCGAGTGAGAAGGACGAGTTAGCCACATATCAACTCAAAGATGTGGCTCAAACTTGGTATGTTCAATGGAGGGATAATCGGCCTCTTCGTGGTGGACCGGTAACATGGGAGATTTTCAAAAAGTCATTTCTTGATCGATTCTTCCCTAGAGAGATGAGGGAGGCCAAAGTGGTGGAATTCATCAACCTTCATTAAGGAGGTATGAGTGTTCTTGAGTATTTAATGAAGTTCACTAAATTGTCAAAATATGCTCCTTCCTTGGTTTCGGATCCTAGGGATGAGATGAGCCGCTTTGTGACGGAAGTATAGGATGATCTACAAGAAGAATGTCATTCGGCCATGCTTCATGATAATATGAATATATCTCAGCTTATGGTGCATGCTAGGCAAGTTAAGGAATCTCGGGCTAGGAGAAAGGCAAGAGATGCTAAGAAGACAAGGTCTTTTGAAAGGGATTCTTCCACGAGTAGGCTTGAGATTCAAGACAAGCCTAGGTTCAAAAAGAGGTTCTCAAATCAAGTTCCATCAAAGTTACCTAAGACTCGTGATGATAAAGGGTCAAAGCCGAGAGCTCAAAAGGGGAAAAGTGGTAATTCACCTATTGATAAGCCTACTTGTGGTGAGTGTGGAAAGAAGCATTTCGATAATTGTCTCATTGGTACGGATAAATTCCTTAGTTGTGGAAAAGTTGGGCACAAGATTCGAGATTGTCCTAACATGAAAGGGCAAGAGAAGAGTGGTCAAGCAAGTTGTTCTAGTGATGCTCCAAAGAAGAACCTCTTCTATGCTTTCGTACTAGGGGTGAGCAAGAGACCTCTCCCGATGTGGTGACGGGTATGTTAAAAGTCTTTGCTATTGATGTTTATGCTTTACTTGATCCGGGTGCTACTTTGTCTTTTGTTACTCCTCTTGTAGCTAAAAAGTTTGATTCTTTACCCGATGTCTTGCATGAGCCTTTCCTAGTGTCTACACCGGTGGGTGAGTCGGTTGTTGCAGAAAGGATTTATAGAAATTGTCCTATCATGTTGCCCAATAGAGTATCTAATATTGATCTAGTTGAACTAGATATGCTTGATTTTGATATTATTTTGGGTATGGATTAGTTGCATTCTTGTTTTGCCACTATTTATTGTAGGACAAGGGTAGTGAGGTTCAATTTCCCAAATGAACCCATTGTTGAGTGGAAGGGGGGAAGTTCTATTCCTAGAGGTCGTATCATTTCTTGTTTGAAGGCTTGCAAAAAGATATCTAAGGGCTGCCTATATCATATAGTGAGAGTCCAAGATATTGACTCCGAAATTCCTCCCATCGAGTCGGTACCCATAGTGAGTGAATTTCCAGAGGTTTTCCCTAATGACCTTCCCGGTATTCCTCCCAAACGGGAAATTGATTTTGGTATCGATTTGCTACCGGAAACAAACCCTAGTTTGATTTCTCATTATCGAATGGCTCCGGCCAAATTGAAGGAGTTGAAGGCACAACTTAAAGATTTTCTAGACAAGGGCTTTATTTGGCCTAGCATTTATCCATGGGGTGCTCCGGTCTTGTTCGTGAAGAAAAAAGATGGGTCTTTGAGAATGTGTATTGATTACCGCCAACTCAACAAAGTCATAATCAAGAACAAGTATCCTCTTCCTCGGATTGATGATTTATTTGATCAACTCCAAGGGGCAAGCTACTTCTCCAAAATTGACTTGAGGTCGGGGTATCACCAACTAAGGGTGAGAGGTGAGGATGTACCAAAAATGGCTTTTCGGACTCGTTATGGCTACTATGTGTTTCTTGTTATGTCCTTTGGTCTCACTAATGCTCCGTCGGTGTTCATGGACCTAATGAATAGAGTATTTCAAAGTTACCTAGATTAATTTGTCATTGTGCTCATTGACGACATCTTGGTATACTCGAAGAATGAAGGTGATCACATGGGTCATTTGAGGGTGGTATTGCAAACCCTTAAAGAGCATTAATTGTTTGCTATGTATAGCAAATTTAGTTTTGGTTGAGGTCGGTGGCATTTCTTTGTCACATCATCTCTAGTGAAGGAGTTCAGGTTGATCCAAGGAAAACGGAAGCGGTTAGAAATTGGCCGAGACCATTGACTCCAACCGACATACGGAGTTTCTTGGGTCTTGCGGGTTATTATCGGAGGTTTGTGGATAGTTTTGCGTCCATTGCATCACCTTTGACTACTTTGACCCAAAAGAGTAAGAAGTTTGAGTGGTCCGAAGCATGTGAAAAGAGCTTCCAATTATTGAAAGATAGGCTTACTGCGGCTCCGGTGTTGACATTACCGGAGGGTACAAAGGTCTTTCTGGATTATTGTGATGCATCCCGTGTTGGTTTGGGGTGTGTGCTTATGCAACATGGGAAGGTTATTGCCTATGCTTCTAGGCAACTTAAGGTAAATGAGAGGAACTATCCCACTCATGACCTTGAGTTAGCGGCCGTGGTGTTCGCTTTGAAGATTTGGAGGCATTATTTGTATGGTGTCCATGTTAATGTGTTCACCGATCATAAAAGTCTCCAATACATGTTTACCCAAAAGGAGTTGAATCTCTAAAAAAGAAGATGGCTTGAATTATTGAAAGATTATGATATGAGTGTTCTTTATCATCCGGGCAAGGCGAATGTTGTAGCGGATACTCTAAGCTGTTTGTCTATGGGTAGTGTTTCTCATGTTGATGAAGCCAAAAGGGACCTAGTGAAAGAGGTTCATCGATTGGCTAGATATGGAGTTAGATTGGAGGGCTCCTCAAATGGTGGTGTGATGTTCCATCATAACTCCAAGTCATCTTTGGTTGTTGAGGTAAAGTCTAAACAACACCTTATAAACCATTAATGGAGTTGAAAGAATTGGTTCATGGTAACTTTAATGAGTCCTTCTCCTTAGGGGGGGATGGTGTTTTGAGATATCAAGGGCGGTTGCGTGTTCCAAATGTTGATGATTTGCGGAACCGTATCCTTGAAGAAGCTCATGGGTCCCATTATTCCATTCATCCAGGGTCAACAAAAATGTGTCATGACCTTAGAGAGGTGTATTGGTGGGAATGTTTGAAGAGGCACATAGCAGAGTTTGTTGCTAAGTGTCCTAATTGCCAAGAAGTGAAAGACGAACATCTAAAACCGGGTGGCTTACTACAATAAATCCAAATTCCTACTTGGAAGTGGGAAGACATCAATATGGATTTTGTGGTAGGTTTGCCTAAGACCCAAAAAGGGTATGACTCCATTTGGGTGGTGGTTGATAGGTTGACCAAGTTCGCTCATTTCATTCCCGTCAAGGCTACTTATTCGGCAGAGAATTATGCTAGGATCTTCATAGATGAGATTGTATGTCCCCATGGTATTCTGTTATCCATCATATCGGATAGGGGTGCACAATTCACATCTAGGTTTTGGAGGTCATTTCAAGAAGGGTTGGGTACTAAGGTGAAGTTGAGTACCGCTTTTCATTCTCAAATGGATGGTCAAGCAGAATGTACTATTCAAACCCTTGAGGATATCTTTCAAAGGGAGTTGGGATAAGCATTTGCCTTTGGTAGAGTTTCCTTACAATAATAGTTTTCATTCATCCATTTCCATGGCTCCCTATGAAGCCTTGTATGGTAGGAGGTGTAGGTCTCCTATTGGATGGTTTAAAGTCAGTGAGTCCTCAATTCTTGGTCCCGACTTGATCTACAATACTTTGGAGAAAGTGCATATAATAAGGAATCGGTTGCAAACGGCCTATAGTCGGCAAAAGTCCTATGCCGATAATAGGATAAGGGATCTTGAGTTTGAGGAAGGTGACAAAGTGTATTTGAAGATTTCTCCTATGAAAGGGGTTGTTAGATTTGACAAGAAAGGGAAGTTGAGCCCTCGTTATGTGGGTCCCTATGAGATCTTGCAAAGGGTAGGTAAGGTGGCCTGTTTGTTGAAGTTGCCAAGTGAATTGGCTTCGATTCATCCGGTCTTTCATGTTTCCATGCTTAAGAAGTGTGTGGGTGATCCCGAGTCCATTCTTTCTATTGAGGCCCTTGGGGTCAAGGATAACCTCTCTTATGAGGAGGTTCCAGTTCAAATTCATGATAGAAAAGTAAAAAGGTTGAGGAACAAAGAGGTTGTATCCGTAAAAGTGCTATAGAGGAACCACTTAGTTGAGGGTGCTATATGGGAGGCCGAGGCTGACATGAAGTCCCAATATCCTCATATTTTGATTATTTAGGTTAGTCATTCTTTTTAATAGTTTAAATATGATTAGAAATTGAAGTCCTTTGATTTTTGGGTGAAGAAATGCAAAAGTTGAATTTTCAAAGTATGGGCACTGACCTTACAGTAAACTGCCAGTGAATTGCTTCCAAAAATGTGAAATTTTGTTTTTGGCTTGTTTTGAGTCAAGTCGTGCATTTTGACATGTTGAGTCTTTATGAAATGTTTAGTATCATGTTAATAAGTTGAATTTGAATCTAATTGACTCATGTTTGTCATGTTGAGCTCAAATGGTTGTTGTGAGAAGGAAGTACCTCATGAGGTGATGTTGAGTCTCATATTTGGTAATTGAAGTTTTGAATTGCCTTGATTGAAATGATATGTGTTGTGTTGTGTTGAAATCATGTTGGTTGGGCTGCTATTCTTGAGTCTATTCCTTCCTTGAAAAGAATTTTAGTGTCATTCGAGGACGAATGTTCCTAAGAAGGGATAATGTAACATTTCAAAAACGTAAGACGTGTCGTTAAGCCTAACATAGGTGTCGGGAATCTTAGACACTGTTTTTAAGGTTAGTTTCATGAGAATAGGTCACTTAGGAAGTTTTGGAACAAGAATGTTTAAGAACGTCCAAGACGTTTGAAAGTTGGTCCATAGAGGTGCTAGTGTGCTTTGGCCTATTTGACTAGTTTGTAAGAGTCAGAATTTAACAAAATATGATGGAAAGGTGTGTAATAAGTGTTAAAAAGGTTTTATGTTCGAAACGTTTGAGTACGACTCCCCAAGGATCAACCAAGGGCCCTTGAGGAGGACCCTTGTGGGATTGGCAACACTGCCTAGGCAGTGTGCATCGACGGATTGGTTTACGGTCCGTGGGTGGACCAAGGGACCATTGGTGCCATCGTTGCTCCACACTTGGCCAGGTGGTGGCCGTGTACATCGACGGGGCAACCGACGGCCCGTGCATGGACCAACGGACCGTCGATGCCACCGTCTCTCATCACTTAGCCACACCTTGGTGGAGGGCCATAAGTGGATTGACGGGGCGTCGATGCCTCCGTCGTCGCATACTTGGCCAGGTGTAGGAAGACCCCGGCTGCACAAGTCTCTCACCGAGACGACGGACATGCAGCACGGAGGAGGGGCCAGTCCGTAGACCCACAGACGGACCGTCGATGGGGTCTCGTCTTTGAGGTCAGGTCAATTTTAGTCACATTTTAGTTAAGTCATTTAAGTAAGTTAGGGGTTTAGAGGGTTAATTAAGGGATTAAGGGAGGTCTAATTAAGTTAGTTAGTCACCCTATAAAGCCCCTAACCTCTCTTAATCTAAACACAACTCTAAAAAAAATTGCTCTACCTTCTCTCTACTTTCTCTCTCTATTGGAAGACTCCATTGAAGCTAAGTCTAGGAGGTGATTTGGGGGCGGGAAAAGGGTTGATTCATCTTCAATTTCTCATCAAAACAATAAGGTATGGGATCTGTTCACCTTTGAGACTTCTTTCCTCAAAAGGTTCATCCAAATTGATTTCAAAGTTAGTGTTTTCTAATGGGTTTCATCCAATTCCGAATTTGATGATATGAATTGAGTTGTTGATGTTTCTTTTAGGTTGATATTAATTAATTAACTTGTATTCTAACTTAATTGGAGTAATTGATGATGATCTTGCCTAAATTGAAAAACATGTTCCCAAGTCCTTAACCCTAGGTTATGTTCTTGACTTAGATTGTAAATTGTTTTTTCAATTGACTTGATTGAATCACTTGTATATGATGTTGATATGCTTTTTATGAACCAATTAGGATGATAATTAGTATTTCATGCTAGTTCTTGATAGGTGATCTAGGGTATGATGAATTGACTAAATCCTAAGCATTCATCTACTATTGAATTGTGAAGTAGTGACTCTTCTATAATTGTGATTACATTGGTTATTGAATTGTGGTGATTTGATGACCTAATTGGGTTGAAGTAAGAGTTGATGGTAAGACCTTGATGAATGTGAAATTGTGAAGAAGACTTGGTAAGTCTTGTGACCTTATCATTTGTTTCAATTATGGTTAATTGGGGTTAAGTCGTGATGATTGTATTGGAGCATATTTGTATAGAATTTAGAGGTTTGTATGATGTTGAATTGAAATGTCTTGGTATGATTGTGAGGTTGATTAAGATGTAAAGTAATAAGGGTGATGATGATTGCCAAATGTGCTTTATTATTAAAAGGCTATAAAGTGTTAACCTACTTATGAGAGTTGTGATGAAAGGCTTTTACTCATGCAATTCCTATTGAGCTATTATGATGATGATTATACAAGGGCTAGACCCTATGACCTAAACTAAGTTATGATTGGTAAATAAAGATTAAAGACATTTCAATAAGGGACTAGTTTAAAACTGAGTGATCTTATATGTGAGAGGGTGACACTTTTCCACATAGGGAAGGTAGGGTTCACTATGGTTCTCACGGGTTGGATAGCCTCATGACCCAAATAGGGTGTAGAGTGATATTTACTATGATGCCCCAAGTTCGATAACTATTTTGCCACCATAGGAATACTAGCTAGTGGATCCACCTAGAAAGCTATGTTTACGTTAGGTATTACGTTGGCCGGCAGACCACCTTCCATCGGTGTAAGGTTATGACACCGGATTCCACATTAGCTCATGTGGTCTATGCCGGTTAAGGCAAGTGTTCCCTAAACTAAAATGAATTAATGATGTATAGGATAACTAAGGTGACTTGAAAGGTTAGACTTAACTTAGGTAGGGGTATGGGACTCTACCTAGGTCTTGCACTAGTTTGCCTTGATAGAATCTTTGGGAGGTCAATATTATGTATGTAAATGATTATGAAAGGTAAATGACTTTATATGATGATTATGATGCTTATAGACATGCAATTGGTTCTTGTTGACTAAAGTATGAACTTATGTATGATGAAGGTTATGTTATGTAAAGTAAGTTACTATTTGTGATTCTTGTTTGGTTGCTTGATTAAGTAGGGTTATGGGGCTTTACTTTGTCATTGCACTTGTGGCTTTATAAGGGTTATGTATGGTTGTCTTGCTTTACTATTTCACATGATTAACTCTTATTCATAATTGTAATATGATTACTTGATGTTAGGGTTATGTGAGATTATGGGTTCAAATATGTGATATGCATATTATTGCTTTGACTTGGTTAAGCATGTTTAATTGGTTGTTCTAGTTGTTGATTGTGCATAAACTTAAACTGCATGTTTTAACTAAATGTCCTTTTTTAGCATGTTTGATTGTTATATGTGCATATGGTCTCATACTTAGTACATGTGGCGTACTAACCCCATTTTCTCCCTTTTTCCCAAAAACTATAGGTTCCGATCGTTGAGGTTTGGTTCGAGGTGATTGAGCAGAAGGCTTGGATACTCTTATCATCCAAGTGGTAGGTCCTCATTTTCCCGAGGATGATGCCGATATTCTACCTACGTATTGTTTAGCTATTATGACACTTATGTCAACTCTATCTTTCATTTGAAGACAAAGTTGTATAACGCCTATATGTGGCTTACTTTTATTGTTGTAGGGCTATACCCATGTTGTATTGTCGTTTTAGATGGTTTATGAGATGAGACGGATTTTATGACTCTATTCTATCGTATATATGTGTATGAACTAAAAGTAGAAGACTAAGTAATCTTCATATAGGAACGGGTCTATGTATACTCGATATTATACTATTATGTGTATGTAGAGGTCTATGTAAACCTCCGACTAGATATAGTTAAAAAGTTTTAAATTTTTCCGTATATTTTAGCCAATGAATGTTATGATGTGCTAAGAGGCTAGTCTTAGTCCTCAGAGAGGATGATGATGCCGGTTACGTCTAGGGGGTGATCCCCGGCTGTGACAGATATGGTGAGTTTTTATGAAATGATATTGATCATGTTGGTAAGTGAAGTTTTGGCATAATTGACTCATATATGGTATGTTGAGCTCATGTTATTGTGAGAAGGAAATTCCTCATGATGTGATATTGAGTCTTGCATGTGGTAATTGAAGTTCTTAAATTTCTACGTGTAAAAATACCATGATTGATGTTATAACTCAAGTTGTTATGTATTGTTTGTTGGGATGCTAGTCTTGAGTCTATTCCTTCCTTCCAAAAGATTTTAGTGTCATTCGAGGACGAATGTTCCTAAAGGGGGGATAATGTAATACTTCGAAAGTCTAAGATGTGTTCTAGAGCATAACATAGGTGAAAAGGTTTAGACACTATTTTAAGGTCAATTTTAATGAATATGTGTCATTTAGGAAGTTCAGAAATCAAAACGTTAAGGAACACCCATGACGTCCGGTGAACTAGTCACGTGTACTAGTGTGGTGCTTTGATGGTTTAAAAGAAGAGTAGATGGTTTCATCTTAGTAAGATGATGAGGGAGAACTTAGGTGTAAAAGAGAGGTTATAGGAAGCAAGGCCAAGTGGGGAGTTCCAACCTTCAAGGGCAAGCCAAAGCCAAGTGGCCAAGGCTGCCCAAGAAGGGAGGTTACTGCCTCACCCTTCACAGGCGTGACCACGGACCGTGGTGTCAACCACGGCCAAGGTAGGGAGCTCGTGAAGGTTCCTTAGCCATGGGGGAAGATGTCAAAGTATCCTAGCTACTGTGCAATACACCAAGAGCCACCTCATGACTCGTGGTGGACTTGACAGAAGGCAGGGGTCTTCCGTGAAAATTCCTTAGCCAAAGTGGGTGGCTTTGGTGGGGCATTTGGAAACTACTTCCTAAGATCACCACCAGCGACATGACTGGTCGTGGTGCATCTTCACGGAAGGAGGCAAGGTTCTCCATGGTCTTGCCTTGGTGGGAGAAATGGAGGAGGCTCCATTGAAGGATCTACTACCTCCATCTTCACGACCACCACCATGACCCATCAAGCTCTTCATGGTCCATGAAGAGAGAGTGATGGTGGACGGGGTCTCACAATGAAGTTAAGTTGGACATCACTTTTGGAAGTCCAACTTGATGAGGGGTACGTTGGGTATTTTGGGGGTGGGCTATATATTGAGTTTAGGTCAATTTTCATCGATTCCACTCTAAATTGAAACCCAAATTGGTCTCACTTCTCTATACTTTCTCTCTCTCCATTCATCCTCTATTGAAGAACAAGAAGCTTGGGGAAGAAGACAAAGTCTACAAGGTTTTCACTCAATTTCTGGGAAAAAAGCTCAACAAGGTATGGTTTCTTCACTCTTGGGATTTCTTACCCCAAGAGGTCCTCTAAAAGATGAATTTCAATTACTCAAATTCTTAGGGTTTATCTCTACAATTTGGTTTTTTTCTAAAGTAGAAAGTGATGATTGATTATTTTGAATTATGATTGCCTATGACTAATCTAATATAGATTATTGTGTACTGGATGCTACTTGTGGGAATTATGAATAGATCATGTTCTTTCCCCAATTTCCCAAAACTTGGCTCTTACTTATAAATTGAATAGGAATTATGAATGTGTTGATTACTGTAGTCATCTTGTTCAATCTATGGGCTGCCTAGGAACTTGTATTGTTGGGATTAGACCTAGTTCTTGAAGAATTCATGATGAACCCTTTTCCCCTTAACCCTAGGTTATGATCTTGAATTGAATTGTACATTATTGTTGCAATTGTTTTGGTTAGTTTGTGAATTACTATCCTATGATGTTATTATGCTAATCATGAATGGTATGGTTATATTACACCCATTTTTGGGTTGAGTATGAGGGTTGATAGTAAGACCTTGAGGTTGGCTTATGAAGGAGACTTGGTAAGTCTTGTGATCCCTTTTCTTTATTTCAATTGTGGTTACTTGAGATTGTGTGATGATGTTACATTGAAGTATATCTTGTATTAGGATTGATAAAGTTGGTATGATGTTGAATTGAAATGTCATGAATATGGTTTATGAGGTGTTGTCTAAGGTGTAAATTTAATATGGATGGTGATAACTTAACAAGTTGCCTTATCATGATGTGAATATGTAAATGTGCTAACCTCACCTGTATGAATTGTAATGAAATGACATTACTCATTCAATTCTTGTTGAGCTATGATGATGATGATTATACAACGGATAGACCCTATGACCTACATTAAGCAATGATGATTAATAAAGACATTAAAGACATTTCAAAAGGGACTTAGCTTAGTATTGAGTGAACTTGACAATGGGAGGTGTGGACTTTCCATAGAGGAAGATTCACCCAATAGTTCCATATGAGGTGTTGACTCCCCTATAAGGGATACGCATCTTATGGATTCCCATGAGATGAGGCTCCAATTTCCAAGTGGCATGTACAGAGTTCATACCTATCTCTTAGTTCTTGAACTATGTTGCCCCCATAGGAAGACTAGCTAGTGCATCCACCTAGAAAGCTACGTTTATGTTTGGTTTTTCTTTGGCCAGTAGACCACCTTCCATCGGTGTAAGGTTTTACAACACCGGATTCCACACTTAGCTCTTTTGATATATGTCGGTTAAGTCAAGTGTTTCCTAAACTAAAAGGAAGTAATGAAGTACAAACAAACTAAGGTGACTTAAAAGGTTTGACTTAGCCTAGGTAGGGGTATGGGACTCTACCGATGCCTTGCACTAGTTTGCCTTGAGGGAAGCCTTAGGAGGTTGTTCTTATGTATGTATATGATTATAAATGTAAATGATCATAGTATGATGATCTTACATGTAAAAGACACTATGTGATGTTGGTTACTCTTGTGAACATGTATTTGGTCTATATTGCTAAAGTATGATATTATGTACTCTTAATGATATGTATGTGGAGTTTGGACATTGGTTATAGTTCTTGCAAGGTTGACTTGATTAAGTAAGGTTATGGGGCTTTACTTATTTATTGTACAAGTGGACTAAATGAGGGTCATGAGTAATGGTCTTGCTTTGTTATAATGTGAGGAACTCTTATTTATGCTTGTGATATTATGACTTGATGATAGAGTTGTATTTTGTTAAAGGTTCAAGTATGTTGATATGTATGTGACTTAATTAGACTTAGGGTTGTTTAGTCGTGTATAGTACATGGTATTGACTTGATAAATACGTATTAATGACTTGTATTTTTTCTTGAATGTGCATAAGGCTTTCCAAATGTAAAATAGCATGTTTTAATGAATGTCCCTTTATAGCATGATTTTTTATTATATGTGCATATGGTCTCATTCTTAGTACATTTGATGTGCTAACCCCATTTTCTCCCTTTTTCCCCAACATTTTAGTTTCCAATCGTTGAAGGCTTTTGAGACGACTTGAAGAAAGACTTGGAATTCTCAATCATCCAAGTTGGGTAGGTCCTCACTTTCCGAGGGCAATGCTAATATCAATCTTATGAAGTTGTTTTAGTTTAAAGACTCTTATAATTATTCCTTTTTATTGGAGTACGAATTGTAGCCTATATGTGGATTTATTACATTGATGTATAGGTCATGCCCAAATTTTTATACTCTTATTAGATGGTTATGAGATGAGACGTCCATTTGAGACTATATTAAGTATCTTATATATCTATGTGCAGTAAATGTAAAAGACTATGTAATCTTCTTATATGAAAGGTCTATGTATACTCCATATGAATATATATTATGTGTATGTAGAGGTCTATTTAAACATCAATACAGAAGTAATGAAAAGTTTTAAATTTTTCCGCATTTTGACCTATGAATGTAATGATGTAAGCTAAGAGGCTAGTCTTAGTACTCAAAAATGTCGTCGATGCCGGTTACGTCTAGGGGGTGCTTCCTGGATGTGACAAACATGGTATCAGAGCATGAAGTTGAATATATTTAGAGTCGATTTATTCTCAACCACGTCTATGTAGATTCTTACTCATAATTGTAAAGCGCACCACACTTATGAATAGGAAAATATATGATGCTTAGGAAACTCTCACTTTCTTGGAAATCCAATGTCGTGCCTCGAGAGTCTTGTACCCTATGTGACTTTATCATCTAATCCTTTCATTGTTATTATAGGCAATGAATACTCAAAGGAACGCGGCACGAAGACTTGAGGAAGAGATTGCCAATGCGGGAGTTCCTTCCCGTGGTGATCAAGTCCCTCCTCTCGAAGAGGATGCTAATGATAACCAAGCCCCGGTCAATCATTCTTCTTTGATGATGGTGACATAAAGGCTGCCCTTTTCCAAATGGCCTAAGCCATTACTATGCAAGCACAAGCCTCCACTACTCAAGCCCAAGTCATGAAGGCACAAGCTAATAGGGAGGTTGTACCCTGATCAAATCAACATGTTGGCACCATGGCCTCCCGTTTGAGGGATCTTACTAGAATGAATCCTCCTACTTTCTATGGGTCCAATGTTGAAGAAGAACACCAAGAGTTCATTGATGAAATCAACAAGATTCTTTATGCTATGGGGTTTACTACTAGTGAGAAGGCCGGGTTAGCCACTTACCAACTCAAAGATGTGGCCCAAACTTGGTACTTCCAATGGAGAGACAATAGGCCTCAAAGTGGTGGACCGGTGACTTGGGAGGTTTTCAAGAAAGCTTTTTTTGCTCATTTCTTTTCTAGGGAGAAGAGGGAAGCCAAAGTGGTGGATTTCATCAACCTTTGTCAAGGAGGTATAAGTGTACTTCAATACGCTTTGGAATTTCACTAAATTGTCAAAGTATTCTCCTTCTTTGGTTCCCGATCCTAGGAATGAAATGAGCGGCTTTGTGACGGGAGTGTCGGATGAATTGCAAGAGGAATGTCATTTGGCTATGCTACATGAAAATATGAACATTTCTCATCTTATGGTTCATGATCAACAAGTGGAAGAGGCAAGATCTAAGAGAAAGAGAATAGATGCCAAGAGGGCAAGATCTATTTATGGTGGTTCTTCAAAGGGTAGGCTTGATATCCAAGACAAGCCTAAATTCAAGAAGAGGTTCTCTAATCAAGTTCCCTCTAAGTTCCCTAAGGATCGTGATTATAAGGTACCTAAACCTAGGTCCCAAAAGGGAATGAGTGGAAACTCACCTAATGAGAAGCCTACGTGTCCAAAGTGTTTAAAGGGTCACTTTGGTGAATGCTTAGTTGGAATGGGCAATTGCTTTAGTTATGGTAAAAGTGGGCACAAAGTTAGATATTGCCCAAATTTGAAGGGGCAAGACAAGGGTGGAAGTAAAACTAAAGCAAGTGGTTCTAATGATGTTCCAAATAAGAATCGCTTTTATGCTCTCCCTATAGAGGTGAGCAAGAAATTTCTCTCGATGTGGTGACCGGTATGTTGAAAGTCTTTTCTATTGATGTATATGCTTTACTTGATCCCGGTGCTACCTTGTCATTTGTTACTCCTCTAGTAGCTAAAAAGTTTGACATTTTTTCCAACATCTTGAATGAACCTTTTATGGTGTCTACCTTGGTGGGTGAATCGGTAGTTGCAAAAAGGGTGTTTAGAAATTGTCTTATAATGTTGCCCAATAGAGTTACTTATGTTAAATTAGTAGAACTTGGCATGCTTGATTTTGATATCATATTGGGAATGGATTGGTTGCATACTTGCTTTGCCTCTATAGATTATAGAACAAGGGTAGTGAAGTTTAACTTTCCAAATGAGCCCGTCTTAGAGTGGAAGGGGGGAAATTCTCTTCGTAGAGGTCGTATAATTTCTTGTTTGAAATCTTGTAAGGTGATATCTAAAGGTTGTTTATACCATATAGTAAGAGTCAAAGATTTAGACTCTTAAATTCCTCCCATTGAGTCGGTCCCCGTAGTGAGGGAATTTCCAGAGGTCTTTCCTAATGACCTTCCTGGTATTCCTCCCGAATGGGAAATTAATTTTGGTATCGATTTGCTACCGGATACAAATTCCATTTTAATTGCTCCTTATCGGATGGTTCCGGCCGAATTAAAAGAGTTGATGGCTCAACTCAAAGACTTACTAGACGAAAGCTTTATTCGGCCTAGTATTTCTCCATGGGGCGCTCCGGTATTGTTTGTGAAGAAGAAGGATGGTCCCTTAGAATGTGTATCGATTACCGTCAACTCAACAAATTCACAATAAAGAACAAGTATCCTCTCCCTCGGATTGATGATTTATTTGATCAACTCCAAGGTGTGACTTACTTTTCCAAGATTGACTTGTGATCGGGATATCACCAACTTAGAGTAAGAGGTGAAGATATTCCCAAGATGGCATTTTAAACAAGATATGATCACTATGAGTTCTTGGTAATGTCCTTTGGTCTCACTAATGCCCCAACGGCATTTATGGACCTAATGAATAGGGTGTTTCGAAGTTACCTAGATTCATTTGTCATTGTCTTCATTGACGGCATCTTGGTATATTGGAAAAATGAGGGTGAACACTTGAACCATTTGAGGGTGGTGTTGCAAGTACTTAAAGAACATTAATTGTTTGCCAAGTATTGCAAATGTGAGTTTTGGTTGAGGTCGGTAGAGTTTCTCGGTCATATCATCTCTAGTGAGGGAGTTGAGGTTAATCAAAGGAAAACCAAGGCGGTTCAAAATTGGCCTAGACCATTGACTCCAACCAACATTAGGAGTTTCTTAGGTCTATCAAGTTATTATCGGAGGTTTGTGGATGGTTTTACGTCCATTGCTTCCCCCTTGACTCAAAAAAATGTGAAGTTTGAGTGGTCGGAGGCATGTGAAAAGAGCTTCCAAATGTTTAAGGATAGGCTTACTTCCGTTCCGGTATTGACTCTACCGGAGGGTAGAAAGGGTTTTGTTGTATATTGTGATGCATCCCGAGTTGGGTTGTGGTGTGTGCTTATGCAACATGGAAATGTTATATCCTATGCTTGTAGGCGACTCAAAGTTCATGAGAAGAATTATCCGGCTCATGACCTTGAGTTAGCGGTTGTGGTATTTGCCTTGAAAATATGAAGGCATTATCTCTATGGGGTTCATGTTGATGTGTATATGGACCATAAAGTCTTCAATATGTATTCACTCAAAAGAGATTGAATCTCCGGCAACGGAGATGGTTAGAGTTGTTGAAAGACTATGACATGAGTGTTCTCTATCACCCCGACAAGGTGATGTACCGTGGTTTCACGGTATTTCTAATGCTTTTTCCTTAAGTTTAGTGTGTGTCGAAAGCCTTTTTGTGTTTATTTTTATGTAAGTTTCTCTTTGTTTGCAGAAAATCTGTCCAAGGATGAACGCGGAAATTTTTGAGAAAGAAATGCAGAAGAGACCACCTACGGAATCCATGACGGTCCGTCGAGGCTGTGACGGTCCGTAGGTGGCATCGTAGTGAAGGGAGAAGTTGCTGAAGGAATATGGGGAAGTCTGACTAAGTGTGGGATTACGGAAGTCCATGACGGACCGTCATAGCCACGACGGTCCGTCCTGCTTGTTTATCGTGATGATCAGAGAAGTAGTCCCAGTACCCAAATTCCAAGAAGTTCAAGTATTTTGGAACGAAGACCCTCGACTGACCGTCATGCTTGAAACGATCCGTCATACCTGGCCGTCGAGGGGAATGAAGAAAACAACAGAAGAATGTGTGAAGTATGGGACGACGGAGGCCATGACGGTCCGTCGTGTCCATGATGGTCCGTCACGTGGTCCGTCGACCTAGACGCGTTTGGACAGATTTTTAGTAAATAGAATCCTTCTTTGATTAGATTTTGTTTTTATTATAAATAGTTGGAAAAACCTATTTTTTGGGGTTAGACTTTCTGGATAATTTTTAGTTTTTAGTTCTTCTATTATAGTATTGAACTCTCGATTTTGGGAATTAAGATACTTTTTCGGAAATTGATTGTTGGTGATTTTGTTGATTAATCAAGTTAAATTCTGGGAAACTATTCATTTTCATAAAAGTAAGTGCATGAATTCTTCCATTAACAATATGAATTGTGTAATTATGAACATGGGTAACTAAACCTCATAGCTAGGGTTGTGGGAAGCATGGGTGAATAACAAGGTAAAAATCTAACTTAAATAACAATTCTAGAGTGGTGTCTTGCATGTATTGATAATTCTTTCGTGTAGAAGTCTTTTTAACGGATGGTCAACGTTAGAACTCGCCTTAATGCTACTTGCCGGACCAAGGAGGTAGATAATAGGAAAAGAATTATCAACATAGATTTAGTGTAGACTATCTAATAGGCTAGTATTGGTTGGTACGAGTTAATAACTTAGTCAAATACCGAATACGATGTTTAATATGAGGTAAAGATAAGGGTTAGTATAGCAACACACATAGCCGGACCAAGGTACGGAGTGAAATTCTCTAGATGCCGGACCAAGGATTTAGAGATACATAACTTATCACTTTACATGCAAGATATTAGGATAGAATTGTTATAGTTAGATTTACCAAGTTAGGAACCTGTAGGGAACACTTAAGCCCTAGTTACTTTTATAATTTGATTTAACTCCGAAAGCTGAATCTGTTAGTTGTTCATTTTTATTTAGTTAATCATTTTCATTAATTTAGAAATAAAACCCCCCTTTTTGTCTTTTGTTATCTCGGAAAATAGTTGGCTAAATAATAGTAATAATAGAATAAAGTTAAGTCTGAACTATTTTCCTTGTGGGATCGATCTCAACCTCATTAATTGGGTTCTTTACTTGATACGACCGCTTTACTTCTTATTTGAGAAGTAAATTTGAGCGCATCAAATTTTGGCGCCGCTGCCGGAGAAAGTACCTTTTAGATTAACTTAAACTTATTACTAAAGTTTAGTCAATATTTTCTTGATTTTACTTTTTCTGTTGTTTTTGATTTTTTTTTAGAACTAACGTCCTTGTATGCCAAATACACGGAGAGGAAGAGAACCCTTGTTTCCCTACGATCACGAGTTAGAGCGTACACTACGCAATATGAATCGAAACTTGGGTATAAATGATGATGATCCAAACCAGAACATCCCAGCTCCGGTTGATGCTCATGGTCGATTATTACCTGATAATCCTGGTCAAGGTGCACAAAGGGGACAAAATCCCGCTCCACGTCCTCAAGAATACTACAGAGGTTATGATAATATTATAGATTCTGATGGACCACTTGTCTTGCCCCCTCTACCAGAAGGTCACACCTTTGTAGTCACTAGTAGTCTAATGCAAATGCTCACTGCTAGAGGTTTGTTTTCAGGACTACCGTCTGAGGACCCACATGCCCATATAGCTAAGGTGAGGGCAGTGTGTAAAAGCTGTGTAGGGAGGCTTGATTTAAATTTGGATGTAATAGGGCTAAGAGTATTTCCTCTCTCACTGACGGGAGAGGCTGCTATTTGGTTCACTGAGCTCCCTTATAACTCAATTTTCACTTGGAACCAACTAAGGGACGTTTTCTTAGCACGTTAGTACCCGGTCTCCAAGAAACTAAATCACAAAGACAGAGTGAACAACTTTGTGGCACTACCAGGAGAGTCAGTTAGCAGTTCTTGGGATAGGTTCACTTCATTTTTGAGAAGTGTCCCCAATCACTGCATAGATGATGAGTCACTGAAAGAATACTTCTACCGGGGACAGGATGATAATAATAAAGCGGTATTGGATACTATAGCAGGTGGTTCTTATGGGGAGTGTCCTTATGCTGTAATTGCCGAAAAATTAGAGAAAATCTCCCGGAATAATAAAGCATGGAGTACTAGGAAGTCAGATACTGGGAGAAGTACTTTTACAGTGCAATCCACACACAACCCAGCAACAGATGAGATTCGTGAAGAGATGGCACAGATGAGAACTGAGCTTGGGTTGGTGTTAAAACATGTCATTGGGGGTGCAAAAAAGATAAATGCAGTGAACTACTTGTCTAAACCACCACCACCAACTGATGAATATTATTATGAGGAAGATTCCTATGCAGTAAATGATCAGACGGGTGGTTTCCGACCGAATGCCCAAGGCTCCAATCAGGAGAATTGGCGCCAAGGTCAATGGAATCAAGGTCGAAACTATGGTAACTACAACCGTGAGGGTAATTATGTCCGTGATGGAAATTACAACCGCGACAACAACTTCAACAGGGGTAACTATGGTAACAGAAATGATAGGAGTGGGCCCTATGTTCCTCCTCAAAATTGTGAAGTTGCTCCTAGGGATGGTGGAGGTAGTATGGCGCGAGTTGAGGATATGTTGCACAAGATGATGAGGAGGTTCGATGCTAGTGATGAGCACACCAAAGAGTTAAGGAGTGATGTAGCGGGTATTGGACAGAAAGTCGATACACATGCCATATCAATTAAGCAGCTTGAATTGCAAATGGCTCAATTATCTGCAACTGTGAACACACGGCAACCGGGCACTCTTCCTAGCAACACTGTCCAAAATCCGAAAAATGATGGACACTATATGGCAATTACTACTCGTGGTGGTAAACAAACTATTGACCCACCTATGCCGTCTATTATGGAAAAGGTGATGAGAGATAATGATAAAGTGATAGAGGTTAGTGATGAAGTAGAAGATAACACTGAAAAAGATGCAGAAGTGCCTAAAAAGGTAACTCCCATGCCTAGACCACCACCCCCCTTTCCTCAAAGATTAGTGAAAAAGACCGAGGATGGTAAATATCGGCGTTTTATAACAATGTTGAAGCAACTTTCTATCAAAGTCCCTTTGGTAGAAGCTCTTGAACAAATGCCCGGTTATGCCAAGTTTATGAAAGATTTGGTTACAAAGAAAAGATCGATCACTTTTGAGGATGATGACAGAATGCAGCATTGTAGTGCTATTGCTACAAGGTCTTTAGTGCAAAAGAAAGAAGATCCGGGTGTATTCACTATTCCTTGTACAATCGGGTTATTACATTTTGCGAAAGCATTATGTGATCTGGGGGCAAGCATAAATCTCATGCCCCTCTCGATTTACAAGAAGTTGGGTTTGGGTGACCCAAAGCCCACTGCGATGCAGTTACTGATGGCCGATCGAACAGTAAAAAGGCCTATAGGGATACTCCATGATGTGCTAGTAAAAGTGGAGTCGTTCATATTTCCGGCAGATTTTGTTATTCTTGATTGTGAAGTCGATTTTGAGGTGCCTATTATTCTTGGGAGGCCATTCCTTGCTACGGGTAGAGCTTTAGTTGATATGGAAAAGGGGCAGATGAAATTTTGGTTGAACAATGAAGAAGTGACTTTCAACATTTGTAGGTCCATGCGGCAGAGTGGTGAGCTCCAATCGGTATCTGCCATATCCTACAAAGTTGGTGAATCACCCGAAACACAAATAGAAAAACGTCTAGGTGTAGAAGCACTGGCGGCAGTGATAATGAATTTTGACAATGAATGCATTGAAGAATATGGGTCATTAGTCGCTGCTCTTGATCGTGGTAATGTTCGATTTAAACCGAAGAAATATGAGCTAGACATGAAGAATCGCGAGTCTCCACCCGCTAAACCATCCATAGAGGAGGCTCCAAAGCTAGAAATAAAAGCTCTCCCACCTCATCTCAGGTATGAATTCTTAGGAAACGGTGACACATTGCCGGTAATCATTGCATCAGATCTGAATGAACAACAAGTTGAGAGTTTGGTCAAAGTGCTAAAAAGGTTCAAAAGAGCTATTGGGTGGACCATTACGGACATTATTGGGATCCCTCATGGTATTTGTTCTCATAAAATCCAACTCATGCCCGATCATAAGCCAAGTATGGAGCACCAGAGACGCTTAAATCCACCTATGCAAGAGGTCGTGAAGAAGGAAATCATAAAATGGTTTGATGCTGGAGTAATATATCCGATCGCCGATAGTAGTTGGGTTCTTTACTTGATGACTGGATGGAGGGTGTGTATGGATTATGGAAATTAAATGCATGGACCGAAAAGGACCATTTTCCCATGCCTTTCATGGATCAGATGTTGGATAGACTAAATGGAAAAGGGTGGTACTGTTTTCTTAATGGTTATTCAGGGTATAATCAGATTTTTATTGCACCAGAACATCAAGAGAAGACCACTTTTACTTGTCCATATGGGACCTTTGCGTTCAAGAGAATGACGTTTGGGTTGTGCAATGCACCCGCCACATTTCAGAGATGTATGATGTCAATATTCTCCGACATGGTAGAAGATACTATTGAGGTTTTTATGGATGATTTTTTTGTGGTTGGTGAATCATTCGAGCGATGTTTGAGCCATTTATCTGAGGTTCTTAAGAGATGTGAAGACTGCAATTTAGTACTCAATTGGGAAAAATGCCACTTCATGGTCAAAGAAGGTATTGTTTTGGGCCATCGTATTTCAGAAAAGGGCATAGAAGTTGATCGAGCCAAAGTCGAGGTGATAGAGATACTTTCTCCACCTATCTCTATAAAAGGTGTGAGAAGCTTTCTTGGGCATGCAGGTTTTTACAGGAGATTCATAAAAGATTTCTCAAAAATTGCACATCCATTGTGTAAACTACTGGAGAAAGATTGTAAATTTTATTTTGATGAATCCTGTCTTAAAGCATTCGGCGATCTAAAAGAAAAATTGGTATCAGCACCTATCATTATTTCTCCGGATTGGAGCAGTCCATTTGAGGTAATGTGTGATGCGAGTGGGGTTGCCCTTGGTGTGGTATTGGGACAAAGAAGGGAAAAAATCCTTCATCCCATTTATTATGATAGTAAAGCCCTCAATGAAGCTCAGAAGAACTATACAGTAACTGAACAAGAGCTCCTTGCAGTAGTATTTGCTTTTGAAAAATTTCACTCCTATTTGCTAGGTACTAGAGTTAGAGTGCATACTGACCATTCATCCCTGAGATATTTGATGGCAAAGAAGGATGCGAAACCGAGGTTAATTAGTTGGGTATTACTACTGCAAGAATTTGACTTTGAGGTAAGGGATAGAAAAGGGACCGAAAATCAAGTTGCTGATCACTTATCCCGTTTAGAAGATGAAGCTATGAGAGAGTTGGGGGATAAGACTGATATTGATGACACGTTCCCCGATGAGCATGTATTGGCTGCCTCACAAGACCTGATTCCATGGTTCGCAGATTTTGCGAACTACTTAGCTAGTGATATTGTTCCATCGGACTTGTCTTTTCATCAAAGGAAAAAGTTCATGTACGATGTGAAGAAGTTCTTTTGGGATGAACCATACTTATACAGGAATTGTGCTGATGCGCTTATTCGGCGATGTGTGACAGAAGTTGAGATGTTGAGTGTTTTAGAGGCATGCCATTCCTCACCCTTTGGTGGACATCATAGTGGTGTCCGGACTGCTCATAAGATCTTACAATATGGTTACTATTGGCCAACTATTCATCAAGATGCTCATGAGTTCGCCAAAGCATGTGATAGATGCCAAAGAGATGGCGGCATTTCAAGAAAGCAAGAGCTCCCTCTAAACCCCATTCTTGTGATTGAGTTATTTGATGTTTGGGGTATTGACTTTATGGGTACGTTTGTGAGTTCTCATGGAATGAAGTATATTTTAGTAGCAGTTGATTATGTATCAAAGTGGGTGGAAGCCATCGCCCTCGCAAACAATGAGGGGAAGAGTGTCACTGCATTCTTGAAAAAGAATATATTCTCTCGATTTGGTACCCCACGGGCAATTATTAGTGATGGGGGATCCCACTTTTGCAACAAATTGTTCAAGGGATTATTGGAGAAATATGGGGTTCGCTATAATGTGGCCACTCCTTACCATCCTCAAACTAGTGGGCAAGTTGAAGTATCAAATAGGGAGATCAAACAGATTTTGTCAAAAACAGTGAACGCTAGTAGAACAGATTGGTCAAGGAGGCTTGATGATGCTCTTTGGGCTTACCGGACAGCGTATAAGACTCCCATAGGTATGTCCCCATACCAACTAGTATATGGGAAAGCATGTCATCTTCCGGTTGAATTAGAGCATATAGCCATGTGGGCTATGAAGAAGTTAAAAATGGACTGGAACAAAGCTGCAGAACAACGGTTAAATGGGTTAAATGAACTTGATGAATTTCGCCTAAAGGCTTATGAAAGCTCAGCCCTCTACAAAGAAAAGATGAATAAGTACCATGACCTAAAAATCGAGAAACGAGAGTTTATGATTGGGGATTCGGTGCTTTTATTCAACTCTAGATTGCGCTTATTTCCGGGCAAGCTCAAGTCCAAATGGACTGGCCCTTACTTAATCACCCAACTATTCTCTCATGGAGCGGTTGAGTTGGAGAACAAGGAAGGTGTGCGGTTTAAGGTGAACATACAACATCTAAAAATCTATATAGGTCATGCGGAATCGGCGAATGAGGGGATTGAGGCATATCATCTTGATGAAGTCTGAGTAATCGAGTGTCCTCAGTCGCGCCGCGACGTTAAATCAGGCGCTGGTTGGGAGGCAACCCAATATTTATCATCTAACCACTTTATAGTTTTCTTTCCAGTAACGGTAGCATTTTCTATTAATGGGTTGTAAATTTTCAGGTAGCACATCTCCAGGAAGTTCTGCAGAAAATTACTCTGCCACATTCACTGACGGATACATCGACGGACCGTTATGCCTGTGACGGACCATCGCATGACTCCGTCGTTCCAGGTACGTTCTTTATTGTTTTGGAGAATTAGGGCACATGCGACGAAACCTATGACGGATCGTCACAGATGTGACAGACCGTCATCGGGGCTTCGTCACTTCATTACCCGGCTACCCGACCCGACCCGGCTAAGGAATTTCAAAAGTTTTTAAATGTTTTTAAACCCTCCACCCCTTCATTAAACCATTTTCTTTCCCTCTTTCTCCCATTTCCTCCCCTTTCAACTTCTTTCTCTTCCCGAATTCCCCACATTCTCCCTTTTTCCCATCCCAAATTTCCCTTCTTGGTCGGAGTCTGCTGCTGTGCTTCTCAGTTTTCTTGATTGGGTGCCATCACTTCTGGGTTGTTTTCTCCTCTTCCAAGGTATGTGTTGCTGAAACTCTACCCATTTACTTTTCTTTTTGGTTTTTATTTACTATTAGCATGTGGGTCTTTGATTTTTGACCATATATTGTCTAACCTAGGTTATTAATTCCACAAAATGCCTGGATAAAACTAGAGTAATTAGGGCTTTATACTTGTAAATTTGATAGGTATTTAGGTTAAAGAGCGTTAGAGAAATGTTGGGTCTTTGGTTTGAATCACATGGGGTGAATGTGGCATCCCCAGTTCTGTCTCTGAATGACAGCACGAAAACCCGATGAAGGACCGTCGTACCCACGATGGTCCGTCCTGCACAACCGTCGTGACGGTCAGAGACCCCTATCCTAAGGGTCTCAACACTTTCTCCAAGTATCCACTGACGGACATATGTGACGGACCATCACACCCACGACGGTCCATCCTGCACAACCGTCGTGACGGTCAGAGACCCCTTTCCTAAGTGTGTCCACACTTTTTCTAAGTGTCCACTGATGGACATATGTGACGAACTGTCAAACACATGACGGTCCGTCCTGCACAACCATCGTGACGGTCAGAGACCCCTGTCCTAAGGGTCTCCACACTTTTTCTAAGTGTTCACTGATGGGCACATGTGACGGACCGTCATACCCACGATGGTCCGTCCTGCATAACCGTCGTGACGGTCATAGACCCCTGTCCTAAGGGTCTCTACACTTTTTCCAAGTTTCCACTGACGGACACATGTGACGGACCGTCATACCCACAATGGTCCGTCTTGCACAACAGTCGTATCAGTTAGAGACCCCTGTCCTAAGGGTCTCCACACTTTTACTAAGTGTCCACTGACGGACACATGTGACGGACCGTCATACCCACGACGGCCCGTCCTGAACAGCCGTCGTATCAGTCAGAGACCTTCCTTCTGATACTCTATATTGCTAAGTATTACATGACGGACCGCAGGACGGTCCGTCATACGCACGACGGGCCGTCACCAGGTCCGTCGTGCCTTACTGCTACTTCAGAGCTGTTATCACTGTTTGAATTTATGTGTATTATTGTCTCATTTTTTTCTTGTCATGTTTGCTCCTTCTAGTACTAATGATGATTCGTTACATGTACTACCTCTCATGGCACCTAAACAAGATCGCGTTTACGCACGTGGGCGTTCTAAATCTGTCGCCCCGTCTGCCCGATTAGTGATAGGCTCTGATGATGAGCATGATCCAGAGTACGTACCCCCAGGCACTGCTACTACAGCACAAGCTCCACGTGTACCGAGAGTCACGCCCAAGAAGGTGGCGCCCGGCGTAGTCACTGCCTCCGAGTCTGATGAGGAGCGCACACTGACCGGCACACCTTCTGGGTCAGCTGCCCAAGACGAATGAGCATTTGGCTCCTTAGGAGTTTTGTGGTCAGAGGAAGCCTCCGGGTCCGCAGAAGCCTCTGCCCCCGTCACAGCTACACAGTCTGCCTTGGATGATGAGGCTGACAGCACTGACTCCACCCCTGGCTCACCAACTGGAGTCCCTGCCCCGGTTGCCGATCAGCCCAACCGGTGGTGTGTCAACGGGCAATACAAAGTATACTTAGACGCCAAGGTTCTCAATGACAAAGGCGTCATGACACGGACCCTTAAACTGGAGAGGCGGGTCCTCACGGGAAGTCTCCCCACCATGCCAGATATTCACACTCTTTTCACCAGACACCGGCTGGAGTGGACGGCTCGTTCTTTGGGCCGCTACAGTGAGGAGTTAGTCCGAGAGTTATATGCCTCTTATGTGGCCACTCTCCGATCACAGATAGATAGGTGGTCTGCCCCCGCCAAACAGGCCCCACTTGAGCACGTCCGAGTACGCGGCATACAGGTCGACATCTCCCTACCAGCCATCCGCCGATATCTGTACGGCACGGATGTTGACACCACCAGGACACCTCTCACCGCCGAGTTCGACTACCGGTGGCAAATTGTTAAAGAGGGCCGGTTCTTACGTGAGCCTTCGCTGAGAGAGACCACCAAGAGATGGATGGCCCAGCACTTGTCTATTAATGGAGAGGCTGCGGATTGGGTGATGGAACCGAAGGGAGCCATCAGGAAGGCCAACTTGACCTTTACGGCCAAGTTTCTTTGGTTGATAGTCCGCCATTGTCTCTCCCCCACTGCTGCTGATAATATAGTCACATGGGATCGTGCATTTCTGATGGTCGCAATGATGGCAGGGTTTGAGGTCGATTTCTCTTGGCTTCTCCAAGCGGTCATGCATGAGAGGGCCTTCAAGATCACCACTACTTACCCTTTTCCTTGCATGATTTTCTCTTTGTGCAGATCCGCAGGTGTGCCCATTTGGCACATTGACCAGCTCAGGACCCCGCAAGAAAATGTTGACATCGGCCTCATCAGCGATGAGGCCAATGAGTTGGCCCCACGCAGAGGGCCCCACCCTGAGGTGGTCCCACTTGGTGAGAACCTAGCCGATTCCATAGAGCATGCCCATGCTGCTTCCCAGACTGCTGCTGCACACACTGATACTACTTCGGTCGAGTCTATCCCGGGTAGTAGCACTGCCCCAAGCTCCTCTCGCTTGGCTCCTTCCGCCACTCTGGTCCCACTTGCTAGGGTCCAGAAACTCGAGGCACAGATGGCTACACTTCTGCATCACATCCAGCCTTGGATGCAGAGGACTATTGCTGAGGCAGAGCAGCGCAAGATAGCACAGCACACAGAGAGGAAGATCGCAGAGGTACATCAGCGTTTAGACGCTTTTGAGTTGCGAGTGCTAGCCGGACCAGCACCTCCGGTGGACATGTCGACCCTTCAGGCTGCGGTTGAGCGTCTGCGGGCTGATCTTGATACGATCCTAGAGGCGAGGGTACCTGAGTCTGAGGCCCCTTCTGCAGAGCCTGCTGATGACACAGTGATGGCTGCTCTTTTTGCCACTTCTGATGTTCCACCACCTCCCCCACGAGATCATGCCAAGAGACGCAGGGGTCGAGAGGAGGATGAGGCTAGGGTGAGGAAGAAGGAGCGCCGTGAGATGGAGGCTGCGAGGAGAGCCTCGATTGCTGACGAGGAGGCCCATAAGTTGAGGGTTGTAGAGTTAGCTGTCGGGGCGTCTAGCTCCAAAATTGTAGATTCTGTGGTAGACACTACTGGTTGATGCTGAGGACATTACTGAGGATGTCCAGCCTACGCAGGGAGTGGGTTTCGGTGAACCGGACCAACCAGCTTGCTGATCATCGGCGCTTAGCGCCTCAGGTTTGCTTCACTTACCTTTCGCGTAGTTTAGCTTTTCTATGCATTGGGGACAATTGCATATCTTTTTGTTGGGGGTGGGGTAAATGGAAAGTGAGTACTTGGGTGAATTCTGAGTAGCCCAAGTTCACGATCCTCTTTTGGGGTTTTCTTGCCTGTGTTCTTTTTCCCCAAAAGACTGATTACTTTTATTGTTGAACCGGCATATCATATCTTATGTACATAGTATAAATCTGAAGCATGATGGCTAAAATAAATATGATATCTCGATAATCAAAATGATGCATGACTAGGCATAGTAAGTAATAATTGTGTGGTTTGAAACATGAAATAAAGATACACTACTATATGATCCTGAATCTAAGACTTGAAGTAGGTGTCTAATAATCTGGGAATGCAAGGAATGTCAAGTGAGTGTGAGGTGAATTCGAATGTCCACCATCAATACTGGAGCTAGAACTTGCCTGGTTAGTCTTGCTAAAAGTGAGTCAAATCAATCAATTAGGAAAGGATCATAGGCCCTTGTTCGAAATAGTCAATCTTGAGCCTAAAAATAACAGAAAACCAAATGAAGTTAATCCCTTTTTGCTCCAAATGAATTGAGCTCAAAATAGATCTTTCTTTTTCACCCCAAATGATCTTCTGTGGGAACAATGTGTTGGCCCTGGTCCCTCCTTGGACATGTGTACCTCAGTTTATGCCAAAAGCATAAGTTGAGGGTGGCTAATGCAGAAAGCAACCTTGTTTTGGCCCTGACCCAACCATGGGTATTGTGAACCTTGACTCATGGCAAAATCATGAGTTGAGGGTGGCTGTTATAAGGAAAACCCCGGAAAGTAGGGTTGAAAGAATGAAGAGAAAGAAAGAATAAAACAGAAGTGACTCAAAAAAATAATAAAAAAAATATATATGAATAAAAAGCAAAATAAACACAAGAAAAGAGAAAAGTCACTTACACATAAGGATAAGAAAGGGAAAACAGCAAAGTGAAAAGAAAATTGAGTAATAGGGCGAAATAAAATGATAAAAAGGTGGTTCGCTTAGCCGATATGTCAAGGAGGGCAACAAGTCACTAAAGTATACCTAAATATATCCTACCTGACCCTGAGCCTATGTTACAATCTAAAAAAAAGTCCTATTGTGATCCTAAGAGTTGTATGGCGAACTTGAAGTAGTGAAAATAAGGGCAAGCCTATGGCAATATGTATAAATGAGTTGTGAATTTGTTCTGAAAGTGAGTGTCGAAAAGTGATCCTTATACTCAAACTAAAATCATTGTGTGAAAAATGAGGATGTTATTTGAAGTGAGGACAGGAGTTGCAATACCAGAAATATTAGCATCTCGGTGAGAAATTTAAGAGGATAGGTGTCATTGCGTAGTGAAGTCTATGTCATGGTCTGATTATACATAAGTCAATGCCTAATAGTGATACCATGCATGAACATAATGAGAATAATCGGGATTGATAGCCAAATGATTGTGAAAGTTAAAATATGGATACTTTTGTACAAAGATTTTGTAGTGAGTCATAGTGCGTCGCTTGAGGACAAACAACGAATTTAAGTTGAGGGTGTTGATGTACCGTGGTTTTACGGTATTTCTAATGCTTTTTCCTTAAGTTTAGTGTGTGTCGAAAGCCTTTTTGTGTTGATTTTTATGTAAGTTTCTCTTTGTTTGCAGAAAATTTGTCCAAGGATGAACGCGGAAATTTTTGAGAAAGAAATGCAGAAAAGACCACCTACGGAATCCATGACGGTCCATCGAGGCTGTGACGGTCCGTAGGTGGCATCGTAGTGCAGGGAGAAGTTGCTGAAGCAAAATGGGGAAGTCTGACTAAGTGTGGGATTACGGAAGTCCATAACGGACCGTCATAGCCACGATGGTCCGTCCTGCTTGTTCGTCGTGATGATCAGAGAAGTAGTCCCAGTACCCAAATTCCAAGAAGTTCAAGTATTTTGGAACGAAGACCCTTAACGGACCGTCGTGCTTGAAACGATCTGTCATACCTGTCCGTCGAGGGGAATGAAGAAAGCAACAGAAGAATGTGTGAAGTATGGGACGACAGATGCCATGACGGTCCGTCGTGTCCATGACGGTCCGTCACGTGGTCCGTCGACCTAGACGCGTTTGGACATATTTTTAGTAAATAGAATCCTTCTTTGATTAGATTTTGTTTTTATTATAAATAGTTGGAAAAACCTAGTTTTTGGGGTTAGACTTTCTGGATAATTTTTAGTTTTTAGTTCTTCTATTATAGTATTGAACTCTCGATTTTGGAAATTAAAATACTTTTTCGGGAATTGATTGTTGGTAATTTTGTTGATTAATCAAGTTAAATTCTGGGAAACTATTCGTTTTCATAAAAGTAAGTGCATGAATTCTTCCATTAACAATATGAATTGTGTAATTATGAACATGGGTAACTAAACCTCATAGCTAGGGTTGTGGGAACCATGGGTGAATAACAAGGTAAAAATCTAACTTAAATAACAATTCTAGAGTGGTGTCTTGCATGTATTGATAATTCTTTCGTGTAGAAGTCTTTTTAACGGATGGCCAACGTTAGAACTCGCCTTAATGCTACTTGCCGGACCAAGGAGGTAGATAATAGGAAAAGAATTATCAACATAGATTTAGTGTAGACTATCTAATAGGCTAGTATTGGTTGGTACGAGTTAATAACTTAGTCAAATACCGAATACGATGTTTAATATGAGGTAAAGATAAGGGTTAGTATAGCAACACACATAGCCGGACCAAGGTGCGGAGTGAAATTCTCTAGATGCCGGACGAAGGATTTAGAGATACATAACTTATCACTTTACATGCAAGATATTAGGATAGAATTGTTATAGTTAGATTTACCAAGTTAGGAACCTGTGGGGAACACTTAAGACCTAGTTACTTTTATAATTTTATTTAACTCCGAAAGCTGAATCTGTTAGTTGTTCATTTTTATTTAGTTAATCATTTTCATTAATTTAGAAATAAAACCCCCCTTTTTGTCTTTTGTTTTCTCGGAAAATAGTTGGCTAAATAATAGTAATAATAGAATAAAGTTAAGTCTGAACTATTTTCCTTGTGGGATCGATCTCAACCTCATTAGTTGGGTTCTTTACTTGATACGACTGCTTTACTTCTTATTTGAGAAGTAAATTTGAGCGCATCACAAGGCTAATGTGGTATTGTATGCTCTAAGTCGTTTGTCCATGGAAGTGTGTCCCATGTGGAAGAATCCAAGAGAAACCTAGTGAAAGATGTTCGTAGGTTGGCTCGTTTCGAGTTTGAATTGAAAGTTCTACAAATGGTGGTATGATGGTAAATCATAACTCCGAGTCATCTTTGGTAGTTGAGCTGAAATCTAAGAAACACCTTGATCCATTATTGATGGAGTTGAAAGAATCGTTTTTTGGTAAGCTGAATGAGTCATTCTCCCAAGGGGGGATGGTGTTCTTATATATCAAGGTAGATTGTGTGTGCCTAAGGTGGATGACTTTGAGGAGTAGGATCCTTGAGGAATCTCATGGAGCCCGTTACTCTATTCATCTGGGTTCTACAAAAATGTACCATGACCTTAGAGAAGTATTTTGATGGGATTTTCTAAAAAGTGATATTGCAGAGTTTGTTTCAACGTGTACCAATTGTCAACAAGTGAAGGCCGAGCACCAAAAACCGAATGGTCTACTACAAAAAATCCAAACTCCTACTTGGAAGTGGAAGATATCAACATGGATTTTGTAGTAGGTTTGCCTCGAACTCGAATGCAATATGACTCTATATAGGTGGTAGTGGATAGATTGACTAAATCCGCTCACTTTATTCCCGTTAAGTCTACTTATTCAGCGGAAGATTATGCAAGGATCTATATTGACAAGATAGTGAGTCTTCATGGGCTTATTAGTCCATCATATCAGATAGAGGTGCTCAATTTACATCTAGATTTTGGAGATCTTTTCAAAAGGGTTTGGGTAGTCAAGTGAAATTAAGCACCGCTTTTCATCATCAAACGGATGGTCAAGCGGAGCAAACTATTCAAACTCTTGAAGATATGCTTAGAGATTGTATCATTTATTTTAAGGGAAATTGGGATGAGCATTTGCCTTTGGTGGAGTTCTCTTATAATAATAGTTTTCATTCATCCATCTCTATGGCTCCTTATGAAGCCTTGTATGGTAGGTGGTGTAGATCTCCTATTGGGTGGTTTGAAGTTAGTGAGTCTTTGCTTCTCGGTACCGATTTGATTTATAAGACTTTGGAGAAAGTTCATATCATAAGGAACCGGTTGCAAACATCCTATTGTCGGCAAAAGTCTTATGCCGATCATAGAAGAAGAGATTTTGAGTTTGAAGAAGCTGATAAAATGTATTTGAAAAATTCGCTTATGAAAGGGGTGGTTAGATTTGTCAAGAAAGAGAAGTTGAGTCCTCATTATTTGGGTCTCTATGAAATCTTGCAAAGGGTTGGAAAGGTTGCCTATGAGTTGAAGCTCTATAGTGAATTATCCTCGGTTCATTCGATTTTCCATGTCTCTATGCTTAAGAAGTGCATCGGTGATCCTGAGTCTATTCTTCCTATTGAGGGTATTGGTGTGCGAAATAACCTCTCTTTTGAGGAGGTTCCGGTTGAAATCCTTGATCTTCAAGTGAAGTGGTTGAGGAACAAAGAGGTGGCCTCCGTAAAAGTGTTATGGAGAAACCACCTACTTGAGGGAGCAACATGGGAGGCTCAATGCGACCTGAAGTCCCATTATCCTCATCTTTTAACTAGTGAAGGTTAATTGTTCTTTCTTATAATGAAAATAATGACTAAATTTAAAGTTGCTATGATTTTTGGAGAAGTTTTGCAAAAATGTGCATTTTGGTGTCATTACAATGAAGTTACAGTGAAATTGGGCATATTGGCTTAAAAATTTTGCAATTCTACTTGTTTTGAGTTATTTGTTGCGTTTTGATATGGTGAGTCTTTATGAAATGATATTAAGGATGTTGGTAAGTGATGTTTTGGCATAATTGACTCATACAGTATATTGAGCTCATGTTATTGTGAGAAGGAAATTCCTCATGATGTGATATTGAGTCTTACATGTGGTAATTGAAGTTTTTAAATTACTATGTGTAAAAATACCATGATTCTTGTTATAACTCAAGTTGTTATGTATTGTTGTTTGTTAGGCTGCTAGTCTTGAGCCTATTCCTTCCTTCCAAAAGATTTTAGTGTCATTCGGGGATGAATGTTCCTAAGGGGGGATAATGTAACACTTCGGAAGTATAAGACGTGTTCAAGAGCCTAACATAGGTGTCAAAAGGGTTAGACACTATTGTAAGGTCAATTTTAATGAATATAAGTCATTTAGGAAGTTAAGAAATCAAAATGTCAAGGAACGCCCATGACGTCCGGTGAACTAATCACATGGACTAGTGTGGTGCTTTGATGGTTTGAAAGAAGTGTAGATGGTTTCATCTTAGTGAGATGATGAGGGAGAACTTAGGTGTCAAAGAGAGGTTTAAGGAAGCAAGTCCAAGTGGGTAGTGCCACCTTCAAGGACAAGCCAAAGCGAAGAGGCCAAGGCTGCCCAAGAAGGGAGGTTACTGCCTCACCCTTCACGGGCGTGACCACGGCCCGCGGTGTCAACAACAGCCAAGGTGGGGAGCTCGTGAAGGGGCTTTTTCCATGAGGGAAGATGTCAAAGTAGCCTAGCTACTTTCCAAGACACCACGAGCCACTTCATGACTCATGGTGGACTTGACGGAAGGCAAGGGTCTTCCGTGAAAATGCCTTAGCCAAAGTGGGTGACATTGGTGGGGCGTTGTGAAGCTACTGCCTAAGAGCACCACCAGCCACATGACGGGCCGTGGTGCATCTTCACGGAAGGAGGCAAGGTTCTCCGTGGTCTTTCCTTGGTGGTAGAAATGGAGGAGGGTCCATTGAAGGAGCTACTGCCTCCATCTTCACGACCACCACCACGACCCGTCAAGCTCTTCACGGTCCGTGAAGAGGGTGTGAAGGTGGACGGGGTCTCACAGTGAAGTTAAGTTGGACAACACTTTTGGAAGTCCAACTTAATTAGGGGTACTTTGGGTATTTTGGGGGTGGACAATACATTGACTTTCGGTCAATTTTCATCGATTCCAACTCCAAAAACACAAATCCAAATTGAAACCCAAATTGCTCTCACTTCTCTCTACTTTCTCTCTCTCCATGTATCCTCCATTGAAGAACAAGAAGCTTGGGCAAGAAGAAAAATTCTACAAGGTTTTCACTCAATTTTTGTGAATAAAGCTTCAACAAGGTATGGGTTCTTCACTCTTGGGATTCCTTTCACCAAGAGGTCCTCTAAAAGATGAATTTGAATTACTCAAATTCTTAGGGGTTTTCTCTGTAAATGGGTTTTCTTCTAAAGTCGAAAGTGATGATTGATTATGTTGAATTATGTTGCCTATGACTAATATAGTATAGATTATTGTGTAATTGATGTAAATTGTGGGAATTGTGTATAGATCATGTTCTTTCCCTAATTTCCCCAAGTCTTGTCTCTTACTTGTAAATTGAAGAGGAATTATGAATGTGTTTATTATTGTAGTCATCTTATTCAATCTATGGGCTGCCTAGGAACTTGTATTGTTGGGATTAGACCTACCTCTTGAAGAATTCATGATGAACCCTTTTCCCCTTAACCCTAGGTTATGATCTTGAATTGAATTGTACATTATTGTTGCAATTGTTTTGGTTATTGTGTGAATTACTATTGTATGATGTTATTATGCTAATCATGAGTGGTATGGTGATATTACACCCATTGTTGGGTTGATTATGATGGTTGGTGGTAAGACCTTGAGGTTGGCTTATGAAGGAGACTTGGTAAGTCATGTGATCCCTATTCTTTATTTCAATTATGGTTACTTGAGATTGAGTGATGATGTTACATGGAAGTATATCTTGTATTTGGATTGATAAAGTTGGTATGATGTTGAATTAAAATGTATTGACTATGGTTTGTGAGGTGTTGGCTAAGGTGTACATTTTATAAGGATGGTGATAATTTAACAATGTGTCTTATCATGATGTGAATATGTAAATGTGCTAACCTCACCTATATGAATTGTAATGAAAGGACATTACTCATGCAATTCTTATTGAGCTACGATGATGATGATTATACAAGGGATAGACCCTATGACCTACATTAAGCAATGATGATTAATAAAGACATTAAATAAATTTCAAAGGGACTTAGCTTAGCACCGAGTGAACTTGACAATGAGAGGTGTGGACTTTCCATAGAGGAAGATTCACCTAATAGTTTTACATGAGGTGTTGATTCCCCTATGAGGGATACTCATCTTATGGATTCCCATGAGATGAGGCTCCAATTGCCAAGTGTCATGTACAGAGTTCATACTTATCTCTTAGTTCTTGAACTATGTTGCCCTCATAGGAAGACTAGCTAGTGGATCCACCTAGAAAGCTACGTTTATGTTTGGTTTTACTTTGTCTTCCATCGATGTAAGGTTTTAGTACAACGGATTCCACACTTCGCTATTGTGGTATATGTCGGTTGAGGAAAGTGTTCCCTAATATAAAAGTAAGTAATGAAGTACAAACCAACTAAGGTGACTTAAGAGGTTTGACTTAACCTAGGTAGGGGTATGGAACTCTACCTATTCCTTGCACTAGTTTGCCTTGAGGGAATCCTTAGGAGGTTGTTCTTATGTATGTATATGCTTATAAATGTAAAATATGATAGTATGATGATCATACATGTAAATAACACTATATGATGTTGGTTACTCTTATGAACATGTATTTGGTCTTTATTGCTAAAGTATGATATTATGTACTCTTAATGATATGTATGTGAAGTTTGGACATTGGTTATGGTTCTTGCTAGGTTGACTTGATTAAGTAAGGTTATGGGGCTTTGCTTAGTTATTGCACAAGTGGAATTAATGAGGGTCATGAGTAATAGTCTTGCTTTGTTATAATGTGAGGAACTCTTATTTATGCTTGTGATATTATGACTTGATGATAGAATTGTATTTTGGTTATGGGTTGAAGTATGTTGATATGCATGTGACTTGATTAGACTTAGGGTGGTTTAGTCTTGTATAGTACATGGCATTGACATGATAAATATGCATTAATAACTTGTATTGGTTCTTGAATGTGCATAAGGCTTTCCAAATGTAAAATAGCATGTTTTAATGAAATGTCCCTTTTTAGCATGATTTGATATTATATGTGCATATGGTCTCATACTTAGTACATGTGATGTGCTATCCCCATTTTCTCCCTTTTCCCCCAACATTTTAGGTTTCGGTCGTTGAAGGCTTTTGAGACGACTTGAAGGAACACTTGGAATTCTCAATCATCCAAGTTGGGTAGGTCCTCACTTTCCGAGGGAAATTTCAATATCAAGCTTATGAAGTTGTTTTAGTTTTCAGACTCTTATGTTCTTTCCTTTTAATTGGAGTACAAATTGTATAGCCTATATGTGGCTTTATTTAATTCATGTATGGTCCAGACCCAAATTGTTATACTCTTGTTAAATGGTTATGAGATGAGATGTTCATTTGAGACTATGTCAAGTATCTTATATATCTATGTGCAATAAAAGTAGAAGACTATGTAATTTTCTTATACGAAAGGTCTATGTATGCTCGATATGAATATATATTATGTGTATGTAGAGGTCTATGTAAACCTCAATATAGAAGTAATTAAAAGTTTTAAATTATTCCTCTTTGTGACCTATGAATGTAATGATGGAAGCTAAGAGGTGAGCAAGAACCTATAGTGGTGACCAGATGTAACATCCACAAGGTGTTCATGTTCCTCAAGGTGAGTAAGTACCTATAGTGGGTCAAGGGGATGAGGTTCCGGTGGTCCCCCTGGACATAACTAATCTGGAGATTAGAGAGGCTCTCCTTACCCTAGCCCGAGCCATGAAGACTCAAGTGAATAGAGATGTTAGACCTAGGGTGAATGTTCTTAAGAGTAATATGACCTCTAGATTGAGGGACTTTGTGAGGATGAATCCTCCTATCTTCCTTGGTTCTAAAGTGGGAGAAGATCCCTAAGAGTTTCTAGATGGTGTATACAAGGTGTTGAGTGCTATGGGGGTGACTTCTAGAGAGAAGGCGGAGTTGGCTTCATACCAATTGAGGGAAGTTGCTAAAGTTTGGTACACTCAATGGAAAGATAATAGGCCGGTTGAGTCGGTTCCTATAGAGTGGGATGAGTTTAAGAAAGATTTCTTGGGAAAGTACTTTCCCCGTGAAAGGAGGAAAGTGAAGGTTGAGGATTTCATTGTAACACTCCGAAAGTCTAAAGCCTAACCTAGAGCCTAACATCAGATTATAAGAGTTGTAACACTGTTTTAAAGTCAATTATAATGTATATAATTCATTTAGGAAGTCTTAGAATCAAAACGTCAAAGAACGTCCATGGCGTACGGAAACTAGCTCAAGAGGTGCTAGTGTGCCCCTATTTGACTAAGCTTTAGGCGTCAAAAAATGATGAAATTTGGTTATAAGGTTTCTAACACGTATTATCGATAGTTTATAGTCGAAACGTCCTAGTACGACTCCCCAAGGACCAACCAAGGGCCCTTGAGGAGGACCCTTGCAACTTGGCAAAAAGCTGCCAAGAGGCAGTGACTACCTACGTGTGCAGGCGACGAGGCGTGCTTGGATCGACGGGGCGTCGATGCTATCCATCGACCAACACTTAGCCATTTTCGCTAATAGTACATTTGGACCAGTCTCTGTCACCAACGACGGGCGTGCAGGACGGAGGGGCACCAGGTCGTCGACTGAACTATGGCCCGTCATTCGGGGTCTCGTAGGTCAGGCCCCTGTGTTTTAGTTGGTTAAATTAATTTAATTAAGTGCTTAGTTAATTAGTTAGGGGTTAAGTGAGGCCTAATTAAGTTAGTTAATGACTCATATAAAGACCCCAAACCTAATTAGACTAACCCAACTCCCATTATTTCCAAAACTCAATTGTTCTTCCTTCTCTCTTCTCACTACAAGAAAGTGAATATACAACGACATTTTTTAAATGTCCTATTATGATGTTTAAATGTCACAAATTTGTTTACCAACGTTTATTTTACGTTTGGACCAAATGTCGTAAATTTTGTGTCGGGGATTTTTTCGACATTTGGATAGTTGTCGGGAAAAACTTGTGACATTTAGTTAAATGTCGAAATGAATTTGTGATATTTAGGTAAATGTCAAAATAAATTTGCGACATTTACTTCACAACATATATGTAAATGTTGGTAAGATTATTACGATATTTATTTTTTGATATTTATGTGAATATCGATAAGAAATATATGACATTTATTTTTGACATTTAGGTGAATGTCAGTATGAAATATATGACATTTATTTGTGACAAATAAGTAAACGTTAGTATGAGATATATGACATTTATATTTGACATATAGATAAATGTCGATATGATATATTATATGACATTTATTTTCGATAATAAGGTAAATGTTCGTATGAGATATATGACATTTATTTTTGATATTTAAGTAGATGTTGGAATGAAACATATGACATTTATTTTTTTATAATTAGGAAAATATAAATATGAGATATATAACATTTATTTTTGACATTTAAGTAAATGTCGATATGAGATATATGGCATTTATTTTTTTGACATTTATGAAATGTCACTTAAACTTTCTGACATTTAGATTAAATGTTGGTAAAACAAATTTCAAGACACTTGTGACATTTATAAAATATCACATTGAAAATTCTGACACTTTAGTTAATATTAATAAATTCCATTATTGAATGTCATAAAATTGGTGACATTATTTTATATTTTTTTAAATATCATATTAATGTTCTAATGTCGCCACCAAGTTTCTTTAAACATCCCAGAAAATTCTATATATAGTTTTTCTTAAGACACGAATACATACAAACAATTTGTGCCTTCAAAACTATCTTCTTCATGACAAGCAAGAAATATTATGTAAAGCAAATATTTTTTAATATTATAATCAAAGAACGAAATATACTAAGTTTTCTGTAAAAGTAAACAATGTCAAAATAAATTATATTTTCTATCTCAAGTGAAATTGAGATCTAACTAAATGCAATAATTTCAGCATAAACCCAACGAATTAACTCCTAATTCAAATGAAATTAAAAACTCTAGTAAATTTGCAAAAATCTTTATGAAATCATCAATCCAAAAGTCGAGCATGTTGAAGTCGACATTTGACCTCAATTTCCTTAAAAGTTCTGCACAAGAAATAAGCATAAGAAAATTTATAACTATATAATAACAAAAATTAGATTTCAATTAACTATAACAAATTGGGATATAAAAAGTGACGAATTGACTTTTTCTAAAATCAAACATACTAAAGAATAGATGCAAAATCAGTAGTTATATACATGATTTTACTCCTTTTGAAAGAAAAGAAAGATATTGTAGTTTTTTTAAAACATACCCACTTCTTTTTATTTGTGGTAACTACAGCTCCAGTCCTCTTGATCATGTTACCCTGAGAAAAATATTAAATTGATTATTTGATACTTTACGAAATACAAAACTTAACATTACATAGAATACATGAGTGTGTCAATTTTTCCAGAAGGAAAATCAAAAGAAAAAAAGGTATATGGTGTTAAATCAACTAATGTAGCTCAATCGATACATGTCTGCTCTTTGATGGTGCATATTAAAATTACACGTAAAATCAAAGATAAAATTTTTCAGGATTGATTCAACAAAAATTTAAATAACATTGATTCCAGAACGAAATACAAAACTTAACATTGATTGCTTCAACAAAAAATTAACAATTATATTCATGGAATAACTCTAACAAAGAAAGTCACTATTGAAAATTCACATATTCAAGTAACAAGCAAACTAATCACATATAGTTCGTCCAACAATTTCTCAAATTTGCGAAGAAAAGAAGTGGTCCACATCGCAATTTCATAGAAGGAATTAGATTGGGCTCGAAAAATAATTTCCCTAGAACAAGATGGTTTTATTCATGTTAATATTGATGGGGGAAGCGATTCTATTAGTTCTAATTATTTTGTTGCTCTCAAACATTTACCCTGCAAACATGTATGAATACACGTTCTGGAAATATTTTTGTCATTCTTAATTTAAGGCACCTCATGAAAATGACAAGCATGTAAACAACGAACTACACATCGGGAGTACGATACTTGCCTGCAATTATAGGTTTGTTCTTCATACAATAAATTATTCATATGACTTTCAAACTAAAACATTCACATTCTTCCTAGGTTTGCTGAAGTCAAATATAGATATGCCAGAAGAGAGATTTAGTTTACAAACACTTACTCCGCGATGACAAACTCGGATTATCCGTGTGACTCCATTCATCATAAGATTCATAGCAACATTCTCTATTGAATGATATCTCACAATTTCGCAAGTAGCACACGGATACCTAATCAATCTTGGAAGTTAAAAAATCATCAAGTGTCCTTGCATGATTTTTAAAACTAGTGAAACCTTCTACAAATTCTGGAATAATACCCGCTCGATCAAGATTATTTCTATTATACATTCAACTACGATCAAACTCCATCTACACAAATAATAATAATAATTTTAGTTCCAACAGCTAAGTAATATTAACTCTAACTAGTTTTAAATTATTTCTGCTCACTTAACCAAATTATTTCAAATAAAGAGTAAAACTAGATAGGTGTTAACTAAACTTTATTTGAACTAATTCCACCATCTAAATCCACAAACTAAACCACATTATTTATTTTAACTTATTAAACAACTTTAACTCTAACTAGTTTTGACTTAATTCCAATAACTAAATCCACCAACTAAACCACATTATTTATTTGAACTTATTTAAACAACTTATCAACTTTTTAACTCTAACTAGTTTGGACTTAATTCCAACAACCAAAGTTCACCAAATAAACCACATTTTTTATTTGAACTTATTTAAACAACTTAACAACTTTTTAACTCACTAGTTTTGACTTAATTCCAACAACTAAATTTACCAACTAAACCATATTATTTATTTGAACTTATTTAAACAACTTAACAAGTTTTTTTTTTAAATCTAACTAGTCTTGACATAATTGCAGCAACCAAATCCACCAAGTAAACCACATTATGTATTTGAACTTATTTAAAAAATTTAACAACTTTAATTTTTAACTCTAATTAGTTTTGACTTAACTCCAATAACTAAATCCACCAACTAAACCACATTATTTATTTGAACTTATTTAAATGACTAAACAACTTCAATTCTAACCAGTTTCGACTAAATTTCAACAACTAAATCCACTAACTAAATCACATTGGTCTTTTGAACTTATTTAAACAACTTAACAACTTTTTAACTCTAACTAGTTTTAACTTAATTTCAACAACTAAATCCACCACTTAAACCACATTATTTACTTGAATTAATTTAAACAACTTAACAACTTTTTACATCCAACTAGTTTTGACTAATCCACCAACTAAATCCACCAACTAAACCACATTATTTATTTAAACTTATCTAAACAACTTTAACTCTAAGTAGTTTTGACTTAATTCAAACAACTAAATCCACCTACTAAACCAAATTATTTATTTGAACTTATTTAAACAACATTTTAACTCTAACTATTTTGACTTAATTTCAGCAACTAAATACATTATTTATTTGAACTTATTTAAACAACTTCACGACATTTTAACTCTAACTAGTTTTGACTTATTTCCAAAAGCTAAATCCACCAACTAAACCACATTATTTATTTGAACTTATTTAAAGAACATTTAAACTCCAACTAGTTTTGATTTAATTCCTAGAACTGAATCCACCAACTAAATAACATTATTTATTTGAACTTATTTAAACAACTTAACAACTTTTTAACTCTATTTAGTTTTGACTTAATTGCAACAACTAAATCACTTTATTTATTTGAAATTATTTAAAAAATTTAACAACTTTTTAACTCTAACTAGTTTTGACTTAATTGCAACAACTAAATCCACCAACTAAACCACTTTATTTATTTGAAATTATTTAAACAACTTTATAACTCTGCCTAGTTTTGACTTAATTGCAACAACTAAATCCACCAACTAAACCACATTATTTATCTGAACTTATTTAAACAAATAAAAGATATTTTTAACTCTAACTAGTTTTTACAAAATTCCAAAAACTAAATACACCAACTAAACAACTTTATTTATTTGAACTTATTTAAATACTACACAACTTTGATTATCAAAAATTTAACTAAACAACTTTAATATGTCCTATTTTCAATAATAGAAAGAAAAGACTTCCAATTCAAAAAGCAAAAAAAAGGATATCACGTCCTTTAAAACAAGAAATCTCTAAATTAGCCCCAAGAAAATACCTAAATAATTCATTTAAAATTTAAATTTCAAATAATATCTAACCTTACTCCTACAAAGAATCTCAACTTCCTAACCCACATCTTTGAAAAAAATTATTATTCTTAATAACATCATTCACATCTTTTAAATCAAACTCTTCATAAACAAATATAAACATTTGTAGTGCTTGACCTTTGAATGTTCGAATTGACGATAAAAGTGACAATAAATTAAATTTAAAAATATTATAACAACAAATAAAATAAAACAATCAACGAAAAAAAGAATAAGAAGAAGATAACTTTAATAAGGATGGTTAAAAATACGTAGGTAATTTTTTTAAAAAAATAGATAATGATCATAAGAAAATGAAACTAAACCTAAAATCCCTTGTCCACATATCTAACTACTCTAGTCTATCAAAACTAAATTTAATCTCTTACTACATAAGAGGAAAAACAAAAGTACCACATTTAAATAGGAACCTTGACCAATGAGAGTTGTCTAATAGTATTCATTTGTGTAGTTTTATATTACATAAAGGTGAGGTTCAATTGACGAATACATCGATCTTTTGAGATTTTTCAACTTCTCTAGAATAACAAGAAAAGGTTATTTCTTCTTCAACAACGGTGATTGTAATGAACTCAAGTTACATTTGCTCATAAAAATTAAACTTGAGTCATTTTAATAACAATGAAGGTAAAAACGAGATATTTTTATCATGAGTAAATTTTATTCAAATCATATAATCTGGGGGCAAATTTGGTCAAACTCTATTCATATATAATGACAAATAATTTTTTAAAAATAATTAGATTTTAAAAATTAGGTGTAAATATCTTTAATTAGCGAATAATAATATATTTAACCCATGAGGGACTCGGGATTTTCTTTTAGGGGATTTAAAAAATAAAAGTTTAAACGTGTAAATAAGTCTTTGGAAATGGGAACCTTGAATTCTTTTATGTTTAAAACCATAGTACTTTTTTTCATGTTTTTAAAGTAAAAACCATTGAGATACAACCTAATTTCTGGGGACCTTGTCACTGCGCCATCAATTTCTCTTTGTTATTGAAAAATAAAAAATCTACGTTATATATACCGTATAATTTTTTGCTGAGGGGTTCATGAACCCACGTAAGTCCTCCCCTGGATTTAACAATACTTTTCATCATATGTCATAAAAATCAACTTCATTTTTCAATATATGACATAATATATTCGATTCTTGTATAAAAATGTCACTGTTTTAGCGACATTTGCTATATATCGATCGAATCTATGATATTTTGCAATAAATTTCATAATGTATTCGACATTTGTAATAGTTTTTCTAAATGTCACTACAATCAATGACATTTTACAACAAATGTCATTATTTTAGTGACATTTTTTTCTAAATGTCACTAAAGTCAATGACATTTTCTAGTAAATGTCATAATATATTCAACATTTATATTAAATTTCACTATTTAAGCGATATTTTTTCTAAATCTCACTAAAAATGACATTTTGTAATAAATGTCAATTTATGTTCGACATTTGTAGCAAATGTCATCATTTATATGATAATTTCGCTAAATGTCACAAAACAACGACATTTTACAATAAATGTCATTATCATAGTGACATTTTGAACCAAATGTCATTATTCTTAAGATATTTGATACCAAATGTCATTATTTTTACGACATTTGACATCAAAATGTTATTATTTTATGACATTTTGTTCTTAAATATCGTGAAATTCTTTATTTTCTGACATTTGTTTCAAATGTCACTAAATTAATATCGTCGTATGTACATATTCTTGTAGTGTCTTTCTCTCTCCCAAAGAAACTCCATAGAATAACAAGCAAAGGAGGGTTCTAGGTCTGAAAAGGAGCAAGTTTTCTCCATAAAACTTCATCAATTAGTAAGGTATGTGATTCCTTTCACCTTTGGGATCTCTTTCCCCAAAGGGTTCCTCCAAATTGATTTCAAAAAGATGAAATTCAAGTGGGTTTTCTTCCAAATACGAAATTGATCTTGTGAATTGCTTTATTTATGATTTCTTTTGATTATTATGAGTAGATTAACATGTATTATAACTCAATTATGCTACTTCTTGATGAATTCACCTAGTTGTAGAAAGATGACCTTTTCCCCTTAACCCGAGGTTATGATCTTGAATTTAATTATCTAGTAATGATATAATTGGCTTGGTTAATGTGTGAATACTATTCTATGTTGTCATTATGCTAAGTTATGAGTAGATGGTTATATGTTGTAATCCAATTATGGTAGTTCTTGAATAATTTACCTTGGTTGTGAAGTAGATCATGAATTTGACCTAAGTCTCTAACCCTAGGTTATGAACTAGTAATGAATTGTTATGTACTGATTCAATTGACTTTATTATTATGTTGGTTACTATTATGTGTTTATATTACACCCATTGTTTGGTTGAATTGGATGGTTTATGGTAAGACCTTGATGATGTCTTATGAAGGATATTGGGGTAAGTCTTGTGGTCTCAATTCTCTACTTCAATTATGATTACTTGTGTTTAGTAATGAAGTTATAATGAAGTATATCTTGTGATTAAGATTGATTAGGTTTGGTATGATGTTGAATTGAAATGTCTTGAACTATGGTTTGTGAGTTGTTGGCTAAGATGTAAATGTTATAAGGATGGTGATAACTTACCAATGTGCCTTATCATGATGTGATTATGTAAATGTGATAACCTCACATGTATGAATTGTAATGAAAGGAAAATACTCATGTAATTGTTATTGATCTATGATGATGATTATATAAGGAATAGACCCTATGACCTTAATTAAGCTATGATCATTAATAAAGGCTTAAAGATATTTCAAAAAGGGACTCTAGCTTAGTACCGAGTGAGCTAGAGTGAGGAGTGTACCTTCCCACTTAGGGAAGGTAGGATCGCTAACGTATTGATGAGATTGGAGACTATAATGCATATAGCATAAATAGGGTCCCAACTACATCTCCTAGTTTTTGAACTATGTTTCCCCCATAGGAATTCTAGCTAGTGGATCCACATAGTTGCTATGTTCAGGTTTTGGTACTACCTTGGCAAGTAGTCCGCCTTCTTTTAGTGTAGGTTCCATGACACCGGATTCCACATTATATCATGTGGTTTATGTCGATTAAGGCAAGATATTCCCAAAAAGGTAAAATAAAGTAATGGAATGAACTCTAACTAGGATGACATAAGGGGTTTATCTTAGTGTAGGTAGTGGTATGGGACTCTACCTATATATTGCACTAGTTAGCCTTGTAGGATGTCTTGGAAAGATGTTCTTATGTATGTATATGCTTATAAATGTAAATGATATGTATGTGATGATCATACATGTTAATGACACTATGTGATGTTGGTTGTACTTATGAACATGTGTTTGGTCTCTATTGCTAAAGTATGATGTTATGTACTCTTAATGATATGCTATGTGAAGTTGGACATTGGTTATGGTTCTTGTTAGGTTTACTTGATTGAGTAAGGTTATGGGGCTTTGCTTAGTCATTGCACTAGTGGACTTAATTAGGGTTCATGAGTAATGGTCTTGCTTTGGTTATGATGTTACGACTTGATGATAGAGTTGTCTTGATTATGTGCTCAAGTATGTTAATATGCATGTGACTTGATTATACTTAAGGTTGTAGGTCTTGTGAGGTACATGGTCTTGACTTAATGAATATGTATTGTTGACTTGTATTGGTTCTTGAATGTGCATAAGGCTTTTCAAAGTAAAATAGCATGGCCTAATGAAATGTCCTTTTTAGCATGATTTTATGTTGTGTGTGCATGTGATCCTATATTTAGTACAAGTGATGTGCTAACCCCACCTCTCCCTTATTCCCCAATATTTTAGGTTCCGGTTGTTGAAGGGCTTGTGACGAATTTTGCTGGAAGACTTGGAATTCTCATTCTCCAAGTTGGGTAGGTCCTCACCACTTCTAGGACAATGCCACTTTCTACCATTGGATGTTGTTTTGTTTAAGAGACTCTTTGTTCATTTCCTTTAATTTGAGTACTAAAGATTGTATAGCCTATATGTGGCTTTATTGTATTGATGTATGGGTTATGCCCAAATTGTTATACTCTTGTTTAGATGGTTATTAGATGAGACATCCATTTTTAAGACTATGTCATATCTTATATATATATGTGCAATAAAAGTAGCAGACTATGTAATCTTCTTATACGAAGGGTCTATGTATACTCTATATAAATATATTATGTGTATGCGATAGGTCTATGTAAACCTCATGACAGATAGAAGAAAAGTTTTAAATTTTCCGCATTTTTAACCTATGAATGTAATGATGTAAACTGAGAGGCTAGTCTTAGTCCTCTTCAAAAACAAGGACGCTGGTTACGTCTAGGGGGTGCTCCCCGGATTTGACATTCATAAACCTTAGGCAAGGTGACATGAGTGTTGAAGAGTATTCTTTGAAGTTTACCTTGTTGTCTAGGTATGCTCCATCCTTGGTGTTTAACCCTAGGGATGAGATGAGTAGGTTTGTGACCGGTGTTGCCGACCTTGTGAAAGAAGAGTTTCGTACGCAATCGCTCGGATGTTCCCCTAACCCAACCCGGGAACGGACCAGACACATGAACTTAACTAGACTTAGGTGTATGCACAATCCATTGAAGAGTCCAAACTTAGTAGGATCTCAAGGAATTTGAAAAGGGGTAGATCCGATGAGCAAAACCAACCTAGGTTTAAGAAAAGGGCTCCAATTCAAGAAGGTTCTAGTGATCCTAAGGTCAAGATTGAGAATGTTATTGGTTCCCAAGTGGTTAAGCCTACTTGTTCTACTTGAGGGAAGAAGCACTTTGGGAAATGCCTAGCCGGTACTGGTGGTTGCTTTGGTTGTGGTAAAGTGTAAGGTCTCTCAAATGAACTAAGGTGTCTAGAGACTCACATGCGCCTTGAAAGGTTAATAATATGTTAATTAAGTGTTTTACAGTATGTATACTTGATTTAAAATGATTTGGAGGTCAAACGTCCAAGAACGTTCGAGAAGTTTGAAAGTTAGCCTTGAGACGTGCTAGTGTGTTCTAGTGTGCCTTGGTATGTTTTAAGTGTTGTTTGATGCTCAAATTTATATGACAGGTCCTTAACATGTTTATGATCGTAATTAAATTCAAAATATCCAAGCACGACTCCCCAAGGACCACCCAAGAGGTCCTTAAGGAGGACCCAAACGTTGCATAGGGCAGTGTCCAAACGACAAGCTAGCAATAACGGACCATTCCTTGACCTACGCCCCGTCGATGGGGGACGTTGCTCACACATAGGTGTGGGATATTAATCCCCCAAGTGGCCCTCTCTGACAAAAACAACGGAGGTGCAGGACAGGCCATCGTTCCACCAACGGTCCGTCAACTGCCCTCGTTGGTTGAGGCCTACAATTCTTTCATGCACGTTGCCATGCTAAGGGTGAATTGGAAAATTCAACCCACATCCAAAAAGAGTACGGATGGTTATTATAGGCTATTTTAGGTATTTTAAGTTAGTTAAAAGATCAAAACCCTTATTCCAATTCATTCTTCAAATTTCACTCTTCCCTCTCAAAACAAACTCTCTCTAGAAACCTCCGTTGGAGATGAAGCTCAAGAACAACTTGGTTGATGGATTTTCATGGATTCTTCATCAATTTTGCATGGCTTTATTATGTAATGAGTTATGGTAATCCTTCATCCTTAGTTAACCTTTCATCTAAGGAGTTCTTTCAAAGGTTTTCAAAGAAATATCATGATCAAAATTCCTATCTTTTAATCTAGCCATGGGTTCATTGTCAAAACGTCTTCAAAAGCATGATTATGATAAATTGATGCTTATATACTTTTTTAAAGATGAATTTCAATCCAATTTCATGGAGAACCCATGATCCTTCTCAATTCTCAATTTAGCCTATAATGTGGGTAATTTGATCTTGTTGAGATGTTGATAGATTGTGATTTTGATTGTGTTAATGTACCTATAGGTATTATTTTATATTCGAATTGATGTTGAATTGTTTTAAATTGATCAATAATGATCAAATCTTGGAGAATTGGTAAGATTGCCCTATGTCCTCTACTTTGTATTGAATTGGTAGTTTAACTGGCCTTGAATGGCATTACATGTGTGGTATGGTCCACTTATGGTGGCGTTGTTTACTTTATTGTCAATCTCTATATGAGTTGATCATGGCCTTGAAGGAAAATTTATGAATTATGAAGTGTGGTTATGATGATCACACAATGTGAAGAATATGCCTAGTTTTAACTACTAGTATCATATTATAGGTATATTAATGATGCTTTCTATATGAGAATGATTATGTTGGGACAAGGTATGGTATACATGTTTATGATGCTATATTCTTGTGTAGAATTACCCCTACCTATGTACCCATACATGAATGTGTTGTCTAAAGCATGGTTAGGAGTCTTAGATTCCAATGTTGAAGATGTCTTGTCTCATATGCTATAATGTGGTGTGTGTTCTATGCATGAATGTGTATTGTGATCCTTGGAGGGTGGCTACCTCAATGATATGTTAAGTTTAATTATAGGATGATGTTGTCCAATGTACACACACCTCATGCATGTGTATGAGTAGTATAGGTTCTTGGTGTCTAATAAAAGGAATTCTCATATGTACTAATGACTACTACTATGCATGTAAAGTATATGCCCATGAAGTATGAAAATGTATCTTAACTAGGATGACTTGATAAGTGTACTAGTGTAGCGTAGAGTATGGGACGTTGCCTATACATTGCACATGTCTACCTTGATAAAATAGTTCCTAGGGTGATTACTCTATGTACATGAATATGCATGCTTGATGAAGCTATGAACATGAAAGTATATGCTATGATGTCAAGTATATGATATGATGAAGTACGAATATGTGTAGTGTCTAAATGTGTTTATGTGAAAGGTTTCCTCGTATAAGTATGCATACACGCACATGAAAGCATATCTATGAAGTATGTATGATAATCTAGTAAAGCAGTGTCTTTTGAAAGGTGTTCTCAATTGTACTCTAAACTAATTGTGCTTGAATAAGCTATGTCCATGTGAAAGGTTTTCTCACATGAGTTAGGTTGATGAAAGGACATTCTCATTTATAACCTATGAGCTATGCATATGATGAGTTAATCTCCTAAAGCCTATTTTTATGAAGTAAAGTTAATAAAAGCTTTTCAATAAAGGGAACTTAGCTTAGCATCGAGTGAACTTGATAAATTAGGGGTTCTCCTTCCCAATGAGAGAAGGCATGTTCACCAAATGTCCTCATGAGGTGGAAACTATAATGCCTAAGGGCATAAAGAGGGTTTCAATTTACATCTCCTAGTTCCTTAACTATGTTGCCCCCATAGGACCTAACAAGTGGATCCACCTAACATGCTAGCATGATATTAATTTTCTACCTTGGCAAGTAGAGCACCTCCTTTAGTGTGGGGTTCCATGACACCGGATTCCATGTTTAGTTCACATGGTCTTATTGTCGATTAATGCTAGGATTTCCCTAATGTAAAATGGACAATGGAATAAAGTAATGAACCCTACCCAGGATAACCTAAGGGAAGTTGCTTAGGTTGGGTGAGAGTATGCAATTTACCTATGCATTGCACAAGTAGCTCTTGAAGGGAGTTCTAGGAAGGTGTTCTATATGCATATGTATAATGTCTCTCATGCATGGCATAATGATATTGACCTACTAGTGATGTTAATACACATAGTATGAGTCCTATGGTGTCTACATGATGATCTTACTTAAATATGCATAATTTTGGTCCTAATTGGCTATATGATGATGGTCTTACTTGATATGCATGTAGTTGACTAAAGTTGTCATGTTAATGTAACACCCTGTACCTAAAATAGACCAAAAATAAGCTTTTCAGAAATCTGCAGGTGCAATCGACGGTCACTATCGACAGACCGTAGTCTGATCTACGGCCCATACTGCGCATCTGTCATTTGCCACTGAAACTCTCCCAAAACTCAGTTCAGAAAAATTGGCTAAGTCTCGACCCACGGACAGACCTACGGTCCGTAAGTAAGACTACGGTCCTTAGTCTCTGTCCGTGGATCAAGACCCCATTTAACCAGCCTCTGACATGAACTACGTTGACCAGTACGGTCCGTAGATGGACCTACGAACCGTAGGTGAAAGTTAGCAGTCAGTTATGGGAGAAATGTTGTTGAGTAAAATTCAAATGGTCATAACTTTTAGCACAAAATGTATTAGGTGTGCCATAACCTATGAAATGATAGATAATTGAATTATCTTTCCATATCCACCAAGTTTTTTTAAAATCCAACTTTCGAGTAAAAAGTTATGTCCGTTTTAGTGAAGGTATGTTGAGAATACCCAAACGACGGACCTTCGATTGAACGACGGCCCGTCAGTCCAGGTCGTCGTTTAGTCCGATAACAATTAACTCAGGGGTCTTTTGGTTTTCTTCTACTTCATTTAACCCCTAAGTTACATTGTTTTGACCCTAAATCATCATATTTTAGTCAGTTTAAGCCTAGAAACATAACAAGAACTTACCTAAGTCAAAATCATAAATCAAAACTTAGAAAATTAGAAGCAAGAAAGAAGAAAAAGGCCAAGAACCCTAGTTCAAGAACGCAGCAAGGTCCCAGCAGTTCCAGCCCCAAAATCTAAATATTTCTCCGTGGATTTCATCACTAGATTTATGGGATTTCACTAGTGGGTTTCTTTCACCCATTAGATCCTTAGTTTTCAGTCAATTCTTGATTCTCTTATCATCGTTAAACTAGAGTTTCTAGAATTATAGTAGATATCACAAATTAGTTAGCCATGTTCCACATCAGATTGTAAAATTATTATTTAGTTTATCGCGTGAATTTCAAAACCCTAGATATGTATTTCTTTAGTTCTTGAATTACACATGCTAGGTTAGATATTTTAGTTACTTCATATATACATATCTCAGTTATTAATGCATAATTATCAGATTAATTGTTGCACTCTTTGTTAGCATGTTCAGTTTTGAGCTATCCAGTATTTACAGAAATTCAGTCATAATGTCTTAATAACTTAATTCATTGGGGGTAGCATAATACTGAGTTAGACTAGGGTTCAGCGCACCCAAATAGTCCTAGAATCTACAATTCCCCCCTGTGGGCATTAGTTTAGTGATCATACCAACATGCCTTTATACCTCTATCAGGATATATTGGGTCCTCTCGATGGGGCGTATACATCGGACTCCACATTTAGCTTATGTAGTTTTATTATCGGTTATTAGTAGTGTAAGACCCCCAAAATGAGTTAGGGTTTCTAGATACTATCATGTTATTCTTAAGGTTATAAGGTACTAAAATGGCTTATAATATGGTATTGAGGCAGTGTGTAAAGTTTGAGGTGATTTGGAAGTCAAACGTTAAGGGACGACCAAGACGTTCGGCGATTAGTCACCTATGTGCCTCATGTGTCTATACGTGTTTATAATTGTATGAAATGAGCTTATTAAGTCTTAAAAATATTTATAATGATTTTTAACGGTAGTATATGGAGTTTCGTAAAGTTTGGAGGTCAAACGTCCAAGACGTTCGAAAGATAGCCTTGAGACATGCATGTGTGTGTCTTGATGGGTCCTAGTGTGTTTGGACGTGTTACGTGTATTTTTTTGGGTGAAACTGATGTGGGAGGTCTACAACTTGTTAAGATTTGTATTTACATTGGAAACGACTGGGTACGACTTCTAAAGGTCCCCGCAAAGGGCCCATAAGAAGGACCCAAGGTTGTTCAGACACTACCTTGGCAGTGTCAATCGACTGAACCAAAACGATGCCCAGTTGGTTGACCAACGGCCCGTTGGTGGTGTATCATCGATGGACACTTAGATTGGTCAAGTATCAACCAAATAACAGGCCAAGGTCCAATCTACTGAAGCCATAGACGGCCCGTCGATGGACCTACAGGCCGTCGATGGTGGCCTGCAACTGGTGCCTGCGCGCTGCCCACTTAAGAGGTGAATGGGAAATTCACACCACGTCCTAACCTGACCCTAAATGATTTATTTACATATTTTTGGGTGTATATAAGTATTCTAAAACGTGACCAACCCATTCCCAATCTCATTCACATAAATTAAACCTTCCCTCCAAAACCAATTCTCCCAAGAAACCTCCATTGTTGGTGAAGCTCAAGAACAGCTTGGAGCTTGGATTTACATGGGTGATTCATCAAGTTTTAGAGATTCTCAACTAGACATAGGTATGGTAATCCTTCATCGCCAAGTAACCTTTCACTTGGAGAGTTAATCTTAAGTTTTCAAAGAAGGTTTCAAGATCAAATCTCTTCTTCTTCAATCTAGGTATGTGCCATGGGTTCTTTCTAAAAATGTTTTAAATAATTAAATCATGATGAATTGAATTTAATATATTGGTTTTAACGTGATTTTGAATCCAATTGCATGATGAAACCATGTCTCTTCCCAAACTTGATATAGCCCTTGCATGGGCATTGTGATCATGGCTTGTTAATGGTAGATTTGTGATTCTCTTACGTTGAATTGCTTATTTTTAGTGTTATTTACGTGAATTGATTATGAACTGATGATGAAGGATCGATGGGAATCAATGCATGAAGATTTGAATATGCTTAGCCTATGCTTCTATGTGTTCACTGTAATCTTGTCTTTGTTAAGCATGAATGTGGGATTCGATTGTGTAGGGATAATTGTATATATTGTCTCACTTGGATGTTATTGTTGAATTATAGACAAGTGATTCATGTGGATCAAGGTCTGATTAGCCTATGTTCTTCTATCTCCCATTGATTCCTAATGTAGCATGTTCACTATAATCTGGAAGTTATGGCAATTGTAGTAGGATTTCGTTTAGATTATGATTTCCTTAACTAATGCTTTATATTGATGTTGTTAATGAATTATGGATATGAATCGCTGAATCAATGTAAAGTAGCTTTTGAATGAATTGATCTAGGTTCTTCTAGCCTATAAATTGAATGGTGTAGTGAACCTTGTGTGATCTTAATTCTAGGGTATATAAATCATGAGTTAGACTTGAGTATGATGTATTTAGCTACTGCCCTAGACTGATGCTATTGATGAAATATAATTGATAATCAATACAAGAAAATTTGGTTAAAGACCTATGTCCTCTAACTTTCTAGTATATTCGTGATGTATTGTACTAGTTGTAGCTTGGTTTTGTAGTGTCTTAAACATGGCATCTTTTAAGATTAAAGAACCTTTAGCTACTGCCTTTTTATATTAATTGTTAATGAAAAAGGATTATTGATCAAGGATGATTAAAGGGTGAGAAATTGGTAAGAATGCTTATCTCTTCTATTTTCCTATAGTATTGTAGTTGATGAAGCCTTGTATGACATTATGTGGTATGATCCACTTATGGTGGCGGTGTTTACTTTATTGTCATTATATATGTGTTGACCATGGCCTTGAAGGCAAATTGATGAATATATGGATAAGTGGTTATGATGATCACCTTATGTGTAACTTGTGCCTAGTCTTCTATTTTAGTTGTGAATCTAGGTTATGTTACTATTGTTATGAGCATGTAAATGGTTATGTAAGAGAATGAGTAGGTGCTTCCATGGGTTAAGTGTTACTGATTGATGACCCATGTACCCCTATGTGAATGTGTGAATAGCTAATGTTAGGAGTCTTAAAGTGTAATGTGAAGTTAGCTTTCCTCCTATGCTAAATTGTGTTGTGTGGTCTATGCTTGAAAGTGTAATATAGTCTAAGAGGGTGGCTGCCTCAATGTGTTGTTGATAGCCATTATTTGATCATGTGACCAATGTACACACACACTCACACTTCATGCATGTTTAAAAGTAGTAAAGATTCATGGTGTCTAAATGAAAGGTAGTTCTCATATTCACTAGTGTCTACTACTATGCATGTAATGTATAAGTATGTGATGTATGTTATGTATTCCTTAACTAGGATGACTTGATAGGTGTACTAGTATGGGCAAGGGTATGGGACCTTGTCTATGCATTGCACATGTGTACCTTGATAGGATAGTTCCTAGGTTTGGATTCTATGTACATAAAAAATGAATATATGGACATGTTATGAATATGACTTATATGGTATGATGAAGTATGAATGTGTATAGAGTCTTAGTGGGTTTATATGAATGGATTGCTCATATAGTTATACCTATAGACTTATGCATTGATCTATGGACATGTGTGATATTTATGTGTTATGTGAAAGGTTTGCTCACATATATGTACACAAACACATGAATGATGACCTAGTAAATAGAGGGGCCTTGAAAGGTCTGCCCAAGATTACTCTAAAACTATATAGGTGCTTGAATATGCTATAAGCATATGAGGATCAAATATTCTAAGCCTATGTTTTATGAAAAATGTAATAAAGGCTTTTCAATAAAAGGAACTTAGCTTAGCACCGAGTGAACTTGACAATGAGAGGTGTTGAATTCCCTTGGAGGAAGACTCACCATATGTTCCTTATAGAATGTTGACTTTCTTTAGAGGAATACTCACCTATGGATCCACAGGAGGTGGTGACTTCCCTTTGAGGAAGGTTCACCCATGTTTTCTCATTAGAGGAGGCCTCAATTTCCCAATGGAATATAGAAGGATTGTACCTATCTCTTAGTTCCATAAACTATGCTTGCCACATAGGATCTAGCAAAGTGAATTCACTTAGGATGCTAGGATGTATGTTAATGTTCTGCCTTGGCTAGGTAGGAACACTTTCCATTGGTTTAAGTCTCTACAACACCAAATTCCATGTTTATCATCCATGGTCTTAGTGTCGGTTAAGGATATAGTTTCCCTAAAGTAAAATAGACAATGGAAGTAAATGACTCGAATCCTAACTAGGATGACTTAAGGGAGGTTACTTAGGATAGGTGGAAGTAATGAACCCATCTAGACATTGCACAAGTAGCTCCTTAGGAAGTCCTAGGAAGGTGACCTAATGTATATGATTATGCTTATGTCTTTATGCATGACATTGTAGTATATATATATATATATATAATTTTTATGAAGATGTGCATGATATGAATCTATATGATGTGATCTTATCCTTTTATGCACTATGTTGGTATTAATGACTATATGATGAAGGTTGTTCACATGAATGAAGTTGTCTTCATCTAATGTGTTGATGCATGAATTGAATGTTAAGGTTTGTGGTCTCATGATGGGTTCACTAAGTATGTGTTAGGTTATGGGGCTTCACATGTACATTGCAATAGTAGACTAACATTGGGATCATGAATAAGGTCTTATAATGATGAGTATGGAAATAAGTAAATATATGTGTAACTTAATGTAGCTTACTGTAATGCCTTATGGTCTTGACTTGAATGTGTCTTGTAATGGGCTATACTTCTATGATGATATGTGTTGATCTATGTAGGTTGTATGCATGTTTTCTTTGTGACTTTAAGGTGATGTATTGCACCAAGTATCACTAGTGGGTTACTTGGAAGGTTAATGAATAACGAGAAGATAGTTCACTGTTAAGGGAAATGAGCTCACTATAAAGTGACCTCAAGTATGGCTTAAATTCTATAAGTGATTTTATGTAATTTTTGGTCTTTGAATATGTCTATATGAATTATGTGAATGATATAAATGCTATTGTACAAAGGTTTTATGGAGATTTATTCAAAATGGCATGAAGTATGATTTCAAGAAAATGTCCCTTTTAAATGAATGTTTTTGCATGGATTTCATACTTAGTGCATTATTGTACTATCTCCATTATTCTCTACTTTTTACACAAAGTGTAGGTTATGGATGCTTAAAGGAGGACTATATGATTGAAGAGCTTGATATGTGATTCCCAAGCTCAAGGAAACGAATCCTTAAGTCTAAGGATTTCCTATGTTATGGTTTACTGTAAAGTCTTAAGTATTGTACTTATGTATTATGTTTTAAGGGCCGTGTCCCTAATGTACTCTAATATTGTTGAGTCTAAGATGACAAAGAGACTTAAGTTCTAAGTATGTGATATGATATTTTATATATATATGAAGTAACGTTTATAGCATATGATGTGCTATGAAAAGTATTAAATATTTTCCTAAATTTACTATGTCAATGCGATGAATGATAACAATGGGCTTGTATAAGACCTACGAGAGGTCAAGTACGCCATGTTACTGGTGCCTACGCACTGCCCACTTAAGGGGTGAATGGGAAATTCACCCCACGTCCTAACCTAACCCTAATTGATTTATTTACCTATTTTTGGGTGTATATAAGTATTCTAAAACGTGACCAACTCATTCCCAATCCCATTCACACAAATTACACCTTCCATCCAAAACCAATTCTCCCTAGAAACCTCCACTGTTGGTGAAGCTCAAGAGCAGCTTAGATCTTGGATTTACATGGGTGATTCATCAAGTTTTAGAGATTTTCAACTAGACAAAGGTATGGCAATCCTTCATCTCCAAGTAACCTTTCACTTGGAGAGTTAATCTCAAGTTTCAAAGAAGGTTTCATGATTAAATCATGATGAACTGAAGTTAATATATTGGTTTTAACGTGATTTTGAATCCAATTGCATGATGAACCCATGTCCCTTCCCAAACTTGATTTATCCCTTGCATGGGCATTGTGATCAAGGCTTGTTAATGGTAGATTTGTGATTCTCTTATGTTGAGTTGCTTATATTTACTGTTATTTACGTGAATTGATTATGAATTAATGATGAAGGATCCATAGGGATCAATGCATGAAGATTTGAATATGCTTAGCCTATGCTTCTATGTGTTTGCTGTAATCTTGCCTTTGTTAAGCATGAATGTGGGATTCGATTGTGTAGGGATAATTGTATCTACTGTCTCACTTGTATGTTATTGTTCAATGATAGATTAGTGATTCATATGGATAAAGGTTTGATTAGCCTATGTTCTTCTATCTCCCATTGATTCCAAATGTAGCATGTTCACTATATCTAGAGCTTATGGCAACTGTAGTAGGATTTCGTTTAGATTGTGATTTTCTTAACTACTGCCTTATATTGATGTTGTTAATGAATTATGGATATGAATCCTTCAATCAAAGTTAAGGAGTTTTGGCATGAATTGATCTAGGTTCTTCTAGCCTACAAATTGAGTGGTGTAATGAACCTTGTGTGATCTTAATTCTAGGGTAGATAAAGCATGAGTTATACTTGAGTATTATGTCTTTAGCTACTACCCTATATTGATGCTATTGATGAAATATAATTGATAATCAATGCAAGGAAATTGATTGGAAAAGCATGACAATATGAGATACCAAAACTTTACCAAGACAAGCATACTATAATCACACCAGGATCAAGTCTATACAAAGAACTCCAAATCCATACTAGGCAACTTATCAAGGACCACATGTATACAAAAGGAAGCATTGAACACCTTTTAAGTACAAAATCTTAGGGTAGCATGCTTCCATATGTAGTCACTAGGCATTTCAAGCTCAAATAATACTATAAGCTACCATCATGCAACACAATATAGTAACACGTTATTTCAAAAGAAACTCATGTCAACCATAATAACTTCTAATCATGCTTTAACTATATCATGCCATGCATTCTTCAACATAATATGCTATTTCACTTAAGTCTCATACATAGCCATAATTGGCATCATATCATCAAAACATTTCAAAAATTCACCTTCACACATACTCATTCAGCCATAAACCAATATAAGCATTAACTCACCTTTTTCTCCCTCAAGCATAGAGAACAAATCTCATCCAAGCAATCACATCTAAAAGACCACCGAACAAGAAAACATAAGAGAGAGACCTTATAGAGTTAAGTTCTATGGCACGACATTAGAATGATAAAGAAGGAAACTCTATCGTCCTATAGACTGTCGTACCATTTGATGTGTCGCGACTCACCACCAATGCTACGAGACTCTACTAGACGTGGCAATATGAGACTCTTAGAACCTAAGACCACTTCATAAACCTGATGCTCTGATACCACGTTTGTCACATCCGGAGAACCCCCTAGAAATAACACGGCGTACTTGACCTCTCGGAGGTCTTATACAAGCCCATAGTTATCATCATCGCATCCACATAGTAAATTTAGCGGAAAACTTAAAACTTTTCATAGCACATCATATGCTAGAAACTTTAACTCATATATATATAAAACATAGGCCATAATACATTTATAGACCTTAAGTCTTTTTGCCATCTTAGACTCAATAACTTTAGAGTACATTAGGGACACTGCCCATAATACACATTACATAACTATACAATATTGAAAAACTTTACAATAAAGACATTAATAGGAAATCCTTGGAACTTAAGGACCCCTTTCCTTGAGCTTGGGAATCACATATCAAGCTCCCCAATCATAGACATTCTTTGAGCATCCATAACCTACACTTTGTGTAAAAAGTAGAGAACAATGGGATTAGCACAAGAATGTACTAAGTATGGCAACCATGCAAAAACATGCATTTAAAAAGGGACATTTTCTTTGAAATCATACTTCATGTCTTTTTGAGTAAATCATCATAAAAACTTTAAGCAATAGCATTCATGTCATTCAAATACTTCATATAAACATATTCCAAGTCCAAACATCACATAAGATCACATATAGAATTTAATGCACTTTTAAGTCACATTACAGTGAGCCACCTTTACCTTAACAGTGAACTCTTTTCTCCTTTATTCATTAACCTTCCAAGTAACCCTTTAGTGATACTTCGTGCAATGCATCACCTTAAGGCCACAAGGAAACGTACATATCATCTAACACAAGACAACACATACCATCATAGAAGTATAGTACACCATAGACATAGTTAAGTCAAGAATATAAGGACATTACAGTGAACTCCTAGTCATTACGCACCTATACTTATTTTACTTCACATAGAACCTTATAAAACCTAACTCATGCCCCCAATCTAAGTCTACTAATGCAATGTAAATGTAAGGCCCCATAACCTCACACATACTTAGTAAACCTATCATGAGACCACAAGCCTTTACATCCAACTCATATATCAACATAGTAAGAGAAGACAACTTCATTTATGTCTAGTAAGACCTTCACTATATAGTCAACAAGATCAACATTATGCATAAGGACTCATATCATGCACATCCTCATAACAAGTAGACAAATACTACAATGTAATACATAAAGAACACATACATATTGACATGCATTAGAACACCTTCCTAGAACTTCCTAAGGAGCTACTTGTGCAATGTCTAGATGGGTTCATTACTTCCACCTATCCTAAGTAACCTCCCTTAAGTCATTCTAGTTAGGGCCCTAGTCATTTACTTCTATTGTCCAATTTACATTAGGGAAACAATAACCTTAACCGACATATACCATGGGTGCAAAACATGGAATCCGGTGTCATAAAACCCCACACCGAAAGAAGGTTGTCTACCGGCCAAAGTAGAACCAAACATGACATAGCTTTCTAGGTGGATCCACTAGCTAGTATCCTATGGTGGCAACATAGTTTATGGAACTTGGGGGAAATCATGGAAATATCAACTCTACACCCTTGGTTGGGTCATTAGGCTATCCACCCCATGAGATTTATAGTAGACCTACCTTCCCACATTGGAAAGGGACACACACTCATATACAAGTTCACTCGGTGCTAAGCTAAGTTCCCTTTATTGAAAAAGACTTCATTAACATTTATTTATAAAAACATAGGCTTAGGAGAATCATCCCCTCATATGCTTAGCTCATAGGTCATAGATGAAAGTTCATCAACCTAAATCATGTGATAAGATCCTTTCACATGGACATAGCATATGTATTAGCACTATCTAGTCTAGGATACACTATAGCACACCTTTCAAGGCTCCTCTATTGACTAGATCATCATTCATGTGTATGTGTGTATACATAGATGTGAGCAAACCTTTCACATAGCCCATAATGTCACACATGTTCATATATCAATGCATGAGTCTATAGGCATAACTATATGAGAAATCCTTTCATATAAACCCACTAAGACACTATGCACATTCATACTTCATCATTTCATATTCATCATATTCATAACATGTTCATATATTCATCTTTCATATACATAGAAACCAAACCTAGGAACTATCCTATCAAGGTACACATGTGTAATGTATAGACAAGGTCCCATACCCTTGCCCATACTAGTACACCTATCAAGTCATCCTAGTAAGGGAATAAAAATCATACTTTCATAAACATCACCTTAATATGCATAGTAGTAGACACTAGTGAATATGAGAACTATCTTTCATTTAGACACAATGACCTATACTACTTGTAACATGCATGTAAGTGAGAGTGTGTGTACATTGGTCAACATGATCACATAATGGCTATCAAAACACATTGAAGCAGCCACCCTATTAGATCATAATACTTTATAAAGCACAGACCACACAACACACAATAACATAGGAGTCAAGCCAACTTCATAATACACTAAAGACTCCTAACTTGTGCTATTCATTCATTCACATAGGGGTACATAGGTAAGGGATTATTAACCCTTTTAACACATCAATGGCAGCACCTATAATTTACCCTAACATGGATACACACATGCTTATACAATAGCCATACAACCTAGATCACAACTAGAATAGGAAAGTAGGCATAAGCTTCTCATAGTATCATCTTAAGCACATGTTCATAAGTTCATCATTTGCCTTCAAATCCATGGTCAACAAATATATGATGACAATAAAGTAAACACCGCCACCATAAGTGGACCATACCACACAATGACATACAAGGCTTCATCAACATTTCTATAAAGAATAGAGAAGTAGAAGAGTAGAGGAAATAAGCATTCTTACCAACTTCCTCAACCTTTGATCCTCATTGATCAATACACCTTGTTTATCAATAATTCATAGATATGGCAGTAGCTAAATTTACTTTAAACATATAAGAAACCATGTACAAGTCGCTACAAGATTATATTATAACATAATACGACACATCACATACTAGGAAAGTAGAAGAACATAGATCCCTAGGTAACTTCAATTGCAATGATTTTAAGTCATATTTCATAGATAATATCAATCTAATACATTAGATAATCATACATTTAATCATAAAGAAATCATGCTTAAAGCACTTCAAGATCAAGCTACAACCTAGGCATTAGACTTGTCAATTTGCTATAGTGTAGAGAGGGAATTAACCAACTCTATTGATTCTCTAAGACCTTATCTTCCATCATATTTTAACAATAATGTACATGCTAGGCAGCATCTAGATAAATCATTTCATCAAAGGAAATCATGCTTCATCTATCCACAATTCAAGATATCATCATATACATGATATTATCCATCGATAGACTAGAAGACTAGGTCAATTCACATAAGCCATCTTTATTTCAATCATACAAGATTCGTATTCATAATCCAATCATGATACTAACCCAAAACAGTAGATACAACCAACCTAACATAATCGAAATCCACATTAATTCATTTAGAAATCAATGTTATAGTGAACTATGGAAACTAGGCTAAACATGCTCAAATCTTCATACATTAATCCTCATGGATCCTTCAACATCAATTCAACATAAATTCATGTAAATAACAGCATATACAATCACTTCAACGTAATAGAATCATAATTCAATCGATAGCAATTCAAGATCACAAAGCCCATGCAAGGCTAAATCGATTTAAGGAGGGAGCATGGGTTCATCATGCAATTGGAGTAAAATTCACGTTAAAACCACTGTATGAACTTCAATTAATCATGATTCAATCGTTCAAAACCTTTTTAGAAAGAACCCATGGCTAGATTGAAGAAGAAGAACTTTGATCATAAACTTTCTTTGAAAACATTGAGAAGAACTCTCCAAGTGAAAGGTTACTTAGAGATGAAGGATCACCATACCTTTAATTAGTTGAAAACCCATAAAACTTCATGATTCATCCATGGAAAACCCAGCTTAAACCTGATCTTGAGCTTCACCAACAATGGTGGTTTTAGAGACAACATTTTTGGAAGTAAAGGTTCAATTTGTGTGAGTTGGTTTGGTAATGGGTTGATCACGTTTTTGATCACTTAAATACACCCAAAATTAACCAAATAAATCATGTGGGGTCAGGTTAGCACGTGGGGTGTATTTCCCATTCACCCCTTTAATGAAACAGACGTTGCCTGCAAATTACAGTGCACCATCGACGGAGGCACCTACGGGACGTCGTCCAGCCAACGGACCTTACCTAGGGCTCCGTCGATTGGTACTTATCCAAATATTGGCTTGAGACCTGCCCAAGGAAAGTTCCAGTCGATGAGACCTTTCCAACGGGCCGTTGGTAGACCAATGAGCCATCGTTTGATCCGTCAATGGACACTGCCCAGGCAGTGTCTTCGACCAGCCTTGGGTCCTTCTTTTGGGGCCTCTTGTGAGGCCCTTTAGAAGTCGTACCTGGACGTTTCTAATGTGATTATAAACCTTAACAAGTTATAGACCTTCCACACAAATTTCATCCAAAACAAACACCTACAAGACGTCCAAACAAGCCAAGCCCCATCATGACACACGTTGAACGTCTTAAGGGCTATCTTTCAAACGCCTTGGACGTTCTTGGTCGTTTGACCTACAAGCTTCTCGGAACTTCATATAACAAAATTAAACATCATTTTAAACCATTTAAATACTTATTAAGCTCATGCATCACACATAATCACATATAACCACATATGAGACATTTAGGTGACTTAGTCGTCGAACATTTCGGTCGACCCTTGACGTTTGACTTCCAAATCACCTCAAACTTTATACACTGACTATAAACCATATTATAAGTTATTTTAGGACCTTAGAACATTAATACAAACATGTTAGTATCTAGACATCCTATGTTATTTTGGGGTCTTACAATATCCCCCACTTGGGAACATTCGTCCTCGAATGACACTTAGAACACTTTAACCACAACAAGGACTTCAAAGAATCATAGAGCAGTTCATCTTATTCATAAAATCATCATATAGAATTCAATGCACAAAACTTTAAAAAGGAACACAACTTTACAACATTTAGCACTCAATGCACACAAGCAAGCAAAACTTCAATTCACTCTCCCCTTAATGCATTAATCAAAGAGGCTCTTATCATGTTCATAGGAGGAACATACTTCTCCTAATCATAACATGGTCATTACACCTTAATTCATTAAGATATCATCTTGCAAGGCCACACAAAGGTAGATTTAAACAATACTCAAAACAAGTAGACACTCATACTTCAATGCACATAGACTTGAGTTAATTGCATCAACAAAGATATTCATTAGTTAGACCTAGTGCCATGAAGGTCAATTCTCAATCATACTATGCTTAGTGGTTTCCATGGAGGAATGTCCTTCTAATCAACACACTTACATGTATCATGAGTTCACACCTAAGCAAAGTACAAGGTCAATTTACTCTAAAATGAGAAATTCTCAACTTTTGAAACCAAGACATTATCATGTCTTCTTCCTAGTGAAGTCTAAATGGTAAGTCACACCAAGTACATCATAACAAATAGGAAGAAATTTCACAAAATGTCAATTTCTAACATAGTACTTCCTTCACAGTAAGCACCACTTGATAAGAATAACACAAATCATAGGCACACACATTAACATTTAGCTAAACATACTTTCATTCTTCAAAAGTGAGCCTACAATCATGCCTTGCAAACCATACAAGTCACATAATTTTCAAGAGACTCAAAATATTTCATTTTAAAGAGACTCAATTTCCATTATAAGGCTAAACATTTTACCTCACAATTGACTATTACCAAGTTTCTTGTCTTATCTCATGAAGTCAAATTCACAACTAGCATATCAAGATGTAATTCAACATGAGAAAACATGGATTTTTATCAAAAATTTTCTTTCATACCCTTTGGAACATTCATAATGTCTTCGAGGTGATGCCAATCAATACACACCAAACATATAAAGGTCATGCAATTCATACTTTATGCAAGACTATATTCATGATCAAGCTTACTAAGAATTCATTATTTTCGAGTTCAAGTAAGAATAGTAGGACAAGGTAGAAAAAATCTACAACCTTACCATTTCATCACCATCCCCCACTTAGGGTAAACCCAATTAAGAACAACTTAACCTATCTTAAAAAGGATCTTAACTTAACAACCTTCATTTTTCATCACTTAAAAGTGATTACCACTTTAGAAGGATTTACAGTTAGTTAACATAGGAACACCAAGGTACTCTAAGCCTTATCACCTAGGCAATTTATCCACAATTATCAAGTTAGGTCATCTATTCAACCACATAAGGTTTGTATACAATACAATAGACACCAAGGTCATACATCATTAGGGGAATACAACAAGGGGACTTAGTCATAAGGACTCTTTCTTTTCTTTCAACATTAAAGTAAGGTAACTTCTAGGTCAATCAAACCCACATCATCACCCTACAAAGATAATAATACTACCCTCAATTCTAGGGGAAACATCAATTCCACAACATTAAGGGACTCACAACACAATAAGAAGTTAGAAACAATCCATGACTCATCATGCCATAAGACTCTCATTCTTCATTCCAAATAGCAAATATCCTTTTTACATTCATTATCATGTTCATATACATCAATTCTATACACATTTTAACAATATCAAATCAAAGAACAATTTAGTTAATTCTCCAAAAATATTACAGTAAGCTGCCTAGCTTTATAGTGAGCATGCTTCCAAATTCCAAAAATGAAACATTTAGGAAATTGATTGGAAAAGCATGACAATATGAGATACCAAAACTTTACCAAGACAAGCATACTATAATCACACCTAGGATCAAGTCTATACAAAGAACTCCAAATCCATACTAGGCAACTTATCAAGGACCACATGTATACAAAAGGAAGCATTGAACACCTTTAAGTACAAAATCTTAGGGTAGCATGCTTCCATATGTAGTCACTAAGCATTTCAAGCTCAAATAATACTATAAGGCTACCATCATGCAACACAATATAGTAACACGTTATTTCAAAAGAAACTCATGTCAACCATAATAACTTCTAATCATGCTTTTACTATATCATTGCCATGCATTCTTCAACATAACATGCTATTTCACTTAAGTCTCATACATAGCCATAATTGGAATCATATCATCAAAACATTTCAAAAATTCACCTTCACACATACTCATTCAGCCATAAAAGATAAGCATTAACTCACCTTTTTCTCCCTCAAGCATAGAGAACAAATCTCATCCAAGCAATCACATCTAAAAGACCACCGGACAAGAAAACATAAGAGAGAGACCTTATAGAGTTAAGTTCTATGGCACGACATTAGAATGATAAAGAAGGGAAACTCTATCGTCCTATAGCCTCTCATACCATTTGATGTGTCGCGACTCCCCACCAATGCTACGAGACTCTACTAGACGTGGCAATATGAGACTCTTAGAACCTAAGACCACTTCATAAACCTGATGCTCTGATACCACGTTTGTCACATCCGTGGAACCCCCTAGAAGTAACACGGCGTACTTGACCTCTCAGAGGTCTTATACAAGCCCATAGTTATCATTCATCCTGTCCACACGGTAAATTTAGCGGAAAATTTAAAACTTTTCATAGCACATCATATGCTAGAAACTTCAACTCATATATGTATAAAACATAGGCCATAATACATTTATAGACCTTAAGTCTCTTTGCCATCTTAGACTCAATAACTTTAGAGTACATTAGGGACACTACCCATAATACACATTACATAACTATACAATATTGAAAAACTTTACAATAAAGACATTAATAGGAAATCCTTGGAACTTAAGGACCCCTTTCCTTGAGCTTGGGAATCACATATCAAGCTCCCCAATCATAGACATCCTTTGAGCATCCATAACCTACACTTTGTGTAAAAAGTAGAGAACAATGGGATTAGCACAAGAATGTACTAAGTATGGCAACCATGCAAAAACATGCATCTAAAAAGGGACATTTTCTTTGAAATCATACTTCATGTCTTTTTGAGTAAATCATCATAAAAACTTTAAGCAATAGCATTCATATCATTCAAACACTTCATATAAACATATTCCAAGGCCAAACATCACATAAGATCACATATAGAATTTAATGCACTTTTAAGTCACATTACAGTGAGCCACCTTTACCTTAACAGTGAACTCTTTTCTCATTTATTCATTAACCTTCCAAGTAACCCTTTAGTGATACTTGGTGCAATGCATCACCTTAAGGCCACAAGGAAACGTACATATCATCTAGCACAAGACAACACATACCATCATAGAAGTATAGTACAACATAGACATAGTTAAGTCAAGAATATAAGGACATTACAGTGAACTCCTAGTCATTACGCACCTATACTTATTTTACTTCACATAGAACCTTATAAAACCTAACTCATGCCCCCAATCTAAGTCTACTAATGCAATGTAAATGTAAGGCCCCATAACCTCACACATACTTAGTAAACCTATCATGAGACCACAAGCCTTTACATCAAAATCATATATCAACATAGTAAGAGAAGACAACTTCATTTATGTCAAGTAAGACCTTCACCATATAGTCAACAAGATCAACATTATGCATAAAGACTCATATCATGCACATCCTCATAATAAGTAGAAAAATACTACAATGTCATACATAAAGAACACATACATAGTGACATGCATTAGAACACCTTCCTAGAACTTCCTAAGGAGCCACTTGTGCAATGTCTAGATGGGTTCATTACTTCCACCTATCCTAAGTAACCTCCCTTAAGTCATTCTAGTTAGGGTCCTAGTCATTTACTTCCATTGTCCATTTTACTTTAGGGAAACTATAACCTTAACCTACATATACCATGGGTGCAAAACATGGAATTCGGTGTCATAAAACCCCACACTGAAATAAGGTTTTCTACCGGCCAAAGTAGAACCAAACATGAGATAGCTTTCTAGGTGGATCCACTAGCTAGTATCCTATGGTGGCAACATAGTTTATGGAACATGGGGGAAATCATGGAAATATCAACTCTACACCCTTAGTTTGGTCATTAGGCTATCCACCCCATGAGATTTATAGTAGACCTACCTTCCCACATTGGAAACGGACACACACTCATATACAAGTTCACTCTGTACTAAGCTAAGTTCCCTTTATTGAAAAAGACTTCATTAACATTTATTTATAAAAACATAGGCTTAGGAGAATCATCCCCTCATATGCTTAGCTCATAGGTAATAGATGAAAGTTCATCAACCTAAATCATGTGAGAAGATCCTTTCACATGGACATAGCATATGTATTAGCACTATCTAGTCTAGGATACACTTGAGCACACCTTTCAAGGCTCCTCTATTGACTAGATCATCATTCATGTGTATGAGTGTATACATAGATGTGAGCAAACCTTTCACATAGCCCATAATGTCACACATGTTCATAGATCAATGCATGAGTCTATAGGCATAACTATATGAGCAATCCTTTCATATAAACCCACTAAGACACTATGCACATTCATACTTCATCATTTCATATTCATCATATTCATAACATGTTCATATATTCATCTTTCATATACATAGAAATCAAACCTAGGAACTATCTTATCAAGGTACACATGTGCAATGTATAGACAAGGTCCCATACCCTTGCCCGTACTAGTACACCTACCAATTCATCCTAGTAAGGGAATACAAATCATCCTTTCATAAAAATCACCTTAATATGCATAGTAGTAGACACTAGTGAATATGAGAACTACCTTTCATTTAGACACAATGACCTATACTACTTGTATCATGCATGTAAGTGAGAGTGTGTGTACATTGATCAACATGATCACATAATGGCTATCAAAACACATTGAGGCAACCACCCTCTAAGATCATAATACTTCATCAAGCACAGACCACACAACACACAATAACATAGGAGACAATCCAACTTCATAATACACTTAAGACTCCTAACTTGTGCTATTCATGCATTCACATAGGGGTACATAGGTAAGGGATTATTAACCCTTTTAACACATCAATGTCAGCACCTATACTTTACCCTAACATGGATACACACATGCTTATACAATATCCATACAACCTAGATCACAACTAGAATAGAAAAGTAGGCATAAGCTTCTCATAGTATCATCTTAAGCACTTGTTCATAAGGTATGATTTGCCTTCAAAGGCATGGTCAACAAATATATGATGACAATAAAGTAAACACCGCCTCAATAAGTGAACCATACCACACAATGCCATACAAGGCTTCATCAACATTTCTATAAAAAAAATAGAGAAGTAGAAGAATAGAGGAAATTAGCTTTCTTACCAACTTCCTCAACCTTTGATCCTCATTGATCAATACACCTTGTTTATCAATAATTCATATATATGGCAGTAGCTAAATTTACTTTAAACATATAAGAAACCATGTACAAGTCGCTACAAGATTATACTGTAACATAATACAACACATTACATACTAGGAAAGTAGAAGAACATAGATCCCTAGATAACTTCACTTGCATTGATTTTAAGTCATATTTCATAGATAATATCAATCTAAGAGAGTAGCTAATTATACATTTAATCATAAAGAAATCATGCTTAAAGCACTTCAAGATCAAGCTACAACCTAGGCATTAGACTTGTCAATTTGCTATAGTGTAGAGAGGGAATTAACCAACCCTATTGATTCTCTAAGACCTTGATCTTCCATCATGTTTTAACAATAATGTACATCCTAGGCAGCATCTATATAAATCACTTCATCAAAGGAAATCATGCTTCATCTATCCACAATTCAAGATATCATCATATACATAATATTATCCATCGATAGACTAGAAGACTAGGTCAATTCACATAAGCAATCTTTACTTCAATCATAAAAGATTTGTATTCATAATCAAATCATGATAATAACCTAAAACAGTAGATACAACCAACCTAACGTAATCGAAATCCACATTAATTCATTTAGAAACCAATGTTACAGTGAACTATGGAAACTAGACTAAACATGCTCAAATCTTCATACATTGATCCTCATGGATCCTTCAACATCAATTCAACATAAATTCATGTAAATAACAGCATATACAATCACTTCAACATAATAGAATCATAATTCAATCGATAGCAATTCAAGATCACAAAGCCCATGCAAGGCTAAATCGATTTAAGGAAGGAGCATGGGATCATCATGCAAAAATTCACGTTAAAACAACTGTATGAACTTCAATTAATCATGATTCAATCGTTCAAAACCTTTTTAGAAAGAACCCATGGCTAGATTGAAGAAGAAGAACTTTGATCATAAACTTTCTTTGAAAACATTGAGAAGAACTCTCCAAGTGAAAGGTTACTTAGAGATGAAGGATCACCATACCTTTAATTAGTTGAAAACCTAAAAAAATTAATGATTCATCCATGGAAAACCCAGCTTAAACCTGATCTTGAGCTTCACCAACAATGGTGGTTTTAGAGAGAACATTTTTGGAAGTAAAGTTTCAATTTGTGTGAGTTCGTTTGGGAATGGATTTATCACGTTTTTGATCACTTAAATACACCCAAAAATAACCAAATAAATCATTTGGGGTCAGGTTAGAACGTGGGGTGAATTTCCTATTCACTCCTTTAATGAAACAGACGCTGCCTGCAAATTACAGTGCACCATCGACGGAGGCACCTACGGGGCGTCGTCCAGCCAACGGACCATACCTAGGGCTCCGTTGATTGTTACTTAGCCAAATATTGTCTTGAGATCTGCCCAAGTCAAGTTCCAGTCAACGAGACCTGGACAACGGGCCGTTAGTAGACCAATGAGCCATCGTTTGATCCGTCAATGGACACTGTCCAGTCAGTGTCTTCGACCAGCCTTGGGTCCTTCTTTTGGGGCCTATTGTGGGGCCCTTTAGAAGCCGTACCCGGACGTTTACAACGTGATTATAAACCTTAACAAGTTATAGACCTTCCACATAAATTTCATCCAAAACAAACACCTACAAGACGTCCAAACAGGCCAAGCCCCATCATGACACACATTGAACGTCTTAAGGGCTATCTTTCAAACGCCTTGGACGTTCTTGGTCGTTTGACCTCCAAACTTCTCGAAACTTCATATAAAAACATTAAACATCATTTTAAACCATTTAAATACTTATTAAGCTCATTCATCACACATAATCACATATAACCACATACGAGGCATTTAGGTGACTTAGTCGTCGAACGTTTCGGTCGACCCTTGACGTTTGACTTCCAAATCACCTCAAACTTTATACACTGCCTATAAATCATATTATAAGTCATTTTAGGACCTTATAACATTAAGATGAACATGTTAGGCTCTAGACACCTATGTCATTTTGGGGTCTTACAGTTATGGGGTTCTATTTTTGGAATTGCACAAGTATTGTTTGAGTTGCTTATATGATTGAGTTGACTTATGATGTTCCATTTATGTGCATGTTGAGTTATTTGACACTATGCATGCTTTTGACTAAATTGTGCCTTTTCTCATGCATTGATGATTTTATGCATAGGAACCATACTTAGTACATGTGGTTTGTACTAACCCATATTTTTCCCTTTTCCCCAAACATTGTAGGTTCCGATCATTGAAGAACTTCTAAACCACTTTGCAAGAAGACATGGACTTTCCCCAAGTTTTGTTAGGTTCTCCAAGTACGAGGATGGTGCCTTTTGATCTACCCTAGTATTAGTTTTATTATAGTCTAAAGACATTCATTTCCTTGATATTGTTGAAGAGATTGTTGTAATCCCTATGTGGAAATTATGGATTTGTATAAAGGCTATGCCCGAATGTTATACTTCATTTTAGATGGTTCAATATGAGACAATGTATTAGACTAAATTCCTATGTTATTGGTTATGTTGTCTAAACAAGAAGCCTAAGTAAGATTCATATGAGATGAGTCTAAGTTAAATCCATATATGATATATGAGAGGTCTATGTACACCTCAATACGTAAAAAGTTTTTTTTTTTTTTGCATTTTAACCTATGATATGCTATGACGAATGCTAAGAGGCTTGTCTAAAACCTCTTCTAGGATGAAGATGCTGGTTACGTTTAGGGGGTGCTCCCCGGTCATGACAAACTTGGTATGAAAGCATGAGGTTGAAGTAATCTTAGGATTGATGTCTCACTAAGACACGTGTACGTAGAGTCTTATTCATGGTTGTGAAGCATGCTTTACTTATGAATGAGAGGATATATGATGATTAGGAAGTTCTCAGCTTCTTGGTAATCTTATGACATGCCTCAAGAGTCTTGGCTCTATGTGTCCTTTCTACTATTTTCTTTCTTGTGTTTATAGACAATGAATACAACAAGGAACAACGTTCGAAGGGTTGAAAAGGAGAATGCTAATGAGTCGATTCCTCCTCAAGATCCTCAAAACCCTTAATTTCCTATTGAATAAGGGGCTATGTCTAATGTAGAGATAAGGGCGGCCATTCAAAGTTTTACTCAAGTGAAGGATACTTATGTTTATTCGGATAATAAGGTGCAAGTGAACCTTAAATCTAGCACCATTGCATCGAGGATAAGGGATTTTACAAGGATGAATCCTCCTACTTTCTTTGGCTCCAAGGTGGAGGAAGATCCACAAGGGTTCATAGATGAAGTATTCAAGGTGGTGGATGCCATGGGTGTGAATTCTCAAGAAAAGGTGGAACTAGCCGCCTATCAACTCAAAGATGTGGCTCAAGTATGGTATAAACAATGGAAGGATGAGAGGCCGGTTAGGGAAGGCCGGATCACTTGGGGAGATTTCAAGACGACTTTCCTCTATAGGTTCTTTACTTTGGAACTAAGGGAGAGAAAGATGCAATAATTCATAAATATTTTCCAAGGGAATATGAGTGTGAAGGAGTATAGCCTCAAGTTCACTCAACTCTCAAAGTATGCTCCTACTATAGTAGCGGATTCTAGGGCTAAGATGAACAATTTTTTTGTGGGGATGTCTGAACTTGTGGTTAATGAGTGTAGGTCATCTATGTTGATTCCTACCATGGACATCTCTCATATCATGGTTCATGTCGAGAAAATTGAGGAACAAAAGCTTAAGCAAATTGGTAGGGAGTTGAAGAAAACAAGAGTCAAAGATGGAAATCCTTCCAAGACCAGATTTGAAGTGCAAGATAAGCCAAGGTTCAAGAAGAAGTTTTCCAACCAAGACCCTTTAAACACTCCAAGGGTCAACAAAGGTAAAGGTTATATGCCTAAGTTTCAAGATGGTATAGGTAGTGGTCCCTATGTGGAGAAGTCTACTTGTGCTAAGTGTGGTAAATAACATGAAGGCAGATGTCAAATTGGCACGGGTAATTGCTATAAATGTGGTAAGAGTGGTCACATGAAGAGAGATTTCCCTATGATGAAATCTCAAGGAAGGGAAAATACTTAAGCACAAGCTAGTGCTCCTAATCCGGAATCTCCAAAGAAGAATCGCTTCTATGCTCTTTGCTCTAGGGGTGATCAAGAGGATTCACCCAATGTTGTCACCGGTATGTTACAAGTGTATTCTATAAATGTTTATGCTTTATAAGATCCCGGTGCCACTTTATCTTTTGTAACTACCTTAGTAGCGATGAAGTTTGATGTGTTACCCGACGTTCTAAGTAAACCTTTTTTGGTTGTTTCCCTGGTGGGTGACTCGGTGATTGCAAAAAGAGTCTATAGGAATTGTCTCATAATGTTGCCCAATAGAATGACTTTGATTGATTTGGTAGAACTTGATATGATTGATTTAAATGTAATTTTTGGGATGGATTGGTTGCATGCTTGTTTTGCTTCCATAGATTGTAGAACAAGTGTAGTTAAGCTCAACATCCCAAATGAACCCGTCGTATAATGGAAGGGGCGAAATGTCACATCCGGGTTTACCCCTTAGACGTAACCGGCGTCGTCGTCCTCTTTGAGGACTAAGACAATCCTCTTAGCCTCGTCATAGCATTCATCGATTAAAAATGTGAAGGAATTTAAAACTTTTTATCTATAACTACTCGGAGGTTTACATAGACCTCTACATACACATAATCGTATTTATATCAAGTATACATAGACTTGTTCATATACAAAGATTACATAGTCTTCTACTTTTATTTCACCCATTTATATAGTAAAGAATAATAGTCATAAAAGTCGTCTTATCTCATAAACCATCTATCAAAGACAATAAATCTTGGGCATAGCCCTACATCAATACAAGAATCCACATATAGGCTATAGACAACATCGTCTCAAACGAGCAATAGAGTCAATACAGAGTTATAGTAACTAAGTAACATAGGAGTAAGATGTCGGCAACGCCCTCAGGAGAATGAGGACCTACCACTTAGATGGTAAGAGATCCAAGTCTTTCTTTCCAGCAATTCGGAGCAAGTTCAACGACCCAAACCTAAAATGTTTGGGAAAAGGGGAAAGAAATGGGGTTAGTACTCCACATGTACTAAGTATGGAACCATATATACACTTACCAATCAAATATACGTAGAAAAGGACATTTAAGAAAAATCATTATAAAACATGTATACGAGTGAAGCATAGCAAAGCAAAGCATACTAACTATACCCTTCATAAAGTCACAAGTGCAATGATCAAGTAAATTCCCATGACTCTTACTTAATCAAGTAACCTATCAAGACTACAATTAGCAATTATCCTTACCTAGCATACTCTCCCATTTCATGAAAACATTCTTCTTCAACCAAAAGCAACAACCTTATACTCATAACCATGTTATTCAATGTACAAAGTCATTTATATTATATCACTACTTTACATACATAATATTGACCTCTTAAAGCTCCTATCAATCCAAACTAGTGCAAGGCGTAGGTAGAGTCCCATACCCCTACCTAAGCTATAGCCAAACCCTTCAAGTTACTTCGATTAGTCTATATCTTATTCATTCATTTTAGTTTAGGGAAACCTTGCCTTAACTGACATAGACCACATGAGCTAATGTGGAATCCGGTGTCATGAAACCTTACACCGATGGAAGGTGGTCTACCGGCCAAGGTAGAACCTAACGTAAATGTAGCTATCTAGGTGGATCCACTAGCTAATATCCTATGGTGGCAACATAGTTGATGGAGCTTGGGGAAAAGAACCTTGGACATATCAACTCTACACCCTACTTGGGTCATGAGGCTATCCACCACGTGAGGACCGTAGTGAACCCTACCTTTCCTTATATAAGAAAGTGTCACTCCCTCACATACAAACTCACTCGGTGCTAAGCTAGGTCCCTTTTTTTTATTGAAAAGCCTTTACTCTTATCATAATCATAAATATATATATACATATATATATATCATAGGGCCTAGCCCTCATATACATTCGTTTATCAAAGCTCAATAAGAATTGCATGAGAAATGGTCCTTTCATTAACAACTCAAATAGGTGAAATTAGCCCATGCACATCTCATCACAATAGGGCACATCTTTACATAACAACTTCCCTATATCATGTACTCCTAGGCAACCTCACAACCAACCCAAGCTTTTCAATTCAATCATCATACCAACCTATCACCTTAAGCAAGGTATACTTCAACACAACCTTATCACTTGATGACAAATAATTCACAATTTGAAGTAAGGATTAGGATAATCAAGACTTACCAATACTTCTCCATAGTTCACCAATAAGGGCCTTACCATCAACCCATTGATCAACCCAATTCGGGTCATCATCCCAATGTAATTCAATAGCCAACATAAGAACTAATTTAAGAGAAGCACTATACCACAATGCAATACTAAATCAAAGCTTGGTAGCATGATATCAAAGTCTATCTTCTTACCCTAGATTCAATACTCAAGAAATAGGCATGAAGAACTTCAATTCACCACAATAGATTCATGATCGATGCAATAACAATCATTTAAGATGATTTAAACAATAATTAAATCAATTACTTCAATCCAACTCAAATTCATATCTATCCCAATACCTAGGGTTAAGGGTTAGGGTCATCTCCCACAATCTTGACCAAACTACATCAATTCATCATAATCAAGTTACAATACATGATAATCTATTCATTATAACCCAAAGAATACATAAATAACTCAATTCATATAATCAAATTCGAAATTGGATGAAACCCATATGAAACTCAACTTTTGGAAAACCTTTGAAGGAGCCCTTTGAGGAAAGAATCTCAAAGGTGAATTAGATCCCATACCTTAAGGTTTGATGACGTTTTGATGGTGATTTCGTGCTAAAACCAGCCCCCAAATATCTTCCCAAGCTATTCTCCAATGGAGTCTTCCAATAGAGAGAGAAAGTAGAGAGAAGGAAGAGAGTTTTATTTTGAGAATAATCATAGGCTAATGAGGGTTGGGGTATTTATAGTGGGGGCTTAAGTCACTTAATTAGTCTTCCCTTAATCCCCTAATTACCCTTAAGACAACTTAATAAAATAATTGAACTAAAGGCTGATTTCTGAAACATTACAGGCCATCCACGCTGACTCCCCGTCGACGGGCCGTCGTGGGCGTGACGGATTGGCCTCCCTCCGTCCGGCACGTCCGTCACATTGGTCAGAGACAGTGCAAGTGAGGGTTTCTTCCTAGAAACTAAGACTGGCACGACGGTGGCCTCGACGCCCCGTCGTGCACATGATGCCCCGTCATGGGATCCGTCGTGGCACACTATCTCAAGGGTCCTCCTCGAGGGCCCTTGGTTGGTCCTCGGAGAGTCGTACCCTAACTTTTCCAACATGAAACCATCCCGCACTATGTGTTACACCTATTGTTACCAACATTTACTCCATTCCGACTCTTTAACTTGGCCAAACTACAAGGGACACTCTAGCCCTTTCATAAACCAACTTTCCGGACGTTATGGACGTTTTGGTTCCAAAACACTTCAACGAATCCATCTACGCCAAATTTGGCTAGGAACAATGGTTTAGACCTTAAGGAGCCTGTTTAAGTCTCACCACATGACTTTGGGATTTCGAAATGTTACATTATCCCCCCCTTAGGAACATTCATCCCCGAATGACACTAAACACTCTTTAAACGAGGGAATAGACTTAAGATTAGCAGCTCAACCAATTCACAATATTCAATTAACATGAATCATATCATTTCAATAAAATACTTCAAAACATCACTTTATCATACATAAGCTCAAAGTTTCCTCTTGAGATACTTTCTACTCACAACACACATAAGCTCAATCATTTGATATACAAGTCACTTACCACAAAGTTCATCTTATTAATATGCTTAATATAACATCCACGAGGATTCACTATATCACAATACACAACTTGACTCAAATATGCAAGAAGCAAGAAAATTCAAATTTAATTAAGGTCACCCTACAGTGACTTCATTGTGAAGTCTCAAAAACTAGGATTTTTGAAGAAACTTCACCAAAACATCAAGGATACACAATGTCTATCATATTTATATCATTAGAGAGAAAGACTAACCTTAATCATCAAAAAGATGAGGATAACGGGTTTTCATGTCGGCCTCGGCCTCCCATGTTGCACCCTCAACTAGGTGGTTCTTCCATAACACTTTTACGGAAACCACCTCCTTGTTCCTCAACCTTTTCACTTGGCTATCAAGGATTTGAACCTGAACCTCCTTATAAGAGAGGTTATCCTTGACTCCAAGACCTTCAATAGGAAGAATTGACTCGGATCCCCGACACACTTCTTTAACATAGACACATGGAAAACCGGATGAACCGAAGCTAAATCATTGGGTAGCTTTAAACGATAGGAACCTTTACCAATCCTTTCCAAAATCTCATAGGGACCCACGTAACGAGGGCTCAACTTCCCTTTCTTGCCAAATCTTACCACTCCTTTCATAGGTAAAATCTTCAAATACACCTTGTCACCCCCTTAAAACTCCAAATCCCTCCTTCTATTGTCGGCATAGGACTTTTGTCGACTATAGGCTGTTTGTAACCAATTTCTTATGATATGCACATTCTCCAATGTCCTATAAATCAAGTCGGGACCAAAGATCGATGATTCACCAACTTCAAACCATCCTATAAGAGACCTACACCTCCTACCATACAAGGCTTCTTAGGGAGCCATGGAGATAGACGAATGAAAACTATTATTATACGCAAACTCCACAAAAGGCAAGTGTTTATCCCAACTTCCTTTAAAATCAATAATGCAAGCTCTAAGCATATCTTCAAGAGTTTGAATTGTGCGTTCCGCTTGACCATCCATTTGAGGATGAAAGGCGGTACTCAATTTCACCTTAGTACCCAAAACATTTTGGAAAGACTTCCAAAACCTAGAAGTGAATTGTGCACCCCGATCCGAAATGATGGATAACGGGATACCATGGCGACACACAATCTCATCTATGAAGATCTTCGCATAATCCTCCGCCGAATACGTAGATTTGACGGGAATAAAATGAGCGGACTTAGTCAATCTATCAACAATCACCCATATAGAATCATATGACTTTTGAGTCCGAGGCAATCCTACCACAAAGTCCATATTAATGTCTTCCCACTTCCAAGTAAGAAGTTGGATCTCTTGTAGTAATCCACCCGGCTTTTCATGTTCTGCCTTCACCTGTTGGCAATTTGGACACTTAGCAACAAATTCCGCTATGTTCTTCTTCAAACCTTCCCACCAATATATTTCTCGAAGGTCATGATACATCTTAGTAGAACCCAGATGGATGGAATAGTGGGATCCATGGGCTTCATCAAGGATTCGATCCCTCAATCCATCAACATCAGGAACACATAACCTCCCTTGGTACCTCAACACACCATCTCCTCCAAGGAGAAGGACTCATTCATCTTGCCAAGAACATATTCCTTTAACTCCATTAATAGTTGATCAAGGTGTTGTTTGGATTTCACCTCAACCACCAATGATGATTCAGAGCTATGATGAACCGTGGCACCTCCATTTAGAGATTTCTCCAACCGAACTCCTAATCTGGCCAAATTATGAACATCCTTCACTAGATCTTTCTTGTCTCCATCTATATGAGACACACTACCCATAGTCATACGGCTTAGAGCATCTGCCACCACATTGGTCTTGCCAGGATGATTAGGACACTCATATCATAATCTTTCAACAATTCTAACCACCTTCTTTGTTGGAGATTCAACTCTTTTTGAGTAAACATATATTGAAGATTCTTATGATCGGTGAAAACATCTACATGAACACCATACAAGTAATGTCTCCATATTTTCAAAGCGAACACCACGGCCGCTAACTCAAGGTCATGGGTAGGGTAATTCTTCTCATGCACCTTAAGTTGCCGTGAATCATAGGCAATCACCTTCCCATTTTGCATAAGCACACACCCCAAACCTATGCGGGATGCATCACAATAAACCACGAACCCTTTAGAACCTTCCGGTAAGGTTAACACCAGAGCTGAAGTAAGCCTGTCTTTCAATAATGGGAAACTCTTCTCACAGGCCTCCGACCACTCAAACCTTTTACCCTTTTGAGTTAATGAAGTCAATGGAGATGCAATGGATGAAAAACCTTCTACAAATCTTCGATAATAGCCCGCTAGACCCGTAATGTCAGTTGGGGTCAAGGGTCTAGGCCAATTTCTTACCGCATCAGTTTTCCTTGGGTCTATCTCAACTCCTTCACTAGAGATGATGTGCCCAAGAAACGCTACCGACCTCAACCAAAACTCACACTTGCTATACTTGGCAAATAATTTATGCTCTTTAAGGGTTTGCAATACCACCCTTAGATGACCCATGTGATCAACCTCATTCTTCGAATACACCAAGATATCATAGATAAATACAATAAATAATGCATCAAGGTAACTTCGAAACACCCTACTTATTAGGTCCATAAACACCGCCGGAGCATTTGTGAGACCAAAGGACATAACCACGAACTCATAATGCCCATACCGAGTCCAAAAGGCCATCTTTGGAACATCTTCATTTCTCACCCTAAGTTGGTGATACCCTGACCTCAAGTCAATTTTGGAGAAGTAACTCGCTCCTTGGAGTTGATCAAATAAATCATCAATCCGAGGAAGAGGATACTTGTTCTTGACAATAACCTTGTTGAGTTGGCGGTAGTCAATACACACTCTCAAGGACCCATACTTCTTTTTCACGAACAAAATTGAAGCACCCCATGGAGAAATGCTAGGCCTTATAAAGCCCTTGTCTAGCAAATCTTTAAGTTGCGCCTTCAACTCCTTTAACTCGGTCGGAGCCATTCTGTAAGGAGGAATAGAGATAGGGTTTGTTTCCGGTAGCAAATCAATACCGAAATTGATTTCCCGTTCGGGAGGAATGCCAGGAAGGTCATCAGGAAGACCTCCGTAAATTTACTCACCACGGGGACCGACTCAATAGGAGGAACTTCGGAATCGACTTCTTGGACTCTCACAATATGATAAAGACACCCTTTTGAGATCATTTTACACGCTTTTAGACATGATATGAAACGACCTCTTGGAAGAGAGTTTCCACCCTTCCACTCAAAAATGGGTTCACTTGGGAAACTAAACCTCACAACTCTAGTTCTACAATCAATAGAAGCGAAGCTAGCATGTAACCAATCCATACCCAAAATAACGTCAAAATCAAGCTTGTCTAGTTCAACTAGATCTACATGAGAAACTCTATGGGGCATAGAAATAGGACAATTTTGATAGACTCTTTTTGCTACAACCAACTCACCCACCGGAGTAGACACCAAAATAGGTTCATGTAACACATCGGGTAAAGTACCAAACTTCTTAGCTACTAAGGGAGTAACGAAAGACAAAGTAGCACCTGGATCAAGCAAAGCATACACATCAATAGCAAAGATCTGTAACATACCGGTCACCACATTGGGAGAGGCCTCTTGGTCATCTCTCGAACGAAGAGTATAAAAGCGGTTCTTTTGGGGAACATCATTAGAACCACTTGGCTGACCACCCCTCTCTTGCCCTTTAGCATTTGGATAATACCGCATTTTGTGACCAATTTTTCCACAACCAAAGCACTTGTCTGAACCTAGGAGGCAAACACCTAAATGCTTCTTCCCACATTCCTTCCAAGGTGGATTCTCATTAGACAAACTCCCACTTTTCCCTTTTTGGACTCTTGGCCTAGGGACCTTCCCATCCCTAACCTTGGGAAATTTGGATGGGACTTGATTTGAGAACCTTTTCTTGAATCTAGGCTTGTCTTGAATTCCAAACCTATCTTTAGTAGTTCCACTCTCGGAAGACCTTGCCCTTCTTGAATCCTTATCCTTCCTTTTTGCTCTAACCTCCTCAACTCTTTTTGCATGCACCATGAGACGACCAATATTAATGTTATCATGTAGCATAGCTGATTGACATTCCTCTTGCAAGTCATCCGACACACCTGTCACGAATCGACTCATCTCGTCTCTAGGATCGGAGACCAAGTAAGGAGCATATTTGGACAATTGAATGAACTTCAAAGAGTTCTCATGAACACTTATTACTCCTTGGCGGAGATTGATGAATTCCACCACCTTAGTTTCTCTCATATCCCTAGGGAAGAACCGATCAAGGAAAGCCCTTTTGAACAACTCCTAAGTAACCGACCCACTTTGAAGTGGCCTATTGTCTTTCCATTGTACATGCCATGTCTGAGCCACATCCTTGAGTTGGTATGAGGCCAACTCGGCATTCTCACTAGAAGACAACCCCATAGCACACAAAATCTTATAAACCTCATCAATGAATTCTTGAGGGTCTTCATCAACCTTAGACCCATAGAAGATAGGAGGCTTCATTCGGGTGAAGTCCCTAAGTCGGGAAGCCATAGTTTGCTCATGAACTCTAGGTGCCATATCCCTATTAGCTTGGGCAGTCATGGCTTGGGCTTGCACCGTTGCGGCTTGAGCTTGAGTAGTCATGGCTTAAGCCATTTGAGCAAGAATAGCCCTCATCTGAGCCTCTGTAATAGGTGGAGGGTCAACGGGATCCTGATCATCAATAGCAATCTCTTCAAGAGGAGGAACTGGATCATCACGGGGAGGGATTCCCGCAGCAGCAATCTCCTCCTCGAGTCTTCTGGCTGCATTCCTTCTAGTATTCATCTCCGATAACGAAAACACAAGGTTTAGGCAAATACATATACGATGTACATTCTAGAGGCACGATATGGATTTCCAATAATGAGAGTGATTCCTAAGCATCAAATAAGTCCTATTCATAAGTGTGGCGCGCTTCACAATTATGAATACAAACCTATATAACATGGTTGAGAGAGACGTTAACATCAAGGATATTCAACCTCATGCTCTGATACCAAGTTTGCCACATCCGAGTTTACCCCCTAGACGTAACCGGTGTTGTCATCCTCTTTGAGGACTAATACAAGCCTCTTAGCCTCGTCATAGCATTTATCGATTAAAAATGTGAAGGAATTTAAAACTTTTTATCTATAACTACTCGGAGGTTTACATAGATATTTACATACACATAATCGTATTTATATCAAGTATACATAGACTTGTTCATATATGAAGATTACATAGTCTTCTACTTTTATTTCACCCATTTATATAGTAAAGAATAATAGTCATAAAAGCCGTCTCATCTCATAAGCCATCTATCAAAGACAATAATTCTTGGGCATAGCCCTACATCAATACAAGAAGCCACATATAGGCTATAGACAACATCGTCTCAAATGAGCAATAGAGTCAATACAGAGTTATAGTAACTAAGTAACATAGGAGTAAGATGTCGGCAATGCCCTCAGGAGAACGAGGACCTACCACTTGGATGGTAAGAGATCCAAGTTTTCCTTTCCAGCAATTCGGAGCAAGTTCAACGACCCAAACCTAAAATATTTGGGAAAAAGGGAAAGAAATAGGGTTAGTACTCCACATGTACTAAGTATGGAACCATATATACACTTACCAATCAAATATACATAGAAAAGGACATTTAAGAAAAATCATTATAAAACATATATACGAGTGAAGCATAGCAAGCAAAGCATACTAACTATACCCTTCATAAAGTCACAAGTGCAATGATCAAGTAAATTCCCATGACTCTTACTTAATCAAGTAACCTATCAACACTACAATTAGCAATTATCCTTACCTAGCATACTCTCCCATTTCATGAAAACATTCTTCTTCAACCAAAAGCAACAACCTTATACTCATAAGCATGTTATTTAATGTACAATGTCATTTACATTATATCACTACTCTACATACATAATATTGACCTCTCAAAGCTCCTATCAATGCAAACTAGTGCAAGGCGTTGGTAGAGTCCCATACCCCTACCTAAGGTATAGCCAAACCCTTCAAGTTACTTTGATTAGTCTATATCTTATTCATTCATTTTAGTTTAGGGAAACCTTTACTTAACCGACATAGACCACATGAGCTAATGTGGAATCCGGTGTCATGAAACCTTACACCGATGGAAGGTGGTCTACCGGCCAAGGTAGAACCTAACATAAACGTAGCTATCTAGGTGAATCCACTAGCTAGTATCCTATGGTGGCAACATAGTTGATGGAGCTTGGGGAAAAGAACCTTGGACATATCAACTCTACACCCTACTTGGGTCGTGAGGCTATCCACCATGTGAGGACCGTAGTGAACCCTACCTTTCCTTATATAAGAAAGTGTCACTCCCTCACATACAAACTCACTCGGTGCTAAGCTAGGTCCCTTTTTTTTATTGAAAAGCCTTTACTCTTATCATAATCATAAATATATATATATATATATATACATATATATATATATCATAGGGCCTAGCCCTCATATACATTTGATTATCAAAGCTCAACAAGAATTGCATGAGAAATGGTCCTTTCATTAACAACTCAAATAGGTGAAATTAGCCCATGCACATCTCATCACAATAGGGCACATCTTTACATAACAACTTCCCTATATCATGTACTCCTAGGCAACCTCACAACCAACCTAAGCATTTCAATTCAATCATCATACCAACCTATCACCTTAAGCAAGGTATACTTCAACACAACCTTATCACTTGATGACAAATAATTCACAATTTGAAGTAAGGATTAGGATAATCAAGACTTACCAATACTTCTCCATAGTTCACCAATAAGGGCCTTACCATCAACCCATAGATCAACCCAATTCGGGTCATCATCCCAATGTAATTCAATAGCAAACATAAGAACTAATTTAAGAGAAGCACTATACCACAATGCAATACTAAATCAAAGCTTGGTAGCATGATATCAAAGTCTATCTTCTTACCCTAGATTCAATACTCAAGAAATAGGCATGAAGAACTTTAATTAACCACAATAGATTCATGATCGATGCAATAACAATCATTTAAGATGATTTAAACAATAATTAAATCAATTACTTCAATCCAACCCAAATTCATATCAATCCCAATACCTAGGGTTAAGGGTTATGGTCATCTCCCACAATCTAGACCAAACTACATCAATTCATCATAATCAAGTTACAATACATGATAATCTATTCATTATAACCCAAAGAATACATAAACAACTCAATTCATATAATCAAATTCGAAATTGGATGAAACCCATATGAAACTCAACTTTTGGAAAACCTTTGAAGGAGCCCTTTGAGGAAAGAATCTCAAAGGTGAATTAGATCCCATACGTTAAGGTTTAATGACGTTTTGATGGTGATTTCATGCTAAAACCAGCCCCCAAAGATCTTCCCAAGATATTCTCCAATGGAGTCTTCCAATAGAGAGAGAAAGTAGAGAGAAGGAAGAGAGTTTTGTTTTGAGAATAATCATTAGGCTAATGAGGGTTGGGGTATTTATAGTGGGGGATTAAGTCACTTAATTAGTCTTCCCTTAATCCCCTAATTACCCCTAAGACAACTTAATAAAATAATTGAACTAAAGGCTGATTTCTGAAACATTACAGGCCATCCACGATGACTCCCCGTCGACGGGCCGTCGTGGGCGTGACGGATTGGCCTCCCTCCATCCTGCACGTCCGTCACATTGGTCAAAAACTGTGCAAGCGAGGTTTCTTCCTAGAAACTAAGGCTGGCATGACGGTGGCCTCGACGCCCGGTCGTGCCCATGACGCCCCGTCATGGGATCCGTCGTGGCACACTGTCTCAAGGGTCCTCCTCGAGGGCCCTTGGTTGGTCCTCGGGGAGTCGTACCCTAACTTTTCCAACATGAAACCATCCCGCACTATGTATTACACCTATTGTTACCAACTTTTACTCCATTCTAACTCTTTAACTTGGCCAAACTACAAGGGACACTCTAGCCCTTTCATGAACCAACTTTCCGGACGTTATGGACGTTTTTGTTCCAAAACACTTCAACGACTCCATCTACACCAAATTTGGCTAGGAACAATGGTTTAGACCTTAAGGAGCCTGTTTAAGTATTACCACATGACTTTGGGATTTTAAAATGTTACAGGAAACTCGATCATAGAGGTCATATCATTTCGTGTCTATAGGCCCATAAAATCATTTCAAGGGGTGTCTATACGATATAGTAAGGGTCAAATATCTAGACTCCAAAGTCCCTCTAATTGAGTCGGTCCCCGTAGTGAGAGAATATCTGAAAGTCTTCCCGGATGACTTACCTGGATTTCCTCCCAAATGGAAAATTGATTTCGGTATTCACTTATTGCCAGATACAAAACCCATCTTAATCCCACCTTACCAGATGGCCCCGGCCGAATTAAAGGAACTAAAGCTTCAACTTAAGGATTTACTAGACAAAGGCTTCATTCAACCTAGTATTTCTCCATGGGTCTCTCTGATGTTGTTTGTGAAAAAGAAGGATGGTTCCCTTACAATGTACATTGATTACCAATAACAAATAAGGTCACCATAAAGAACAAGTATCCTCTCCCTAGGATTGACGATTGGTTTGATCAACTTCAAGGGGCAAGCTACTTTTGTAAGATTGACTTGAGGTCGGGAAATCACCAACTTAAAAGGCAAATCCAAAATTTCACTTCGAATTTTTCTCTTTCAACCCTTGCTCTTGCCTCGGCTTCGCCCGGTGCTGGAAGGTCTGCCCTGGATATGAGTATGACTCTTTAGGGTAATACAGGGGTGAGGGGTGAAGACATTCCCAAAATGGATTTTCGAACTAGGTATGGTCACTATGAGTTCCTAGTGATGTCATTTGAGTTAACAAATGCCCCGACGACTTTTATGGACCTAATGAATAGGGTGTTTAGAGAGTAACTTGATTCCTTTGTAATTGTATTCATTGATGATATCTTGGTGTATTCTAAGAGTGAGGATGAGCATATGGGCCATTTGAGGACTGTTTTTCAAGTCCTCAAGGAACATCAAATTTTTGCTAAGTATAGTAAGTGTGAATTTTGGTTGAGATCGGTTGCTTTCCTTGGCCAAATTATTTCACTTGAAGGTATAGAGGTAGATCCAAGAAAGATGGAAGCGGTTAGAAATTGGCCTAAACCTCTAACTCCCACCGAAATAAGAAGTTTCTTGCGTTTAGATGATAGTATAGAAGGTTTGTCGATGGGTTGCCTCTATTACATTTCCTTTTACAACATTAACCCAAAAAAGGTTAAGTATGGGTGGTGGGAGGCTTGGGAAAGAAGCTTCCAAGAGTTGAAATATAGGCTTACCTCTGCTCCGGTGTTGACGTTACCGGAGGGTACCAAGGGTTTTATGGTGTATTGTGATGCTTCCTGAGTGGGATTGGGTTGTGTACTTATGCAATATGGGAAGGTAATAGCTTATGCCTCTATGTTACTCAAGGTTCATGAGAAGAACTACCCAACTCACGATCTTGAATTGGCGGCTGTGGTGTTTGCCTTTAAAATATGGAGGCATTATCTCTATGGCTACATGTTGATGTATTTACCGATCATAAGAGTCTTCAATATGTGTTTACTCAAAAGGAGTTGAGTCTCCGACAACGAAGATGGTTGGAATTATGTAAGGATTACGACATGAGTGTTCTCAACCACCCCGGTAATGCCAACATGGTTGCGGATGCTCTAAGTCGTATGACCATGGGTAGTGTGTTTCATGTAGAAAAATCCAAGTAAGACCTAGTGAAAGATGTTCATGGGTTGGCTCAATTGGGTGTTCGGTTGGAAGATTCTCCAAATGGTGGCTTTATGGTCCATCATAACTACGAATTATCTTTAGTGGTTGAAGTGAAGTCTAAGCAACATCTTGATCCATTATTGATGGAGTTGAAGGAATTGATTCTTAGTAAGCTTAATGAGTCATTTTCCAAAGGGGAGGATAGTGTGCTTAGATACCAAGGTAGTTTGTGTGTGCCGTATGTTGATGATTTGAGAAATAGAATTTTGGAGGAAGCTCATGGTTCCCGATATTCTATACATCCGGGTGCCACAAAAATGTATCATGATCTTCAAGACATCTATTGGTGGGATGGTTTAAGAAAGGACATAGCAGTGTTTGTGTCTAGGTGCCCTAATTGTCAACAAGTAAAGGCCGAGCAGGAAAAGTCGGGTGGTTTGACTCAAGTAATAAAATTTTTTTCTTGGAAGTAGGAAGACATTAACATAGACTTCCTAGTGAGCTTGCCTTGGACATGAAGACAAAATGACTCAATATGGGTTATTGTGGATAGGTTGACGAAATCCGCTCACTTTATTTGTTAACTCTACTTTTTTGGCAGAACCGTATGTTAGAATATACATTAAGAAAATTGTGAGTCTCCATGGGATTCCGTAGTCCATCATATCGGATAGGGGTGCAAAATTCACTTCGCGATTTCGGAGGTCTTTCAAAAAGGGTTGGGTACTCAAGTGAAGCTTAACACCGCTTTTCATCCTCAAACGGATGGTCAAGCAGAATATACCATTCAAACCCGAGAAGATTTTTTAACAGATTGCGTGATTGATTTCAAAGGGAATTGGGACGATCACCTACCGTTGATTGAGTTATCTTATAATAATAGTTACCATTCGAGTATTGCCATGGCTCCTTTTGAAGCACTCTATGGTAGGATATGCAGGTTTCTGGTAGGGTAATTTGAAGTCCCAAAATTGTCTATGAATCTTTGGAGAAAGTTGATGTGATAAGGGATAGATTGAAAGCGGCCTATAGTCGGCAAAAGTCTTATGCCAAAAATAGGAGAAGATCCCTTGAATTTGAAGTGGTTGATAAGGTGTACTTGAATATCTCACATATAAAAGGGGTGATGAGATTTAGTAAGAAGGGGAAACTTATTCCCCGGTATGTGGTTCCCTATAATATATTGCAACGGGTAGGAAAGCTTTCATATGACTTGAAGTTACCTAGTGAACTTGCTTCAGTTCACCCGGTATTTCACGTCTCCATGCTTAAGAAGTGTATTGGTTACCCCGCGTCCATTCTCCTTATTGAAGGGTTGGGAGTGAATGAGGACCTCTCCTACGAAGAGGTTCCGCTGGAAATCCTTGATCGACAAGTTAAGAAGTTGAGGAACAAAGAGGTGGCCTCCGTAAAAGTTCTATGGAGAAACCATCTAGTTTAGGGAGCAACATGGGAGGCCGAGGCCGACATAAAGTCCCACTCCCCTCATATTTTTCCTAATTGAGGTTAGTAATTCCTCTTTAAAATGAAGATAATGAATAATGTGAATTCGGCTTGTTTTCTAAGCATGTACATATGTCGGTAAATGTTTATATAAAAATGTGTTTTCATGAAAAGGCTTTTTGTGTTAATTTGAACTAATGTGAGACATATGTTTTGCCTTATTGAAATTTTTGGTCTTTTTATGTTGTCTTGAAGAATAGAATGGTAACTCTTTAATGTCAAGTTTGAGCTCATGTTGATGTTGAGAAGGTAGTTCCTCATGATGTGTTATAAAATGTTAAGCTCTTATGTGTTGCGACATGAGTTGCTATGTGTATGCCATGTTTGTATGTTGAATGGAGTTGAGTATTAATGTTATGAGTTGTGACTCATGATGATTTTATGTTGTTGTTGGTTGGTCAGCTAGTATTGAGTCTATCCTTCCCCTACAAAAGATTTTAGTGTCATTTGGGACAAATATTCCTAAGGGGGGGGGGGATGAGGTTACACTCCGAAAGTCCATGACTTGGTATAGAGCCTCGATGATGAACCGAGACTTGAAACACTGTTTTGAAGTCTAATTTAATGTATTTAAACTAGTTAGGAAGTTTTAGAGTCAAAATGTCAAGAAACATCCAAGACGTCTGGAAATTAAACTAGTAAAACGTACGTAGGTTTCGTGAAGGGTTGGGTGTGTTGTATGAAGTTTAAAACTTGTAAAAATACTATAAATAGGTAAAATGAGGTATATAATATCAAAACTTCAAGGTCCGACCCCCCAAGGACCACCCTAGGGGTCCATGGGGAGGACCCAACTTTGGCCAACAAGCTGTCAAAATGCAGCAGCCAATTGCACTAAGTGGGAACCAGTCCGCGTTGCGGACTTGGTGCACCCATGGAAAAAAATCAAGGTCCACATCACGGACATGTAGCGGACTCCACTGTCTTGAAAATTAATTTTGGAAATCTTGCGGGAACAGCTCCGCGACGCGAACTTGTTTCTCAATGAAAATCTGAAATTTAGAATTCAAGTTTGATTTCATGAAAAGGTCAACTTAAGCAAATGCTCTTTTGGGTATTTTATGGGAGGTTTATATATTGATTTTCATTCATTTTTTCCTCACAATTTTCCATTCAAATCAAATACTCAAATCAAATACCCAAATCAAAACCTAAAAGCTCTCACTTCTTTCTACTTTCTCTCTCTACTCAACCTCCATTGAAGAAGCTTTGAAACTTGAAGAAGGAGACCAAATTCCCAAGGTTTCTACTAAAATTGGTGGCTAAAGTCTTGGTTAAGTTATGGTTTCTTTCACACTCTTGGCATTCCTTTCCCCAAGAGGTCCTTTTAAAGACATTTCTAAGCTTCCCCAAACTAGGGTTTTTCTCTACACATGGAAAAACAAGATTGAGAATCAATTGTGATGAATTCTGGTCAATTAGTATTTTTTAAGTGTATATTAATGGTTAATTCTTGTTATTCACTAAATATTACCATGTACCCATGTCTTTCTCCAATTTTATGAAAACTTGAATTGATATGATGAGTTGTGAAGATGATGAACATGTGGATTGACTACATTGACGTTAATTATGTAATTGCTTCTTGAATTTACCTTGTTTATGTATTGATTATGTATTCATGTAGTGGAAGTATGAAGGTTATTTAAAGGGTCAAAGAGTTATAGGTTGATTGGTTCTTCTTGGATTAAATTATGAAATATGAGTTACTTAGATAAGTAATGCTCCTATGTCTACTCTGTGGTTGTGATGTTGATGCTATGTATTCCTCATCCTTAACCCTAAGACACTTGAATTAGCTATGAAGTATGTATGCATGTTATGACACAATTATTATATTATTTAAAGGAGTTCTCATGATTATAGTAAAGCGTTAAGTTAAATGGTTACTCACTTGTATGGGGTTTCTGAAGTGAAAGGATTGTTCTCACTTATGATGACCTATTAGCTAATATGATGAGATGTTTACATAGGGGTATAGAAGAGACTAATGTGAAATTGTATGATGAAATAAATTGATTACTAAAGGGAATAGATGCTTACCACCGAAAGGGCATGTAAATGAGATGGAGGTCTCACGTTTAGTAAGTCTGGCCTCCCACATGGATTTCTTCACCTCTAGCAAGTCCAGATTCCCAATATATGTGTTTTCCCATGAGATGGAAACCTTCATGTCTAGCAAGTCAAGGTTTCTAGTAGCAATCTTCTTGACCCTTAATTATGTGCCCACATAAGACTATAGCTTAGTGGATCCACTTAGATAGTTATGTATGATTGGTTACACATTAGGAAAGTGTTAACCCTCTCTTTTCGGTGTGGGAGGAAAACACCGGATTCCATGTAGCTCACATGTTCTAATGTCGGTTATGGTACTTATTTCCCTATAGTAAAAAGTAAATAAACAAGTTAAGTATGTGAATTCCTATTAGGGTTGTCTTAAAGGCTACTACATAGTGTGAGGGAGTGTATGGGACTTCTATTATACATTGCACATGTGGGATCCTAACGGATGATCTTAGTAGTGTTTTTGTATTATTAAGTTGACTATATACTATGTGTGTCAATCTATATATATGAGCTTGTGAACTAGGCATGTTATGATGAAATGTGAAGTTATGATGTATGTATGAAATGGGTTGATCAATGTGATATTTAGATTTGGGTAGGGTTATGGGGTTCTATTCTTGGCATTGCACAAGTATTGTTTGAGTTGCTTATATGATTGAGTTGACTTATGATGTTCCATTTATGTGCATGTTGAGTTATTTGACACTAGGCATGCTTTTGACTAAATTGTGCCTTTTCTCATGCATTGGTGATTTTATGCATAGGAACCATACTAAGTACATGTGGTTTGTACTAACCCATATTTCTTCTCTTTTCCCCAAATATTGTAGGATCCGGTCATTGAACAGCTTCTAGACCACTTTGGAAGAAGACTTAGACTTTCCCCAAGTTCTGGTAGGTCCTCCAAGTTCGAGGATGGTGCCTTTTGATCTACCCTAGTAATAGATTTGTTATAGTCTATAGACATTCATTTCCTTCCTATTGTTGAAGAGATTGTTGTAAGCCCTATGAGGCAATTATGGATATGTGTAAAGTCTATGCCCGAATGTTCTACTTCGTTTTAGATGGTTCAATGTGAGATAAAGTATTATACTAAATTCCTATGTATTGGTTATGTTTTCTAAATGAGAAGCCTAAGTAAGCTTCATTTGCGAGGAGTCTAAGTAAACTCCATATATGACATGTGATAGGTCTATGAACACCTCAATACATAAATAAGTTTTTAATTTTTCCGCATTTTAACCTATGATATATTATGATGAATGCTAAGAGGCTTGTCTAAGACATCTTCGAGGATAAATACAACGTTACGTCTAGGGGATGCTCCTTGGTCGTGACAACAAGCGGTTCAGGTGACAGAACTACAGGGAGAGAAAGGTGTGGACCACCAAAGGATATGGTTGCTACATATGTAGTGGACCGCATGACCATGACAGGTGCCCTAAGAAGAAGAACCTTGGTTCTATCCCACGCGAGTTGATATAGAAGGTTATGCAAGAGCCAATAAAAGATGCAGGCACACCACAACTAGTCATGGTGGGGACTATGCGGGGCTATAGCCAAGAAAATGGAGAAACCACAATAATTAAGCATGCAATATGTAGACATCTCTGGTCAATCGATGACCAGCTTATACCATGGTAGACTTCGGGCCAAAGCTAACATCATAACCAAGATGACGGCATCAAGGTTAGGGATTATTTACAATCTGAGCAACACAACTCTCAAGATGGTCAATGCACCACCGACTGTCGTATGTGGAGTTGTCGAAGGAGTGAGCATCACGTTAGGGAAGTAGCAATGTAAGCCAACTTTAGTGTTACTCCTTAAAATATCTTTGACATCCTTATTGGGCAAGAGTTCTTCCAAATGTATCATATGATGATCGATACCTACCTCCAACAACTCATTTTTATGGAGTGGGAAGCTTTATGCATTCTATCTCTACTTAAGGTGCCAAAGAAAGAAGGACATGCTAAATGTCGACCATGCAGATCGTGAAGGGCCTAAATAAGGGGGATCCAAAATTCATAGTCACAATTGAAAGTTAAATAAAATACAGTGGTGTTAAGGATCCATTTCCACCGATCGTTAAGAAGGTTCTTAAAGAGAAGAAGGACGTGATGCCAGACAAGCTGCAGAAGATGCTACCTCTGTTACACCTAAAAAATCCAATGACTTAAGCTAGCTCTTTGAATGAAAGTTAATAACATAAAAGGTTTAAAATGATGCTTCAAGACCTAACCTAACATAACTAACTTAGTTTGGGAGTGTTAGTGCATAAATATTAAGAAACGATCATGACATTCGGAAACTAGTAAAAATGATCTAGTGTGTCCTTAGGTCTTGTATGGGGTTTGAAGAGTCGTATGAGGGCTAAATCTTGTTAAAATATTATGAATACATATTACTACGTGTGTAGGGTCAAAAAGTCCAGGTAAGACTCCTCAAGGACCACCCTAAGGGACCTTGAGGAGGACCCAAACAATTGACCCAAAAGCTGTCAGAAGACAGCACCTATTAACAAGCACCATTGACTGACTATCAATAAATTGACAGGGCTTCAATGGCCTCCGAAGGACCACAATTAGAATAGTGGAGCTTGTCTCCATTTGGAAATTCTCTGACATAAACCACGGACAGCCAGGATGGGGCGTCAATGGGTTGATGGCCCATCAATGGTAGGCGTGGTTTGGTGTCTGCAAACATGTGCAAGACACGACCAAGCCAAGGGTGGTTTGGTAAATTCCACCCTTGGCCATTCAAATGAAGTGGAGGTTATAATTTGTTAGTTTAGGTATATTAAAGTGTTTTAAGTCATAAAACAAGTCTTATAGATTATAACTCCAAAACCCCAAAAGCTCTCACTTATCTCTAGATTCTCTCACTACACTAAGACTCTATTGAAGAAGAAGGTAAAAGCTTCAAATAAAGCTCAATAAAAAGGTTTTAATCCTTAATGATTTACAAGGTATGGTAACTCATCACTCTTTGGACTCCTTTCCCCAAGAGGATTCTTAAAATTGGTTTTCAATGTTCTTCCAAACTTCTAGATTTCACTCAATATCGTGGGTCACTTTTAACCTTGACTTATGTGGTATATATTTGATTAATAATGTTAGATTATGAATTTTTATGAATGATCTGATGTATTATCGTAGGTTTTTGACCTAATTCCTTAAAGACCCATGAATGTCCCTCTTCTCTTAACCTTAACTCTTGAACTTATTAATGATTCGAGGTGATGTAATTGAGTATGTTCTTGTATAATTGACTGTTTTATAATGATTATAATTGATTTTATGGATAAATATCATGGATTTGGGATGAATTCTTGAAAGGGTATCTTGGAGTCCATTGGTAAGAACTTCAAGGTCATGAACATGCTATTTAGTATTGTTGGTTTATCTTTGGTAATGTTGGTTAATTGAAGTATGAATGATGAAGTTTAGAATGTACGATCATGATATGAATATGATGGTTGTAATATGATGATAAGTGTGATATTATGAGGGGTTGAAGGTAATTCCCATGATGGTTGTAATATGATGATAGGTGTAATATTATGAGGGGTTGAAGGTAATTTCCATGTACATCTTATGACTATATTATGACGTAATGTTCTCACATGATGTTGGGTTTGTGATGAAAGGACTTTCTCGTCCTAAAACCTATGAACAATGAACATGTTATATGAGGGGTTAAACTCCTAAGACATAAGTTATTAATTAAAGTTAAGGAAGACTTACAGACACTTCAATAAGGGAATTTATATTAGCACCGAGTAAACTTGACAATGAGAGGTGTTCCTACACAAAGGAAGGCAGGTTCACCCGATGTTCTCATGAGGTGCAAATTACAATTCTAATTAGCATAAAGACGGTTTCTAGTAACAACCTCCTAGTTACTTTACTATGTTCCCCCATAGAAATCTTAGCTATTTGATCCACGTAGATGCTATACGAATGTTTATGTCTTACCTTGGCAAGTAGGATACCCTCTTATTGGTGTGAGGGGATGACACCGGATTCCATGTAGCTCACATGGTCTATTTCGGTTATGATGATGTTTGTTAAATGTTAAAATGAATGAATGAATGTAAGAAGATCAACACTAACTAGGACTACTTAAGAGGCGTCACTTAGTATAGGTAAGGGTATGGGACTTTACCTATACATTGCACAAGTAGACCTTGAGGGGAATTCTAGGGTGGGTTCTTTATATATACATATATATATATATATATATATGTTATGAATGAAATGCATGATGTTGGTCTCATATGATATGTATGATGTTGGTCTCATATGATATATATGATGTTGGTTTCACTCTATATACATGTTGTTGGTCTAAATTGGTATCCATTATATTGACTACACTTTTTATGATGATGTATGAGGTAAAAGTCAATGCTTGTGATCTCTTTGTTAGTTTACTTGGTTTATGTGGGGTTATGGGGCTTCATATATATATTGCACAAGTAGACTTGAACAGGTGTTATGAATAAGGTCTTGTGATGTATTGATGAAATGGACTTTAAAATATGAAATGTTGACAATGGCTCTATTGTAATGTTACTCTTTAATATGTATATGTCTTGTTATGGTGATATGGACTTGTATATTGTTCTTGGAATGTCCATATAGGCTATAAAGTGAATATAGCATGCTTATAACAAAATGTCCCTTTGTGCATGTTTCAAATGTTTTACTTGCATCTGTTTCCATACATAGTACATGTTGTTTGTACTAACCCATATACCTTATATTTTCTACTTAAATGTAGGTTCGGGACATTGAGGTGATTCAAGGACATTTTCTCAAAAAGCTTGGATTGTTTCCCAAGTTGGTGAGTCCTCAACTCCGAGGACAAAACCCTATGATTCTAGCTTTAGTTTTTTTGCTTATATTTAAAGACATTGTTCCACTTCTCCTATTTTAAGGAGTATGACGTATTAATTTTATAAGACTTTTAATGATGTAAGGGATAAGTCTCAATTTTCATACTCTAACGTCTATATTGCAATGTGAGACAAGTTTGTTTTCTATTTTGATATATAAAAAGAAGTTGAACTTCTAATAAAAAGTTTTAAATTTTCTGCTTTTATTCTATCTAATATGCAATGATGAATGCTAAGGGCTTGTCTAAGACCTCTTCGAGGTCAACGATGCCGGTTACGACTAGGGTGTACTCTCGGTCGTGATAAATTTAGGATCAGAGCATGAGGTTGAATAATATTAGGAATGATGTCTCACAAAACCACGTCTATGTAGAGTCTTGTTCATAATTGTGAAGAGCGCCACACTTATGAATGAGAGGCTATGTGATGCTTAGGAAATTGTCACCTTCTTTAGTATTCTTAAGTCGTGCCTAAAGAGTCTTATCTAGTAATTTTCTTCAAATCCTTTTCTAGTGGATATAGGCTATGACTACAAGAAGGGCAGCCGCAAGGAGGGTTGAAGAGGAGGTTGCAAATGGGTGAGTTCCTCCACAAAACAACCAAGCTCCTCCTCAAGAGCAAGTTTCTCTAGGTGGCCAAGCTCCGATCAATCCTCCGGTCGTGGAGGATGGAGAAATAAGGGTAGCTTTCCTAAACTTGACTCAAATCATGGCTACTTAAGCTCAAGCCGCTACTACTCAATCTCAAGCTATGACTGACCAAGCAAATCGGGAAGTTGCACCCCGTGTGAATCAAAATGCTACTACCATGGCTTCATGTTCGAGGGACTTCACTAGGATGAGGTAAATGAAGATCCTCAAGACTTTCTAGATGATATTTATAAGATCTTTTATTCTATGAGGGTGAGTTCAAATGAGAAGGCCGAACTAGCCGCTTATCAACTCAAGGATGTGGCTCAAACATGGCAATTGAAGGACAATAGGGATTTGAGAGCGGGTCCCATAAGTTGGGAGGTCTTTAGGAGTGCATTTCTTGATAGGTTCTTCACAAGGAAAAAAGAGAGGCAAAGGTGGAAGAATTCATCAACCTTCGTCAAAAAGGTATGATTGTTCAACAATACTCTTTGAAATTCACTCAGTTTTCTAAATATACCTCTTCTTTGGTGACTAATCCGAGGGATGAAATGAGTCTCTTTGTGATGGGTGTGTCCGATTATATTTTGGAAGAGTTTCATGAGGCAATGCTTCAAAATTACATGGAGTTATCTCGTTTGATGGTTCATGCTCAATAAATTGAGGATAGTAAGATTAAGAATAAAAATATGGATGCCAAGAGGGCAAGGCCCTATGATGGAGGTACTTCTAAGGGTAAACTTGAAATCCAAGACAAATCAAAGTTTAAGAAGAGATTCTCCAACCAAGATCCTTTTAATTTCTAAAAGGCCAACAAGGATAGGGTGTATAACCCTAAGCCTCAAGGAGGAAAGGGTGGTGGTTCACAACGTGAGAAACCCAATTGTGCCCAATGTGGCAATAGGCATATGGGTAAATGTTTAGAGGTATTAGATAATTGTTTTTGTTGTGGAAAGAGTGTCCATATGGTGAAAGATTGTCCTATGGACATGTCTCACGGAAGGGAGAGTAACCAAGCACAAGAAAATGGTCTTAATTATGATGCTCCTAAGAGGAATAACTTCTATGCTATCAAATCTAGGGGTGATTAAGAGAATTCTCCCGATGTTGTTACCAGTATGTTGCAAGTATTTTCAATTAACTTTTATGCATTGCTAGATCCCGCTGCCACTTTATCTTTTGTAAATCCTTTAGTGTCTATGAAGTTTGATGTACTTCCCGATTTCCTAGTTGAACCTTTCTCGGTTTCTACTCTATTGGGTGACTCCGTTGTTGCTAAAAGAGTCTATAGGAGTTGTCTCCTATTATTGTTAAATAGAGATATATTGTTTGATTTGGTAGAGCTTGATATGTTGAAGTTTGATGTCATATTGGGGATGGAATGGTTACATGCTTGTTTTGCTTCAATTAATTGTAGAACAAGGGTAGTTAAATTCCAATTTCTTAATGAACCCGTTTTAGAGGGGAAGGGGGGAAACTTAATTCCTAGAGGTCAAATTATTTCATGTCTAAAAGCTTGTAACTTGATTCCTAATGAATGTATCTATCATATTCTAAGGGTGAAGGACCTTGGGTCGGAGGCTCCTCCTTTAGAGTCGGTCCCCGTAGTGAAGGATTTTCTGGAAATCTTCCTCGATGACTTACCCGGAATTCCTCTCGAACAAGAAATAGATTTCGGTATAGATTTGTTGTCGGATACTCAACCCATATCAATTCTTCCGTACCAGATGGCTCCGGCCAATTTGAAGGAATTGAAAGATCAACTCAAGGATTTTCTAAATAAGGGTTTTATATAACCAAACATATCTCCATGGGGCGCTCTGGTATTATTTGTGAAAAAGAAAGATGGGTCTTTTGGGATGTTTATTGACTACCGGCAATTAAAAAACATCTCTATATAGAATAAGTATCATCTCCCTAGAATTGATGATTTATGTGACCAACTACAAGGGGCAAGTTACTTTTCGAAGATTGATTTGAGGTCGGGGCATCACAAACTTAGAGTTAGAGGATTTGACATTCCTAAAATGGCATTCCGAACAAGGTATGGTCATTATGACTTCCTAGATATGTCCTTTGGTCTAACTAATGCCCCAGTTGCTTTTATGGACCTTATGAATAGGGTGTTTCCGAATTATCTTATTTCATTTGTAATTGTATTTATTGATGATGTCTTGGTATATTTCAAGAGTGAGGATGAAAACATGAGCCATTTGTGGATAGTATTGCAAGTCCTCAAGTAACACCATCTTTTTGCTAAATATAGTAAGTGCGAATTTTGACTAAGATCGGTTGTTTTTCTTGGTCACATTGTGTCTAGTGTGGGTATTGAGGTGGATCCGAAGAAGATGGTGGCAGTTAAGAATTGGCCTAGACCTCTAACTCCCACCGATATTCGAAGCTTCTTGGGTTTAGCCGAGTATTATAGGATATTTGTTGATGGATTCGCATCTATCGCTTCTCCATTGAATACCCAACCCAAAAGAAAGTAAAGTTTGAATGGACGGAAGCTTGTGATAAAGGCTTCCAAGAGTTGAAACAGAATCTTACCTCCGCTCTGGTTTGGACTTTACCGGAGGGTACCAAAGGTATTGTTGTGTATTGTGACGCATCTCGAGTAGGTTTGGGTTGTGTCCTCATGCAACATGGTAAGATGATAGCATATGCCTCTAGGAAACTCAAGGTACATGAGAAGGACTATCCGACCCATGATCTTGAACAAACGGCCGTGGTGATTGGTTTAAAAATATGGAGACACTACCTATATGGAGTTCATGTATATGTGTTCACCGATCACAAGAGTCTCCAATATGTGTTCACCCAAAAAAAGTTAAATCTTTGGCAAGAAGTTTTTTAGAGCTTTTGAAAGACTATGATATGAGTGTCCTTTACTACCCTGGGAAACCCAATGTGGTTTCGGATGCTTTTAGTCGGATGTCTATGGGATGTGTGACCCATGTTTTTGAAGGTAATAAGGAGTTAGTAAAAATGTGCATAGATTTGCCCGGTTGAGTATTCGACTTGAAGGGGGGTTTCATGGTTCATCATAACTCTGATTCATCTTTAGTGGTTGAGGTGAAATCGAAGCAACATATTGATCCTATATTTATGGAGTTGAAAGAATCGATTCTTAGTAAATCTAATGAGTCCTTTTCTCGGGGGGGGGGGGGGGGGGAGGGATGGGATAGTTAGGTATTAAGGCAGGTTGTGCATTCAGGATGTGGATGACTTAAAGAGACAAATTTTGGAAGAGGCTCATCGTTCCCGCTATTATGTTCATCCGGGTTCCACCAAAATGTATCATGATCTACAAGAGATGTATTGGTGGAATGGTTTGAAGAGGGATATAGCGGAATTTGTGGCCAAATGTCCTAATTGTCAACAAGTAAAGGCCGAACATCAATGACTTGGAGGGTTGTATCAAGATATAGCAATCCCCACTTGGAAGTGGGAAGATGTAAATATGGATTTCTTTTTGGGATTACCTCGTACACGAAGGAAAAATGATTCGATTTGGGTCATTGTTGATAGGATGGCCAAATCATCCCATTTTATTCTTGTCAAGACTACATATTCGGCAGAATAATATGCTATATTGTATCTTAAGGAAATAATGACAATGCATGGAGTTCCGTTGTGTATCATTTTGGATAGGGGTACTCAATTTACTTCTCATTTTTGGAAACCATTCCAAATTGGGCTTCGTACCAAGGTGAAACTTAGTACCGCATTTCACCCAAAAATGGATGGTTTGGCGGAAAAAACCATGCAAACCTTAGAAGATATGTCAAGGGCATGTGTCATTGACTTCAAGGGTAGTTGGGATGACCATCTACCATTGATCGAATTTTCCTACAATAATAGTTATCACTTAAGTATCTCCATGGCAGCATTTGAGGCTCTTTATGGGAGGAGATGTAGATCTCTGATTGGATGGTTTGAGAATACGTCTCGAAGTAATTTATGAGGTCATGGATAAAGTACAACTCATAAGGGATAGATTGAAGACTACCCAAAGTCGGCAAAATCTTATGCCGATAATATGAAGGGGACATTGAGTTTATGGTAGGTGACGTGGTCTTATTGAAAGATATCACCCATGAAAGGGATGATGAGGTTTTGGGAAAAGGGGAAACTTAGTCCCCAGTATGTGGGGCGATAGGATATTTTGAAACGCATCAGAAGTGTTGCCTATGAGTTGAAATTACCTATTGAGTTGGCTCCGGTGGATCTGGTATTCCATGTATCAATGCTCAAAAAGTGCACAGGTGATCCTGTGTCTATCCTTCCTCTAGAAGGTTTAGAATTTGATGCTAACCTTTCCTATAAAGAGGTCATGGTTGAGATTTTAGACCGGCAAGTAAAGAAATTGAGGAATAAGGAAGTATCTTCCGTAAAAGTTCTTTGGAAGAATCATCTTGTGGAAAGTGCTACCTAGTAGGCCGAGAACGATATGATGTCCTGATATCCTCATCTTTTCCCTTCCTGTTCTAGTCAAAGTTGAGGTTAGTAATCGCTCCTAGTTTTGGTTTATGAAGGGCCATGAGTGTTTTTAGAGCTTCCATGATTTTCCTTCATGTATGCATGCTTTTGTAAAATATTTATGTTTCATAAGTGTCTTGAATTTTCATGAAATTATATGCTCATCATGCTTGATGGCACTTGATGATGTGGTTGATGTATTTGATTTCATGTGATATTTCTTGTTATGAAATTGCTCAAGTATGAAGTGATGAAATGATGTATTCGTTCCTTTTCCAACATGTTGAGCTATATGAGAAGGAGAAGAAAATTCCTCCTTGCATAATGTGAAATGATGAAATTTGTGCATATTTGGTAGTTGGTATACTTTCTACCTCATGATGATGCATTGTTGTGTTTGAGAACGAAGTTAATATTTCCTCCCCTGTTATTGAATTGTCATTATATATCATGTGTTGGATGAGCTGCTAGTCTTGAGTCGTAAATTCCAAAAGAATGTTTAAAGTGTCATTTGAGGACGAATCTTCCCCTAGGGGGGATATTGTTACACCTCAAAAATCCAATGATATAAGCTAGAGCTTTGAATAAAGTTTAATAACTTAAAAAGGGTTAAATGATGTTTCAAGACATAAGCTAACATAATAACTTAGTTTGGGAGTGTTATTGCATAAACCTTAACAAACGACCATGACGTCCGGAAACTAGTGAAAATGATCTAGTGTGTCCAGAGGTCTTGTATGGTGTTTGAAGAGTCATATAAGGGTTAAATCTTGTAAAAACACTTTGAACACATATTACTACATATTTAGGGTCAAAAGGTCCGGGTACGACTCATCAAGGACCACCTTAAGGAACCTTGAGGAGGTCCCAAACAATTAACCCAAAAGATGTCAATAGACAACACCTATTAACGAGGACCATTGACGGACCATTGTATTGACGAACAATCAATGAATTGACGGACAATCAATGAATTGACGGGGAGTCAATGGCCTCCGTAGGCCAACACTTAGAATATTGGAGCTTTTCTCCATTTGGAAACACTATGACACAAACCATGGACAGCCAGGACGGGGCATCAATGGGTTGACGGGCTGCCAATGGTGAGCGTGGTTTGGTGTTGGCAAACTGGTGCAAGACACGGCCAAGTCAATGGTGGTTTAGTAAATTCCACCGTTGTACATTTAAGTGAAAGGGTGGTTATAATTTGTTAGCTTAGGTATATTAATGTGTTTTAAGTCAACAAACAATTCATACACGTTATAACTCCAAAACCCCAAAAGCTCCACTTCTCTCTATATTCTCTCACTACACTAAGACTCCATTGAAGAAGAAGGTTAAAGATTAAATTAGGGATTAATAACAAGGCTTTCCTCCATTAATCCTTATGGATTGACAAGTTATGGGATCTCTTCGCTCTTGGTACTCCTTTCTCCAAGAGGTTCCTTCAAATTGGTTTTCAATGTCCTTCCAAACTTCTAGATTTCACTCAATTTCGTGGGTCAACTTAAACTTGACTTTTTTGTCTATTTTGATAAATAATGATGTATTATGAATGATTTGATGTATTATCTTAGGTTTTTGACCTAATTTCTTAAAGACCCGCGAATGTCCCTCTTCTCTTAACCTAACTCTTGAATTATATTGATTAATGATTAGTGGTAATGTAATTGAGTATGTTCTTGTATAATTGAATATTTATGATTATTATAATTTATTTGATTAATAAATATCATGTATTTGGGATGAATTCTTGAAAGGGTATCTTGGAGGCCATTGGTAAGACCTTCAACGTCATAAACATGCTATTGTAGTATTGTTGGTTTATCTATGGTAATGTTGATTACTTGAAGTATGAATGATGAACTTAAGAATGTATGATCATGCTATGAATATGATGGTTCTGAGATGATGATAGGTGTTATTTTTAAGGGGTTGAACGTAATTCTCATGTACATCTTATGACTATGTTATGAAGTAATGTTCTCACATGATGTTGGGTTTGTGATGAAAAGGCTTTGCCATCCTAAAACCTATGAGCTATGAACATGGTATATGAGGGGTTAAACTCCAAAGACATAAGTTATGAATCAATGTAAAGGAAGACTTAAAGACACTTTAAAAAGAGAATTTAGCTTAGCACCAAGTGAACTTGACAATAAGAGGAGTTCCTTCACAAAAGAAAAAAGGTTCACCCAATGTTCTCATGAGGTGCAAACTACAATGCTAATTAGCATAAAAAGGGTTTCTAGTAACAACCTCCTAGTTCCTTAACTATGTGCCTCTATAAGAACCTTAGCTAGTTGATCCACTTAGAGGTTATACGAATGTTTATGGTTTGCATTGGCATGTAGGACACCCTTTTTGCGCTGTGAGGGGATGAGTGATCTTGGGCATATTTATATTCCTCTAGTGCTATGTATGTCCACATTTATGCCTGGTTCGAATTCAAAAAGTATGTGTTTAGAGTCGTATTGAGTCATTTATGTATTTTTGAGCTAACCGACATGATTAATTATGTAGGGAAGCTATTTGGGATAAATGTGCACAAAAAGGAACAAAAGAAGCAATCTGAAGATTTGAAACAAAAGGAATCAAGAAAAAAAGTGAAGGAAATGTTCCAAGTCAAGTGAGTACTGCACTCTCATCGCGCAGAAGAGAGTGAAAAATCCATTCAGGAATTAAATTCGAGGCCCAAACGCCTCGTGAAGCCTCCGCGTAGCGTGATAGAGCTTCATACTTTGATCTGGGATTTGAAGATTGTCGCACGTCACACACCTGAGGCCCCGAATTGGCCACTTCAACTTTTAGTAAAAATAAGGTCTTATTTTAATTTTATAATTTTATTTATTTTTCTAATTTTTGAATGGAGAACTAAACAACTACTGTCTTACCCGGATTCTGGAATCCTAATATAACCGGCGTCGTTAACCTCTCAGAGGTCGCAGACAAGCCTCTTCTTAGCTTTCATCATAATCATACAATTAAATTTGCGGAAAATTTAGAAATTTTTAATTACTTATTGAAGTATACATAGACTACATATAGTACTGCATAAGAGTGATATTCTAATAGCTCAAACTAAACAACCATCTATTAAAGATTAAGCAATTGAAATAAATGATCGTAATAATAATAATAATAGTTTGCCAATTGGACTTATTACAAACGCTTGAACAAATACTTGAAAGAAAACGCTAGGGACAGCAGTCACTAGCTATATCTAATGTACTAAGCTAGAATAATAAAGTGTAGCATCCTCGAACTCAAGAGGACCTACCAAAGTCTGGAGATCGCTAATCCAAACCGCTTTGTCAACACTTCAATCTTCTTTAGAACCTGCGCCTATAAAAATAGTAATAATATATGGGGTTAGTACACACTTGTACTAAGTATGGGTGTATGCACATAAACACATAAGGACTATGCATGAACAAGGAAAGCTCTTCCTAAAGCAACATGTCATTTCTGAAAAGTTAAGTTACTTTCTTTCTTAATTCGTTAATCGTGAATTATGATATGTATATGACATGTTCTCATGCAATTAAGGCACACAACTCATTTTCTATATGAACATAAGAGCTTGGAATCATGAACATAATTTTAGAACAATTTAAACAAAAGTTTATTATTTTGCTCCTTAGGCCGAGAGCTACCCTTCTTATACTTAGATTATTTTTCAGTCTTTTCTTCCTTCTGTTGTGTAGTTCAATGATCTCCTTTTATCCTATGTTTTACTTACAAGTACAATGATTCATTGTAGTCCCATACCTACAACGAATTGAGTAAGCAACTCACAAGACTAAGGAGATGATTTCGCTACATTACTTAAAAGTTAGATTTCTTTACTCATGTTAAATGTGGATAAATATATTTATAAGCCAATCTTTATTGCCTATGCCCATTAATTGATTATTTGAGACATATATATCTTGGGACATAATTCATGCTCCATTATTGGCTAAAACCACTAACTTGTTGTTCTATCAAACACTAATGATTAACATTCTTAAACTCTTGCTTACTTAGCTCGCTCGAACTTACGTTTCTACTTCTTTAATCTGTTGTTCACTTTGAACATGCTACTATCATTCTTTCTTACTTTCTTTAAAGAATCTTTATCATTAACGGAAGTAGATCATGCGAGCTAACATGAAATCCAGTGTCTCCCCCACATCGAAAAGAGGTGATTCACCAGTTAAGGTGAACCAAGTTTTGTGTCTATCCCACACCGAAAGGGGGGTTCACCGGCTAAGGTGATACCGTGTCTGTGTCTTCCCCACACTGAAAAGGGGGATTCACGGCTAAACTGAAACGGATACTTTCCTGATCTATAACCGACATAGATCATGTGAGCTAAACATGAAATCCGGTGTCTCCCCCACACCTAAAAGAGGTGGAATCACCGGTCAAGGTGAAACCAAACTTGCTAGCATTTTTAGTAGGCGGCATCCACTAGCTAGGTGCCCCTATGTTGGCAAAATAGTTCGAATACTAGGAGACGTACGGAGACCCTGCTCCACCGGGGTGGTGATCTCATCTCATGAGACTTACATGTGCTGTCACAAGCTCATTGCTAGTCTATCGGTGCTAAGCTCAGATTTTATCTTATTATCTTTTAGAGTTGACTCAAACATTATGGAAGCTTGCTTCTAGTTATTAGGTTTACTTAACTCTATGGATGACTGTTCATCTCTCTCTTTGCTTGATGAATATGAACTTAACTCTTGTATTATCATCATGGTGCGAATGAGACTTGTCTCACGGACTCTAGCACTCTCTTATGTGAGTATTTTTGATATAACGATTAAGTGTATTTGAGACTTGTCTCACTTATTTTAACAGTCTATATTAGGTCAATTTCATAACTTAAGCCTTTAGTTATTTATTTACTCACCTTAACTTGTTCACGTTACTTACTAGTCTTGTATCATTCTTTATGATAATTATAACTTCTTATACAATGCTAGTACGTTCACAAGTTCGTGTGGATAAGGTATGTTGGGACTTGTCCCATTGATTGGCATACCCTATGTTATGAGTTCATTGAGTTAAGATTGGTATGACTTCACATATTTTGGGAGATAATATTATTATTAAGCCAATTTGTTGGCATAAATCAAACTATGATATTATCGCAAGCCAATTCAATCATTCATGAATACATTATAGTAATCTAACATGTTCAACAAGCAAACTTTCAACCTTTCATTAACATATAAACAATTCAATGAATACTCATAACAATCTCATATTCTCGAACACAAGTAGGCATTATAACATTCAACGTTCATGTAAATAACACCCTAAGTATGCGGATCTAACATGTAGATTTCACTCGACATATAAATCACTCAAACATACACATAATAATCAGTTAAAACCACATACAAATAACATGCATCGAGAATTTCACTATAGATACTACAAGAATCGGAAATCGGGAGAACCAGGGAGGTGAACATGCGATTCATTGGGAACAACCCTAGTTTCGATATTCTTGAAGTAAAAATGTTTGAAAAGCCTCTTGGAGAAAGAATTCTAGGAGATAAAACCCATATCTTACTGTAGAATTAAATCTACAAAGATCACCTTGCACTTTGCACGAAAACCTTGAAGAACTTGCTTGAAGTCGCCTAGGGTTTGTTACGTTTTCTCTTATTTTTAGTTGTAGCATTTTTTTGATTAACGTGAGACTAATTCTTTAAGAACTGATGTTAACTAATTCAACTTAGACTATATAACTTAATTAAATTAGACCAATTAGCTAATTACAAAAATGCCCCTCCTAAATCGACCAAAAATAGGAGAACACTTGACTTAACCGAAATCTGGAAAATTGCTTAGTGGTTTCGGTTTTAGCCATTTAAATTAATTAATTAAATTGCTAATTAAATTAATTAGGTAACCTATGGTAATTACTAAAGTACCCCTAAGTTGTTAGGACCATAACCAACCCTTTGGACCATCTAGGTTAGGTACTAGGTTGTCTCTTACTTGACTTAACCGAAACCTGGAAATTGCTTAGTGGTTTCGGTTTTGTCAATTTAAATTAATTAATTAAGTTGATAATTTAATTAATTAATTAACCTAGGGTAATTTATAAAGTACCCCTAAGTTGTTAGGACCATAACCAACCCTTTGGACCATCCTAGGTTAGGTACTAGGTTGTCTCTTAGTTAGTTACACGGTTTGGTGTCACCCGATTAGGTCTTAGGTTTTTGGGTCCCTTAGTTAGTTATTTTTGGTTGGTCCTAGGTTCGTTAGTTAGTTAGGTCAGTTAGTTAGGGTCTAGGACTAGTTATGGAGGTTGGCCCCACGTGGATGGACCCGGATGTGCGCCTGTCCCCAACCACTCTAACCGAATCGGTTAGCTTGTCCCTTGGCCAATTGCATATGTGTTGCGTGCACTTTCCTAACTACTCTTCTGGAAGGTTCATTTGGAATGTTTACTTATTGTCCCAAGGATCCTCACTATGTCCTTGGGCACTGCTTAATCTACATGATTATTTTAAATGGTTATGTGCTATGGTACTAGGCTTGACACTTGGATGCCTAGTACCTAATGTGTTGAGTTGAGAATCAATATGGGTAATTACGATGGCGCTATTAATTTCAGCTTAGGGTCTTCATTGCAGGTACAATTCTTATACAAGCTTGAATTATATTATGCTTACTTGGGTATATGTAGAAATTGGCTAAGCCAATTTTCTATACAATGCCCAATATTCAATATTGGGCATTGGGATGCCTATGTACCCCCAATACGCATTCTTAAAACCCTACTAGGCTCCTTACTAGACATGTAATTTTATGGAATGTTACATTATCCCCTCCTTAGGAACATTCGTCCCCGAATGACATTAGTCATCATTTTAAATCAAAAAAGGGTATTTTCGAAAAGCACATTAACATACTAGAAACTTTATCTTTGTGAATATCTGATTCACAACTTACTCTGGATGATGCACAATACTCTAAGCTTATCTGAAGCTTATTATCTGAGATTGAGGAACTTCCTTCTCAATCTTACTTTAACTTAATGCACATCACACTAATGCAACACATAAATCACGTAAAAGCTATACAAAACAGCAATATGAAAGCAAGCATGAACTCATATTAACTCATAAAGTGCAAGTATAAAATACACAGTTATGGGCTTAAGACAACAAAACCGCCTAATGAACTAAAATTTAGAGTTTCATAAATAAAATTTGACTTAGGAAGAATATAACTAACCTCAAGAACTGAACAAGTGAGCGTAACGGGATGTCATATCGGCCTCGGACTCCCATGTTGCTCCCTCAACAAGGTGGTTTCTCCATAACACATTCGCAGTAGGAACCTCTTTGTTCCCCAACCGCTTCACTTGGCAATCTAAAATTGCAACGGGAACCTCTTCATAAGAAAGGTTCTCATCAACTCCTAACCCCTCGATAGGTAGGATGGACACTGGATCGCCTAGACACTTCTTAAGCATCAAAACGCGAAACACTGGATGAACAGAAGCCAAGTCATTCGGTAACTTTAGTTCGTAAGCAACATTTCCTACTCGCTGTAAGATCTCATAAGGACCTATATACCTCAGACTCAACTTCCCTTTCTTACCAAATCTTATCACCCTGATCGGTCACAACATGACCAAGGAAGGTCACTGATTTCAACCAAAACTCACATTTGCTAAACTTTACATACAACTGATGTTCCCTGAGTACTTTCAATGTCATTCTCAGATGTTGTTCATGCTCTTCTCTGGACTTAGAGTATATTAGGATGTCATCTATGAATACTATGACGAAAGAATCAAGATATTCACGGAAGACTCTATTCATAAGGTCCATAAACGCGGCTGGTGCGTTAGTGAGACCAAACGACATGACAAGAAACTCATAATGGCCATATCTAGTACAGAAGGGAGTCTTAGGAACGTCCTCTTTTCTTACCCTAAGTTGGTGATAACCCGACCGAAGATCTTAGAAAAGAAACTCGAACCTTGAAGTTGATCAAAAAGATCATCGATTCTGGGAAGAGGATATTTGTTCTTTATAGTTACTTTGTTGAGTTGTCGATAATTGATACACATTCTAAGAGTTCCATCCTTTTTCTTAATGAACAACACTGGAGCGCCCTGTGGGGATATGCTCGGCTGGATGAATCCCTTATCAAGTAAATCTTTTAACTGCAACTGCAACTCTTTGAGTTCCGCTGGGGCCATTCAATAAGGCGGGATGGAAATCGATTTGGTGTTGGGATCTAAGTCAACAATGAAATCAATCTCACGTTCTGCAGGGATCCCTGGTAAATCCTTCGGAAATACATCTTGAAACTCATTTACTACGGACACAAGAGTCTATGGAAGGGACTTCTTATTCTAAGTCATTTACTATAACTAAGTGGTATAAGTATCCCTTGGATAACATCTTATTGGATTTAAGATTGGAAACTATTTGGCCTGTTGGATTTGAACCATGCCCTTCCCATTTTAACTCTAACTCATTTGGAAACTGAAACCTTACTACCCTGTTTCGACAGTCTATGGTAGCATAACATTTATGAAGCAAATGCATACCTGAGCCACATCCTTGAGCTAGTGTGCATCTAACTCAGCCTTCTCCTCTTCATTAACACTTATAGCAAGCATTAGACTCTACCATGCACTCACCTCCACGTGAACGGCCACACTTACCACACGTCTTTCGGTCACGCTGGGCATTTCTACCATTGCCCTTCTAGGGAAGGCCAGATCTTGAGTCTGGCGCCTTAGACCACTTGGACATCCTAATTCTTGTGTTCTTCTTTATACTCGTGCACACAAGAAGGAAGTCAGATACTTAGAATGACACAAAATGTCAAAGCTCTAGACCGCACGATAAAGAGTAGAAGAAGGCAAAATTCCTAACATCACAAAGTCTCTAAGTCATGATTGTGGTGCACTTCACAACCATAAGTTAGAAACTACGCAACGTGGTTGTGTTGAGCCTTAGTTCCTAGGTAATTTAACCTCATGCTCTAATACCAAGTTTGTCACACCGAAAAAAGGTGATTCACCGGTTAAGGTGAACCAAGTTTTGTGTCTACCCCACACCGAAAAAGGGGGGTTAACCGGCTAAGGTGATACCGTGTCTGTGTCTTCCCCACACCAAAAAGGTGGGTTCACGGCTGAAGTGAACTGAATACTTTCCTGATCTATAACTGACATAGATCATGTGAGCTAAACATGAAATACGGTGTCTTCCCCACACCAAAAAGAGGTGGAATCACCTGCCAAGGTGAAATCAAACTTGCTAGCGTTTTTCGTGGGCGGCATCCACTAGCTAGGTGCCCCTATGTTGGCAAAATAGTTCGAAGACTATGAGACGTACGGAGATCCTGGTCCACCGGGGTGGTGATCTCATCTCATGAGACTTATATGTGCTGCACAAGCTCATTTCTAGACTATCGGTGCTAAGCTCGGATTTTATCTTATTATCTTTTAGAGTTGACTCAAACATTATGGAAGCTTGCTTCTAGTTATGAGGTTTACTTAACTCTATGGATGACTGGTCATCCCTCTCTTTGCTTGATGAATATTAACTTAAGTCTTGCATTATCATCATGGTGCGAATGAGACTTGTCTCACGGACTCAAGCACCCTCTTATGTGAGTATTTTTGACATAAAGATTAAGTGTACTTGAGACTTGTCTCACTTCTTTTAACACTCTATATTAGGTCAATTTCATAACTTAAGCTTTTAGTTATTTCTTACTCACCTTAACTTGTTCACGTTACTTACTAGTCTTGTATCATTCTTTATGATAATTATAACTTCTTATACAATGCTAGTACGTTCACAAGTTTGTGTGGATAGGGTATGTTGGGACTTGTCCCATTGATTGGCATACCCTATGTTATGAGTTCATTGAGTTAAGATTGGTATGACTTCACATATTTTGGGAGATAATATTATTATTAAGCCAATTTGTTGGCATAAATCAAACTATGATATTATCGCAAGCCAATTCAATCATTCATGAATACATTATAGTAATCTAACATGTTCAACAAGCCATCTTTCAACCTTTTATTAACATATAAACAATTCAACGAATACTCATAACAATCTCATATTCTCGAACACAAGTAGGCATTATAACATTCAACGTTCATGTAAATAACACCCTAAGTATGCGGATCTAACATGTAGATTTCACTCGACATATAAATCACTCAAACATACACATAATAATCAGTTAAAACCACATACAAATAACATGCATCGAGAATTTCACTATAGATACTACAAGAATCAAAAATCGGGAGAACCAGGGAGGTGAACATGCGATTCGTTGGGAACAACCCTAATTTCGATATTCTTGAAGTAAAAATGTTTGAAAAGCCTCTTGGAGAAAGAATTCTAGGAGATAAAACCCATACCTTACTGTAGAATTAAATCTACAAAGATCACCTTGCACTTTGCACGAAAACCTTGAAGAACTTGCTTGAAGTCGCCTAGGGTTTGTTACGTTTTCTCTTGTTTTTAGTTGTAGTATTTTATTGATGAATAACGTGAGACTAATTCTTTAAGAACTGAATGTTAACTTATTCAACTTAGACTATATAACTTATTTAAATTAGACCAATTAGCTAATTACAAAAACGCCCCTCCTAAATCGACCAAAAATAGGAGAACACTTGACTTAATCGAAATCTGGAAAATTGCTTAGTGGTTTTGGTTTTAGCCATTTAAATTAATTAACTAATTAAATTGCTAATTTAATTGATTAGGTAACCTAGGGTAATTACTAAAGTACCCCTAAGTTGTTAGGACCATAACCAACCCTTTGGACCATCCTAGGTTTAAAAGGTACTAGGTTGTCTCTTACTTGACTTAACCAAAATCTGGAAATTTCTTAGTGGTTTCGGTTTTGTCCATTTAAATTAATTAATTAAGTTGTTAATTTAATTAATTAAGTAACCTAGGGTAATTACTAAAGTACCCCTAAGTTGTTAGGACCATAACCAACCCTTTGGACCATCCTAGGTTAGGTACTAGGTTGTCTCTGAGTTAGTTACACGGTTTAGTGTCATCCAATTAGGTCTTAGGTTGTCGGGTCCCTTAGTTAGTTATTTTTGGTTGGTCCTAGGTTATTTAATTAGTTAGGTCAATTAGTTAGGGTCTAGGACCGGTTAGGGAGCTTGGCCCCACGTGGCTGGACCCGGATGTGCGCTTGTCCCCAACCACTCTAACCGAATCGGTTAGCTTGTCCCTTGGCCGATTGCACATGTGCTTGCACATGTGTTGCATGAACTTTCCTAACTAACTCTTCTGGAAGGTTCATTTGGAATGTTTACTTATTGTCCCAGGGATCCTCACTATGTCCTTGGGCACTGCTTAATCTACATGATTATTTTAAATGGTTATGTGTTATGGTACTAGGCTTGACACTTGGATGCCTAGTACCTAATGTGTTGAGTTGAGAATCAATATGGGTAATTACGATGGCACTATTAATTTTAGCTTAGGGTCTTGATTGCATGTACAATTCTTATACAAGATTGAATTATATTATGCTTACTTGGGTATATATAGAAATTGGCTAACATCCCTTAGCCAATTTTCTATATTATGCCCAATATTTCTCAATATTGGGCATTGGGATGCCTATGTACCCCCAATACGCATTCTTAAAACCCTACTAGGATCCTTACTAGACATGTGATTTTCTGGAATGTTACAACTACGCGGTGGAATTTTCTAGGATTATTTTTGTACTTTCAATCTTATTTACATGATTCTTAACTATTGTAAGATTTCTTATCGGATTATGAGTAGCTAAATACCCAAGTTATAGGGTTGTGGCTACTATATGAATATAATCTATTGAGTTGGATATTGGGTTTTTCGTGAATTATAGCATGAAATCGAGGGAGGAATAAGAAGATAGAACGTGGGGCATAAGGATATTGTTGAATCCTAAATAGCTAAGGTTGATTCGTCTCTAGGATAGAAATATACCTAAAGACCTCGCTTGGGTCACCATAGAGGAAGATAGCTTAATGCTCAACATTTAATCACTCTATCCGCACTCAATGATATAGTTAGAGTGTTATCTGTTGTATGAGATTAGAGGTCGGAAGATCATGATTATACATCTAACCCTGTGATTCATTGATTTGATAGTTAAATAAAAACCCATTTTACATGATCTTGATTACATGATTCCTGGTAAGAGCTGCAACCCTAGATCTTTTTTGAAACTCAAAGAAATTGAATCGTAATAGTTATATTTCAATTTAAGTTAGAAGTAGAAAATAAACAACCTTTAAAATTTAGAAATTCGACTTGTGTTAAATTACATGTTAGAGAAATCGATAAGTTCCAATATTAAGTCCATGTGGGGATGATACACGGCTTTCTAAAAGAGTCACTTTATTACTTGTATAATCATGTGCACTTGCCTGTGCCATTTGACCGCTACAAGATATTTGATTTTTCTAATTTCTGAAGTTAAACACAAGTGTTGAAAACTTTATCTTAGAATTTCATTTTTGCAGGTTGTTTGATACTCCAAACTAGACAACGATCGAGAATTGTTGTCGCCTCTCTCAGAACCTGAAAGATTCGTACACAGGAAGCAAAGGCAAGCTGAATATCAATCCATTTGGTCATTGGGGAATAACCATCGCCAGTCACTAAGATGGAGGAAAAAGAACAAGAACCTGAGACAATTGCAGCTAATGAAATGAGAGTTAGAGATTTGACAATCCCACGACCCACTAATGTGAATTCATGCATTCAAAAACCAAAGGCTTGTAGGAGATTTGAACTGAAGTAGAGTATGGTGTAAATATTGCACTTGAATGGGCAGTTTACTGGTCTTTCACATGAGGATCCTACGGTTCACATTCTGAACTTTCTACAGATCACTGATACTGACACTCCAACTGGAGTGAAAAAATATTATGTGAGGGTCTCTCTATTCCCTTTCTCTCTGCTTGGGGAAGCAAAAAGATGGTTGAATTCAGAACCTGCAAATTCAACCACCACATGGAATGATATAGCACAGAAAGTCCTTATTAGATTCTTTCCATCTGGGAAGACGGTGTTGAGGACTGACATTTTAAGTTTTAGGCAGAAGGGTGGTGAGAACTTGTACCAAGTTTGGGACAGGTTCAAATCGATGTCGATGATCTGCCCTCATCATCATCAATCCGATGAGGTGCTAGTTCATAATTTCATTGGAGGTTTGGAGCCTAAGACCAAGATTTTTCTTCATTCAACTGCAGGTGGACAAGCCTATGAGAAGACGCATTCTGAGTTATATACCTTGTTGAATCGGATTTCCCTGGGAAATCCAGAGTGGAAAAAAAGCGGACTAAACCTATAGTGTAGAAAACTACAAGTGTACTAGAGATTGACGCTGTGATGGCTTTGATTGCACAGATTTCTGCCATGCAGAATATGATGAATACACATTTCAGTAATATGGCATTGGAAAAGAAAACCTCTTAAGTTAATGCAGTTCAACAACCACCGTCTTGGTGTGAGATCTGCGGAGGAAATGATCATAGTGCAGAGATATGTGGTGCAAACCCAGACTATATAAATTTTGTAGGAAATGCTCAGAGAAGAGGAGGCCAACAAAACTATGGGAATTCATATAACCCATGTTGGCGAAATCACCCAAATTTTTAGTGGGGTGGAAATCAAAATCAAAGTCAAGGTCAGAATCAGTACAGGCCTCAAGAACACACAAGGATACCAATCACAGGGTGCAAAGGGAGCAGCCTAAACATTAATTTGAGAACATTAGTGTTAAGGATATGTTAAATAAAATTATGGCGGATCAAGCTTAGTTGGTGGAAGATGTGTGCAAAAATCAGTTAGCCACTCAGAACCTGGAGAAATAATTCAGGCAGTTTGCTAGTGCCCAAAATTCCCGACCACAAGGAGGGTTGCCTGGTAACACTAATCCAAATCCTAAACAGGTAAATGTTGTGAGTACTCGTAGTGGACTGCAATTGGAGGAGTTAGCTCCTAAAAAAATACTACTGAAGCAGTAAGTAAAGAGAGTGAACTAAAAGAGGTTGATTCGAAAGAAAATGAAGTAGTTGCACCCACTGAAAAAGTGCAACCAACAGTGAGACCACCTCCTCCATTCCCTCATAAGTTTAAAAAAAAAAAAAAAGATGAATGTTTTAGTAAGTTCCTTTCTCTTCTAAAACAAGTTCACATTAACTTGCCTTTGGTAGATATGTTGTAGGGTATACCCTGATATTCAAAGTATGTGAAGGAGATTGTGGTAAACAAAAGAAGGCTGACAGAATATAAAACAGTTTCACTTACTGAAGAGTGCAGCTCCAGGATCCAGAATAGATTGGCCATTAAACTGAAAGATCCGGTTAGCTTTACAGTGCAGATTACGATAGGTCAGAGATCCATACCCGTGGATTGTGTAATTTGGGAGCAAGCATAAATTTGATGCCAACTTCTCTTTATAAAAAGCTGGGGTTGGGTGGTCCTAAACCAACAACAACAATTTTGTAGGTGGCTTATAGATGTGTAGCTAGACCTGAGGGGGTGGTAGAAGATGTGCTAGTGCAAGTGGGATCTCTAGTTTTCCAGTAGACTTTGTAGTATTGAATTTTGAGCCTGATCCCGAGGTCCCATTCAAATTAGGGTGACCATTCTTAGTAACTTAGAGAGAAATGAGCGTTCTGGCAGCTCACTATGAGATCTCATGATAAAGTAGAGGCTTTTAATGTGTATAAAGCTTTGAAGATGCCACCTATATATGAGGAGTTGTCTGCCTTTACTGTAATAGATCTTGAGGAAGAAACGAAGTAAATAGCGGCCAAGGATCCTGTGGAGCGAGTTTTGAGGGGTGATGTCATTTATGGAGATGCTTAGGCACATGAAATTTTGCAATTCTTAGATGCGTCACAGATTGTAACTGCTAGAGAACGATGGGACCATTAAATAGGGTATTAGGTCTTCCACCTAAACCCTCCATTAAAGAAGCTCCTAAGCGGGAGTTGAAAGATCTCCCAGCCCACCTCAGGTATGCATTCTTGGGTAAACATAAAACCTTACAAGTTATTTTGTGTGCATCATTATCTAAAGAACAGGTGGAAGATGCATTGTTGATTCAAGAAGAGGAAAGTAGCTTTGGGATGGCAAATTTCATACATCCATGGTACTAGCCCAGCTCTGTGTATGCACAAAATATACATGGAGGAAGGGTACAAGGCAAGTGCACAACATCAGCAAAGACTCAATCCTCTAATGAAGGATGTGGTAAGAAAAGGAGTGATTAAGTTGTTAGATGCAGGGATAGTATACCCGATATCTGATAGTAAATGGGTAAGTCTAGTGCAGTGTGTACCCAAAAAGGGTGGAATTACAGTGGTGACAAATGATAAGAATAAATTGATCCCCACAAGAACAGTGACTGGGTGGAGGATATGCATGGACTACAGAAACTTAATGAAGCCACCAGAAAGGACCATTATTCGGTACCCTTCATTGATTAAATATTGGATAGGTTGGCTGGACAAGAGTATTATTTTTTTCCTTATGGGTATTCAAGGTATAATCAGATTTTCATTTCACCCAAGGATCAAGATAAGATGACATTCACATGTCCATATGGCATGTATGTGTTCAAATGCATGCAATTTGGTTTGTGTGATGCCCCAACTACTTTTCAGAGATGCATGATGGAAATTGTCCATGATATGGTGGAAAATTTTGTGGAAGTATTTATGAATGACTTCTCGATATTTGTTGAATCTTTTGAGTTGTGTTTAATTAATCGTGACAGATTCCTTGCATATTGTGAGAAAACAATCTGGTGTTCAATTGGTAGAAGTGTCACTTCTTGTTGAGAGAAGGAATTGTATTAATGGGCACAAGGTATCCAAGAGTGGATTGGAGGTAGATAAAGTAAAAGTAGAAGTGATTGAGAAGTTGCCACCCCCAATATATGTTAAAGGAGTGCAAAGCTTTCTTGGTCATGCTGGCTTCTACAGAAGGTTCATCTAGGAATTCTATAAAACTGCAAGACCCATGTGCAGTTTACTGAAGAAAGAGATGAAATTTTGTTTGATAAGAAGATCTTGGAGGCGTTTGAAATGTTAAAGAAGAAGCTGATTAAGGCTCTTATCCTAATCGCCTCAAACTGGGAGCTTTCATTTGAGCTGATGTGTGATGCCAGTGATATAGCGGTTGGAGCAGTATTGGGGCAGAGAAAGAACAAGGTGTTTCGTTCCATATACTATGTGAGTAAAACATTAGATGCATCCCAGGCAAATTATACTAGAACTGAGAAGGAAATGTTGGCTTTGGTTTATGCATTTGATAAATTCAAGTCATATCAAGTGGTAATGAAGGTGATAGTCTACAATGATCATGCATCTATTAGGTATCTCTTTATAAAAAAGGATGCAAAACCGAGGCTGATTAGGTGGATTTTGTTACTTCAAGAGTTTGATTCGGAAATTAAAGATAGAAAGGGAACGGAGAACCAAATAGCGGATCATTTATCCCGATTAGAGGACTCGTCCCATGTAGTGAATGAGAGTCAAATTCATGAAGAGTTTCTTGATGAGAAGCTTCTGGCATTGGACATTGCATAGGTACCATGGTATGCAGATATTGTCAATTTCCTAGTGAGTGGTTTATTTTCACCTGGGGCATCAAAACACCAAAAGCAAAGGATGAGGTATGATGCCAAATTTTATATATGGGATAAGTCATATTTGTTTATGTAGGGTCCGGATCAAATGATGAGAAGGTGCTAGCTAAGTAGGAGGCACCATAAGTTCTATAAAGCTGTCACGCCTCAATTTATGGTGGACATCACGAGGGTGAAAGAACGGTACATAAGGTATTGCAATCTGGTTTCTTTTGTCCTACCTTGTTTAAAGATGCTTCTTTGTTTGCGAAAGGTTGTGATCAGTGACAAAGGATGGGCGTCATTTCTAGGAGGCATGACATGCCATTGAACAATATTTTGGAGGTGGTGATCTTCGATGTGTGGGGGATAGATTTTATGGGCCCATTCCCATCATCCCGAGGTAATCAATATATTCTTGTTGCGGTGGACTACTTGTCAAAGTGGGTGGAAGTTGTTGAATTACCAACAAATGATTCCAAAGTGGCTGTGAAAATTATTAGAAAACACATTTTCACCAGGTTCAGAATGCGAAGGGCCATGATTAACGATGGAGGTACGCATTTCATCAATAACTCCATTCATAATCTGTTAGCAAATTATGAGGTGTGACATAAAGTGACAACGTCTTATCATCCCCAAAATAGTGGACAAGCTGAGGTGTCAAATAGAGAAGTTAAGCAGATCCTTCAAAAGACTGTGAATGCTTAGAGAAAAGATTGGGCTGACAAGCTAGATGATGCCTTATGGGCGTATCAGACTGCTTACAAGACACCGTGGGACTTCCCCTTATTGAATGGTGTTTGGAAAAGCTTGTCACCTGCTAGCCGAGTTGGAACACAAGGCTTATTAGGCAATAAAGAAGCTGAATATGGATGCCGAGTTAGCCGTAAGAAAAAGGGTCGCACAGTTGCATGAATTAGAGGAGTTTAGGGTTCATGCTTTTGACAATGAGAAGGTATACAAAGAGAAGACTAAAAAATAGCATGACAAGTATATTTTGTCAAGTACCTTCGAGCCTGGACAACTAGTGTTGTTGTTCAATTCTAGGTTGAAGTTGTTTCCAAGAAAGCTCCGGTCTAAATGGAGTGGCCAATTTGAAGTAGTAAGAATGACTCAACATGGTGCGGTTGAATTGAGAAACAAGGATAAAAGTTCTACATTCCTTGTAAATGGGCAACATGTCAAACATTATTTTGGAAAGGATGTGTATCGTGAGGTCGAAGCACTCACACTAGATGAGGAGTGAGTATTGAGATTGGTCGTGCCCTAACATTTAATTAGGCGCTACACGGGAGGCAACCCATGCACCATTGTAATAATTGAGGAATACTTTGTTTTAGTAGTTTGTTTTTTTAAAAAAATAATAATAATAAAAACAAAAATATGAGTCATGCCATGACCGAAACTAAGGCGCTGGATGGGAGGCAACCCATCATGGTTAGATTGAAGAGTTGTTACTGCAGGAAAATTGGCTGAAGGACAACGTCTCTGAAGACCGTGTCACGTGGTGAGATTCAGATTCTTACTTGTTGAAGGAAATTGAGGCAGAGTGTCTCGTGTAGCTAGCGTGTCGCGGGATAGAGCTCCTGTTTGAGTTCGATGGTAAATGATTTTTACGTCATGAGAAATAGCTACTGAGTGTTATCCTCGCATCGCGAGATCAGGCCCAAATATTGGGTCAACTAGAATTAATATTTCAGAAGACCTCGTGCTGCTCGCGCATCGCGAGGTAAGGTTTTTATTCTGGGCTTTGAATTAAGCTAAACGGGTTACACTTGTTTTTACTTAAATATCCCGATGCATCCCCTAATTTCTCCTTCTAAAACCCCCCATTTTCCCCTATTCCCCCTAATTCTTTCAATTTCTCTCATTTCTCCTCCCCATCTTTTCTCCCCCTAGCGTTTTTTTTTTATAATTGATTGTTGCGCAGCTAGGGTTGTTGGTACTTCGGCTTCTCTTCTGCTTCTATGCGTCGCCCAGGTCAGTAAAGTTAAACTTCAAATGAAAAGTCTTAATTTTTCCGCTTTTATTATATCTAACATGCAATGATGAATGCTAAGGTCTTGTCTAAGACCTCTTCGAGGTTGACGACGCCCATTACGACTAGGGAGTACTCTCTGGTTGTGACAACCTCTTAGGTGCGAGATATATCATAAGATTGAGTTTGAAGGTTGAGCCATGTTACCCGCACATGCATCCTATCACATGGCTCCACCCGAGTTAGAGGATATAAAGAAGAAACTGAAGGAGTCCTCGATGCCAGTCACATTTTCTTATCTAAAGCACCTTATGGCACACAAATTTTGTTCCATAATAAGAATCACTTCCAAGTAGGAATGTCGATATCTTGAGTCATACCCCCTGGTTTCTGATGTTCTACCTTGACTTGCTGGAAATTGGGGCACTTACTCACAAAATCTGCTATATCCCTCTTCATTCCATTCCACCAATAGACTTCCAGCAGATCGTGGTACATCTTAGTGTCACCTGGATGAATAGAATATCTGGAGTTATGGGCTTCAGCAAGAATATGTTGTCTCAACTCGCCCACATTAAGAACACACAATCTACCCTGGTAGCGAAGTACACCATCTCCCCCTTGGGATAAAACCTCTACTCGCTGATTATGGACTTCACCATTAAGTTCAAGCAAGATTGGATCACTGTCTTGCTTTTTCTTAACCTCCACTACCAAAGAAGATTCTGCCCCATTCTGAACTGTTACTCCACTGTCTGATATGCTCATAAGGCGAACTCCTAAATGAGAAAGCCTGTGAAACATCCTTCACTATCTCCCTCCTTTCTTCCTAATCATGGGCTACACTACCCATAGATAGTCTACTAAGAGCATCTTCTACTACATTTGCCTTACCAGGATAATAATGCACACTCATATCATAATCCTTAAGGAACTCAAGCCATCTCCTCTGGCGAAGATTCAACTCTTTCTTGGTGAACACATACTGAAGGCTCTTATGGTCAGTGAACACATCTACATTGAACACCATACAAGTAGTGTCTCCAGATCTTGAGTGCAAACACCACTTCTGCAAGCTCGAGGTCATGAGTTGGATAGTTCTTCTCATGAACCTTAAGCTGTCTAGAAGCATAAGTTATAACCTTATCTCGCTGCATCAACACACAACCTAGTCCCACTCCGGATGCGTCACAAGAGATCACATAACCATCTAAACCCTCTGGTATATTCAAGACAGGAGTTGTAGTCAATCTAGTTTTCAATTCTGCAAAGCTTTTCTCACAATCATCTGACCATTGAAACTTGACCATCTTCTGAGTCAACATAGTCAATGGTGAAACTATGGATTGAAATACTTCCACGAACCTTCTGTAATAACCTACTAGACCTAAGATACTGCTGATATCTGTAGCAGAGGTAGGCCTGGGCCATTGTTTCACTGCTTCTATCTTCTGTGAATCCACTCGGATCCCTTCGGTAGATACAATGTGACCAAGGAAAACAACGGATTGCAACCAGAACTCACATTTTCTAAACTTAGCAAACAACTGGCAATCTTTGAGAGTCTGTAGAACAATTCTCAAATGACTCGCATGTTCTTCCTCATTCCTAGAGTAAATGAGGATATCATCAATAAAGACGATAACAAACAAGTACAAATACTGCTTGAACACTCTGTTCATCAAATCCATGAAAGCTGCATGAGCATTGGTTAGTCCAAAAGACATAACTACAAATTTATAATGACCATATTGAGTTCTAAATGTTGTTTTTGGAATGTCAGTATCTTTGACTCTTAGCTGATGATAACCCGATCTAAGGTCTACTTTTGAGAAATGGCTAGCACCCTGAAGTTTGTCAAAAAAGTCATCAATCCTGGGGATAGGATACTTATTCTTGATTGTGACCTTGTTCAACTGTCTATAGTCAATGCACATTCTGAGAGAACCATCTTTCTTCTTTATGAACAACACTGGTACACCCCATGGAGAAATACTAGGTCTGATGAAACCCTTATCTAGAAGGTCTTTCAACTGATCTTTCAATTCCTTAAGCTCTGCTGGAGCCATTCTGTACGGAGGAATAGAAATAGGTTAGGTATCTAGAAGGAGATCAATTCAAAAGTTGATTTCCCTTTCGGGAGGAACTCCGGGAAGATCTTCTGGAAACACTTCTGGAAACTCACTGACTAATGAAACTGACTCAAGAGTTAGGGTTTCAGAGCTAGAATCCTTAACCCTAACAAGATGATAGAGATAACCCTTAGAGATCATCTTTATGGCCTTAAGATAAGAAATGAATCGACCCATAGGCGCTAAGCTACTACCCTTCAATTCTAAGATTGATTCGTCTAGAAACTGAAAAACAAACAATCCTAGTTCTACAATCGACTGAGGCATAACATGAATGTAACTAATCCATTCATAGAATGATATCGAAGTCTACCATTTCTAACTCTAGAAGATTTGTTGAGGTGACTTTCTGAGAGACTGTGACAGGGCAATTTCTGTATACCCGCTAGCTATAACCGGGTTACCGACTGGAGCAGAGACTGAGAAAGTTTCTGAGAGAGTTTCTGGATTGACAGTGAATTGTAATGTTATGTAAGGAGTTACAAAAGAAAGAGTAGTCCCTGGATCTAACAATGCATAAACATCGATGTCAAAGACTCGTAACGTACCAGTGACTGCATCAGGAGAACCTTTCTTATCATGGAGAGCCTGTGAGCATACAACTAGTTCTGGCCCTGACCGCCACCTGTACCAGATGAGTTACCCTGTTGAGTCGGGCAACTTGTTGGTGATGATGAAGTTATAGAATGAGCTCTACCATTTCCACCTCCTTGACCCTATCTAGAAGGACAATCCCTCAACTTGTGACCAGACTAACCGCACCCAAAGCATCCTTCTTTTCCTGCTAGACACTCGCCCGGATGGTTCTTACCACACTTAGGGAAAGTGAGGAAAATCTTGGTGCCTGAAACACTTCCCTGAGACTTAGAGCCTGGTGATCTAACCTTCTGGTGATACCTGTTCTTGGAGGATGGAGCACTAGCTGATGAAGGGGATGGAGCTGAAAACTTCTGCTGACTCTCCGAGAGATTTCCACCACCCAATTTCTGCTGATAATAGTCATAGTTCCCAGTCCTAGCCTTCTTATTCTCCTTGGCATGTTCCCTCAGCTTATTACCCTCAACCTATTGAACATGAGTCATAAGCCTAATGATGTTCATATCTCCCAGTAACATAGCATTTCTACACTCTGTTTTCACCAAATCTGACACTCCATACAATAACTTATGCATCTGGGCCCTAGAGTCAGCAACCATGTGAGGAGCATACCTGGAGATTTGGTTAAACTTGAGTCCATACTCTTGGACTGTCATGTTACCCTGCCTTAAGTTCATGAATTCCTGGGCTTTTGCTTCTCTCATCTCTATTAGGAAAAACCTGTCCAGAAGGTCTCAATAAACCACTCCCAAGTAATAGGAGCTGCATTTGCACCCCTATTCTCCTTCCACCGAGTGTACCGGATATGAGCCACATCATTCAGCTTGTATGATGCCAACTCAATCATTCCCAGTAACCTGCATCACCTCAAATATCTTCTTGATCTCGTCAAAGAAATTCAGAGGATCCTCACTAGTATGTGATCCTAAGAACTCAGGAGGATTCATCCTAACAAAGTCACGGACCCTAGATGTTGTTGATCTTCCATTTACATTCATAGGAACTTGAAACCGCTTATTGTTCTTGTTGGCGAAACTCTAAGCCAACACCTGAATGGCACTTCGAATTCAACATTGGAGACTTCCTGATCTTGGACTAGAGGGGATGTGTTTGCATTCCTTGCATTCGCATTCCTGCGTTCACATTCGTGCCGTTAGCTCTACGAGGAGGCATGATCTGAAACGTAGAACATCGAGTTAGAATGTAATTAGATCATACCTTACGCACGATAATAGTAACAAGAAAATGAAGTTTTTCCTAGAACACTTCGTAGCCTCCCTCTCATTAGATGTGGTGCACTTCACACCCATGAAAAGGACTCTTGGCTTTTCAGACATCCTAGGACACTTAAACCTAGGGCTCTAATACAAAGTTTGTCATGCCCCGAGCTACCCCCGAGACGCGGACACGAGACCTGGGACCACAAGTGGTCCCAAGCTAACCCTGTCTACTTCAAAAAAGGGTATAAGTTCCATGGGATAATTATGTATTTTCTCTAAATATAAATACATAAATTGACACCTCTTGAAACATGTTAAATGTTTAATCTATTAGTTAGTGGCTTACAAACACTATATGAGGTCGTGTGTTTTAGCCCTACTAGCTTTATTTATAATTTTTTTACTATCACCATTAACACCCCTTAATGAAAATTCTGCGTCCGCCACTAATCACGTCACTTCTATCTCTCTTTATATATATAAAAATAATAATTAAAAATTATGAATATCTAAATGTACATTATATATATTATAAAGAAGATTACTCTAAGAATGACACTAACTTTTTTTCTCAAATTTTTGACATTTTGCAATTTATATTATATTTAAAAAGCTTAAAAATTATTTCTTGATTATATTCTCCTAGTTACCCATTTGTTTTTCAATTTTAAAAGTCCAAAAGTTATTGTTATTAATTTAGTGATTTGGTAATCATTTATCATGTAAAATACTTTTAAAATGTATACATGTAAAGTACCCTCCTCATGCCCCTCCCTTTCTTCTTGTCGTATTTATTTTTATCAGAAATCTCCATACGATGTCATTACCACTTCTTAAGAGTCATTACTTTTCAGTTTTCATTTTGGCTTTCTTTCAGTAACGAATATTTTTACATCAATATATACTACTCTCCCTCTCTCTCTCTCTGAACCTCAACTTCCATAGACACCATTTTTATATATACACAATATATAGGGAGGTGAAAATTTGAGTAATTGAATATAAAGACATTTTGAGATATTAAATAATTAAATGAAGAAAAAATGGTAAAATAAGATGAATGGAGTTCATATAAAGGTGTCACATAAATAAAGAAGATATATTATAGTGAAGGTGAAAAGTTGAGTAATTAATTGTAAAGACTTTGAGATATTAAAACTAAATTAAATAATTAAATGAAGAAAAAATGGTCAAAAAGATATATATAAATGGACGTCACATAGAGGTGTCACATAATATAGATATACAATTAAAATAGATGGATATCTAAATGCACATTATATTATATATAATAAAAAGATATATTACGGTGAGTCTATAAAAATAGATATATGATGCAAATATTGAAATTTCATTCCTATAAAGATTACTTAAGTTATATCTAATCAAGTTTGACCATATATCTGTTCTAAAATATATTGACAATCATAGAATAAAAAGGTAAGGTGAATAATTTTCACTATAAGAAAATTGTGAATTATATGGAAATTTTCTTGCGGATTAATATGAATATTTGCAAGAAAATAAGTTTTTTGCGAATTTTCATAGTAATTCTAAAGAAAATCCCCATTTAATTCACATAATTTGGTAGTAATTATTTTTATAAAAAAATCTTGTATACCACAAATATGGCATCATCACTTTCATTAAAATTGGCAGATTATTAGTTATTCTGTTGAAAGCTATTATCTTCTTTTTTTCCCAAATTAAAGGAAATTATTATGATCGCACATGCACCGCACCCTCTAATGTAAATTTGCCTTTAACTAATATTTCTTTTTATTTCAAATTATTTTTATTCACACTACATGTTTTGTAATATTAGAGAGCATCCATAGTATTCTTCCCTTGAAGATTATTAATTGTGCATAGAAAGCAACTTTTCAACTACATAAAGAAATAAAATAAAAAAGAGATATATACATACCAACAAAATTTTGTGTTTAATTTTCTTTCATCAAAAAAATATAATACTACTATTTGGCATCCTACTTGAAAAAAGGGAAGAATTTGAATACCAAAAGTTATACTACAATACTTACAATGAGATAGGGTTGCTTGGCATAAGTAACAAAAATTGACTCCCATTTATACAGTTGGTCATTGCCAACATCCATCGTGCATTGTGCTGGAGGGAACATAAAATTAAACATAGGCAGTCAGTCACTAAGAGTAAGAGTTGAAGACGACAAATTGAACATGCTAGACATAGTAATTAGTCCAGAATTTCAGATATGACTTACAAAATCTTTTACAATATTCCTAATAATGAAAAGCAATTACCTCATTAACGTTCATCCAAATTGAGTTCCTGAGATTTCAAAAACATAAAAACAGGGGTTAAGAAAAAAAAAACTAATAGAATAGAAAGTAGAAATTTACATATTAGAATACAAAAGAGTTATAAATGATAAAAATAAATATATTAGTAGAAAGATAAGAAAATTAAAAAGAAAATTAAATAAACTATATCCAGAATATAAACGACTTAATATTACAAAAACTAATAAAAAAGAATTAGAAAAATTGATAGATATTATTTCTAAAATAGAATATAAATATATCAAATATTTAAAATTACAATGAATAACGAATATAGACAAGAACTTAATAAAATAATTATGACAAAAAGAAAAGAATTAAGACATAAACAAAATAGACTTAATAGTAATATATTTGCAAGAGTCTGTAGTAAATTTATAATTATACAAAGAAAGAATATTTTATATCTAGAAATATAAATAGATAATCTAGAATATAAACTACAACATAATTTATAAATGAATAAGGAAAAATATGCAATAGATGAAAAAACATATGAAAACTATGAAGGATTAAAAATAAAGATAATATTTTCTAACCTAGGAAGAAGATATAAGAAAGTAGGTGATAATTTAAGTTTAATGTTAGAAAAAGAAACGGTAAAATTAGAAGATAGTTTAACTGCTATGGTAAGAATAACAAAAGAAAATGAAGAGATAGATAGAAAGATAGAAATTGAAAAAATAAAATAACAAGCAAAAAAAGAAGTACAACAATTAGAAGAAGTAAAAAATATGAAAATAATAGAATTATAAAAAGAGTTAGCAATGTTAAAAGAAATGTATGAAATGAAACAAAAAGAAAGAGAACAAAAAAGAAAATTAGAAAATGAGATAAATAAATTTAAAGAAAAATTGCAATTAGAAGAAAAAGAAGAAAAAGAAGAAGAAAATAACCAAGATAATCTACCAGAAATAAAAATTGATGACATCAATAATGCTCTAGAAGAACAAAATTCAGAGACAAGTGAAACATACATAGAACTTTTAAAAAGTATAGAGAATACAAAAAACTTAGAAGTAAATACAGGAGATATAGATATCGATGAAAATCCTAGTACATCAGGAATAAAAAATCCAAAAAATCTAAATCCAAAATATTATAATGCAAATTATGAAAAATACGATAGAGAAAAAACTTTATGGGATAAAAGGTTAAATAAATGGACACCTAAACCAATAACAGAACAACATAACTTTTTAGATTTACACTGTGTAGCAGATATAAATAAAACAATTCAATTATGGATGGGATATATATCAAAATAATTAATAGATAACAAAATAGGAATGACAGAAACAGCAGGATATATAGAAAGAACACTTATAGGAACGGTAAAATTATGGTTACAAAATCTAACAAATGAAAGCTTAAAAACTTTAAGGAATAATAAAAAATTTGATGGAGAAATAGCTACTACATCTATGGAAATATTATATAAATATGAAATAGCTATAAGGAATGAATTTAGTAGTATGACAACAGAAGTAGAAGAACAAAATAAAGAAAAAATTATAAACCAAAATTTAATGATAAAATTAGCAATATGTAATATGTGTTATATAGATGAATATACATGTGCATTCAGAGAATATTATTATAAAGGAACATATAACATGGAAGAAAGTAAGAAAATAAAAAAATTATATTTTACAAAATTACCAGAACCTTTTAGTTCAAAAATAATAAAAAGATGAAATAAAGCAGAATTAACAGATATCTTAGGAGCTAGAATGAAATTCTTACAAAGATGGTTTACAGAACTATGTGAAAAACATAAAGAAGATATAAAAATGGAAAAAGTATTAGTAAAAAATCTAGCATGTTGTAAAAATAAAATAGCACCTCAATTTGGTTGCACAGATAGGTATTATAAAAAGAAGTATAATAAAAACAAAAACTATAAAAAAATATAGATCAACATATAAGTATAAAAAGCCAAGAAAGAAATATTACGTAAAAAATTACAAAACTAAAAGACCATATAGACCAAAAAGAAAAATTAACAGAATGTACTTGTTATAACTGTGAAAAATTAGGACATATAGCTAAAGATTGTAAATTACCTAAAAATTCAAAGAAAAAACAGATATCAGAAATAATTATGGAAAATAAAAAATATACACAAATAGAGTATGTAGATTATGATTTAGAAAGTGAAGATAGTATATATGAAATATCAGAAAATGAAATAGATAATGATATAGAATTAGAATTAGATAATGAATTCTATAATATAAAAAATGACTGAAGCAGATATACAAATAATAAATAAAGAAGAACATCACGACGAAGAATCTTTAGAACAAAAAATAATATTTGATAATAGTATATTTGAACAAATAAAAGGAAAAGAATTAGACTTAAGTGTAGAAAAAATATTGAAAGTGCCAAAAATAAAAAATTGGTTTAAAAGACAAAAGAAAAATATTATGTAGTAAGTCAAAGAGAACATATCTTTGGTTAATCCTATCTTGATAACTTGAATCGGAGGTTTTATTTCCTCGTATAGTATTTCTACTGGTGCTGTATAGAATTTTATGTAAAATAAATTTCCTTTTGTAACTCTTTTATATGTAATAAATGCTCTATGTTGTTCTGGTATCCCACTAATTTCTTCTCCATCGTATGTATATACTGTATTTAACAATTCATAATTGTAACATGTCTTTACCAAATTGGCGTTAGTTTTTGATTGTGCAATAAGTTTATTATATCCCTGCATTTTTTGGGTTAGGTAATCCTGGTTTGGGTCTTAGGTTGTAATTGATCTGGGGTTTAGATTTAAATAGGTTTGGATCTTGTGTATGTTTCCAATATAGGTTTGTGCAATATAGTTGTATGTATTTTTCTCGTTTTGTAAACTATTTGCATATGTAGATGTCTGTGGTTCTATGGTTATACTTCTGGGTATTCTTTGGATAAATTGTTTATCAAATAACTGGTTTAGGTTTGTATTTTTTGGTTTTTCACTAACTTTTTTACTTGTACCTGCAGCTGTATTTAAACAAACATTATGGGTTTTAAGGAGTTTTCCATCGTCTCCTTTTATCTCCGGATTTTTACCGTCTTCCGATCGACGTAGCTCCGCATTTTTATACTCATGCTGCTGACTTATATTAGCTTTAGACTTCAGATTTTCTTCATTAGTCTTTAGCTTTTGTATCTCATTGTCCATACTATCCACTTTCGTACAAAGTGTAGTAATGGCTTTGAGTAGCTTTTCAATTGTATCTTCTTCTTTATTCTCAGTCTGAGTAGCTTTGTCTTGATAAGTAGTCTGCAATAACATTCTTGTCAGTTTTTATTACTTCAATTGTAAATGTAAAATTTAATATATTTAATACCAATCTTCTTATTTCTTTTGTTGTTACTGAATCTTGTATTTTTCTCGTTAACCACCATTTTACTTGTGTATTATCTGTTCTTATAATAAATTTATTATATACAATATATGGTTCAAATGCTAATAAACATTTATATACTGAGTATAATTCTTTTTTATTTATTTTCCATTTTATTTTCGTATTTGTAAATGTTCCTGAATAATATCTACAATGATGTTCTATTTTATTTTCATCATATTTATATTTTAAGACTCCTCCATAGCTTTTTTCACTAGCACCTGTTTCTATTATGTAGGTAAATTTTTTATTTTCATCTGGAAAATATAGTTTAGGTAAGTTTTTACATAATAATTTTATCTTTTGTATTTGTGCTTGGTCTTTTTTATCAAACTGATATTCTATGTCTTTCTTTAATTTTTGTTGTAATGGCTTTAAATTTTCTGCTAATTTTGGTATGTATTCTCTTACTTGATTAACTAGTCCTAAAAATGATTGTAATTTCTTTTTTGTGTCTAATTATTCTTTAGAGTTGATTATGTTTTGTACTACATGTGTTTGCATTTTTATTTCATTTTTATCTATTTGTATTCCTAAGAATTCTATTTGTTTTTTCATTATTTCTGCTTTCTTTTTACTTAAGCTTATACCTGTATATTCTATAATATGTATGAATTTTTCTAATAATCTTATGTGTTCATCTTGGGTTTTAGAATATAGTAGTATATCATCAATATATACTACACAATTTTCTAATTGTTTAAAATAGTTATCCATAAAATGTTGATATCTTCGTGGTGTAGTTTTATATCCAAATGGTAATACATTCCATTCATAAAATCCTTGTGGTACTGTGAATGTTGTAAGTTTTTTAGATTCTTCTTCTAACTTTAAGTGGTAAAATCCTGATTTACAATCAAATTTACTAAAGTAATTATATCCTTGTATTTGTCTTATCTTTAATATTTTATTTGGTATTGAATAGTTATATGTTTTAGTTTTTGCGTTTAAATTTCTATAATCAATAATCATTCTACTTTTTCCTCTTTTTTGTTCACTATGTTTATTTACAATAAATGCCGGGCTTGTATGCTTACTATTACTTTCTTATATATATCCTTTTTCTAGTAATTCATTTATATGTATCTTAAATTCAGTTAAATCATTAAAATTATATTTTAATGGTTTTTGGGTTATTATACTATTATTATCAACTAGCTCAATTTTTACTTTTGTTTTATGTTTTTCCCATCCTTGTAAAGGATCTTCACTATATAATAATTCTAAATTTTCTTGGATTATTTTTACTTTATCTATAGAGAATATGATTAATTCTATTTTAGGGTCTTCTTCTTTTATATTTTCTAATTTTTGTGTAATTTTCTCACTACCTTTTATCCATTCCGTTATTTTTCGTTTTTTGTTATTTACTCTTTTTGCTTCTATTTTTTGTTTACATGGTGTTGTAAACCACCAGTGTTTTTTTATTATTATATGTCGATATAATTTTTCTAAAAATGGCATTCCTAATAGCATATCTTTTGTGGTTAATTCAAAGTTATATATTTCTTCTATAGTTAATATCTTATCCCATATTTGTATCTTTATATTTTTAGCCTTGTATGTGATCATACTTCCTGCATTATTAAATCTTGTTACTACTATTGGTGTTCTTCATTTTTCCCATTTCTCTTCTGGTAAACAATTATATTTACATATATTAGATTCTGCTCCTGTATCTATAATTGGTGTATAATATCTGTTATAATATCCTTCTATTATTATTTTTGCAAGTATATATATTTTCATATTTTTATTATATTAAAGTTCTTTTTATTATTATCTTTTTATTTTCATAATTTATTGTCAATTGCTTATCTTCTAGATTATATGGTTTTACTTGTTCTAGCCATTTTATTCCTAAGGTTATATTTTCATTTCCTTGATATATTTTAAATTTATTATTATTGGTATTCCTCCAATTATTATTTCCTTTTTTATAGTTTCTTCAGTATTGATTAATACTTTTGATAATTCTGGGCGTGATTGTTCTGTAATTATTATTTTATCTTCCATTACTAATTCTCTTGTAATATAGTTTTCTTCTTGTCCTGTATTTATTAGTATTAAATATTTTCGTTGTTCCATTATTTCTGTTATATAATAATGATACGGTTTTATTTCTTCTATTGATTTCTGTGGATTTTTATCTATTCTTCTTGAGGTATTTGAAGTACTCATTTTTGATGATATTTGTGGTATTTCATAGTTTGTATTCATTCTTTTCGATGTACTTAATCTTTCTTGTACTATTTCTAAATCTCCTTTCATGTCAATTTCATTATAACTATAATCATTATTATCTATGACTGTAACTATTTTTCAAAGGGATTTTCTATTTTTATTTTATTTATTTTATTTTTTGCTGTTATTTTATGTTTAGTTGTTAAAACATATAAATTTTTACATCTAGCTGTAAATATTTTACTTTCTGGTGTTAGTTCTATTTCTGACATTTTCCAATATAATACTAGTGATTTATCTATATTTCTGTCATTAATTGCTACTTAGTAGTTAGCACTTATTATAAATTTAAATTTTTGGTAGATTAAATTACCTTTTACTGCACTTATTATACTTTTTTCTATGGGTTGTATAATTTTGTCATCTGCTAAATATATTTCTATAGGTGTATCTATTCCTTCTCTAAAACATGCTTTTATTAATATTTCAGTTCCTCCTAAATGTACATATTTAATTGGATTTTTTGCATTTATCTCTTGTATTTTTTTATTGATTATTCTTTTATTTATTATTGGTATTTTAGCTTTTCCTTTGGTATACTTACAATCTATGATATGTTCTCTTTGACTTACTACATAATATTCTTCTTTTTGTCTTTTAAATCAATTTTTTATTTTTGGCACTTTCAATATTTTTTCTACACTTAAGTCTAATTCTTTTCCTTTTATTTGTTCAAATATACTATTATCAAATATTATTTTTTGTTCTAAAGATTCTTCGTCTTGATGTTCTTCTTTATTTATTATTTGTATATCTGCTTCATTCATTTTTTATATTATAGAATTCATTATCTAATTCTAATTCTATATCATTATCTATTTCATTTTCTGATATTTCATATATACTATCTTCACTTTCTAAATCATAATCTACATACTCTATTTGTGTATATTTTTTATTTTCCATAATTATTTCTGATATATGTTTTTTCTTTGAATTTTTAGGTAATTTACAATCTTTAGCTATATGTCCTAATTTTCCACAGTTATAACAAGTACATTCTGTTAACTTTCTTTTTGATCTATATGGTCTTTTAGTTTTGTAATTTTTTACGTAATATTTATTTCTTGGCTTTTTATACTTATATGTTGATCTATATTTTTTATAGTTTTTGTTTTTATTATACTTCTTTTTATAATACCTATCTGTGCAACCAAATTGAGGTGCTATTTTATTTTTACAACATGCTAGGTTTTTTACTAATACTTTTTCCATTTTTATATCTTTTTTATGTTTTTCACATAGTTCTGTAAACCATCTTTGTAAGAATTTCATTCTACCTCCTAAGGTATCTGTTAATTCTGCTTCATTTCAACTTTTTATTATTTTTGAACTAAAAGGTTCTGGTAATTTTGTAAAATATAATTTTCTTATTTCCTTACTTTCTTCCATGTTATATGTTCCTTTATAATAATATTCTCTGAATGCACATGTATATTCATCTATATAACACATATTACATATTGCTAATTTTGTCATTAAATTTCTGTTTATAATTTTTTCTTTATTTTGTTCTTCTACTTCTGTTGTCATACTACTAAATTCATTTCTTATAGCTATTTCATATTTATATAATATTTTCATAGATGTAGTAGCTATTTCTCCATCAAATTTTTTATTATTCCTTAAAGTTTTTAAGCTTTCATTTGTTAGATTTTGTAACCATAATTTTACCGTTCCTATAAGTGTTCTTTCTATATATCCTGGTGTTTCTGTTATTCCTATTTTGTTATCTATTAATTGTTTTGATATATATCCATCCATAATTGAATTGTTTTATTTATATCTGCTACACAGTCTAAATCTAAAAAGTTATGTTGTTCAGTTATTGATTTAGGTGTCCATTTATTTAACCTTTTATCCCATAAAGTTTTTTCTCTATCGTATTTTTCATAATTTGCATTATAATATTTTGGATTTAGATTTTGTGGATTTTTTATTCCTGATGTACTAGGATTTTCATCGATATCTATATCTCCTGTATTTACTTCTAAGTTTTTTGTATTCTCTATACTTTTTAAAAGTTCTATGTATGTTTCACTTGTCTCTGAATTTTGTTCTTCTAGAGCATTATTGATGTCATCAATTCTTATTTCTGGTAGATTATCTTGGTTATTTTCTTCTTTTTCTTCTTTTTCTTCTAATTGCAATTTTTCTTTAAATTTATTTATCTCATTTTCTAATTTTCTTTTTTGTTCTCTTTCTTTTTGTTTCATTTCATACATTTCTTTTAACATTGCTAACTCTTTTTCTAATTCTATTATTTTCATATTTTTTACTTCTTCTAATTGTTTTATTTCTTTTGTTGCTTGTTGTTTTATTTTTTCAATTTCCATCTTTCTATCTATCTCTTCATTTTCTTTTGTTATTCTTACCATAGCAGTTAAACTATCTTCTAATTTTACCATTTCTTTTTCTAACATTAAACTTAAATTATCACCTACTTTCTTATATCTCCTTCCTAGGTTAGAAAATATTATCTTTATTTTTAATCCTTCATAGTTTTCATATGTTTTTTCATCTATTGCATATTCTTCCTTATTCATTTATAAATTATGTTGTAGTTTATATTCTAGATTATCTATTTGTATTTCTAGATATAAATATTCTTTCTTTGTATTATTATAGATTTATTACAGACTCCTGCAAATATATTACTATTAAGTCTATTTTGTTTATGTCTTAATTCTTTTCTTTTTGTCATAATTATTTTATTAAGTTCTTGTCTATATTCGTTATTCATTGTAATTTTAAATATTTGATATATTTATATTCTATTTTAGAAATAATATCTATCAATTTTTCTAATTCTTTGTTATTAGTTTTTGTAATATTAAGTCGTTTATATTCTGGATATAGTTTATTTAATTGTCTTCTTAATTTTCTTATCTTTCTACTAATATATTTCATTTTATCATTTATAACTCTTTTGTCATTCATAGCTCTGATACCATTTTTAGGGAGTGCGAAATTCACGGTAGAGTAGAGTTTATTTTACCGTAATATTCATCTGATAGTTGTTTTAATCTGAATATTTTCTTAATATTATTTATGATATATTCTAGATATAACATATCTTGAATTTTTGGTACATGTATAATTTTTTTTTTATTAACTGTTCTAATAGGTTTATATTTTCCATAGCTTATCCAATATTTAATCCCTCTTCAAATGATAGCATAATTTAATTAGAGTTCCAAAGATGGTCTCCTTTTTTACCACATTTACATCAAATGTGACAAAAAATGAAAGAATATTACAATATTGTTCCGTGGAAAGAAGCACGTGTTAAGCTATGGAGGTCTAAGATGCGGAATCGTGAAAAGCTCACTGATTGTCGGAGGGTAGCTTGCTTCAGCACTTCATTTAAGTATACAGATTATAAGGGACATAATTTTTATGCCAAGCGACAACATTGAAAGGAGAGAAGTCGTGCTCCTACATCATGAACAGAGAGTAAAAAAGAGTTCCAAAGCACATGACCAAAAATTTGATATTGAATACAAACAGATACTGATCAACACTACTTTCTTTTTGAGGAACAATCACAAATTCTACTTGATATGTTGGCAGACACTTGCATTTCCAACAAGACATACATCATCACCTGATCTACAAAACTTTGTAATAGATGTTGTGCTTAGTTGATATTCCATAAACATAATTGTCTATTCTCAAGAGAAATTCATTTTAGCAGATTTATAATTCATTATTTTAAGGAGATATGTTATGATATACTCAAGGCAGAATTTGAAGCCAATGTTTAGATCCACAACATAACAATCAAAAAGGAACTATCAGGCCTTAGAAGTCCAAGCATGCATCACATATATTTAAATCCTAATTATAATTTAGCAAAAATAAAACATAACAAGAAAATATCAACTATATTCCAAACTCTATCAGATGGACATAGCGACGACTATATATAGCAAATTTGAAAAATCAATTACATGTGAATTGTAAAATCACGTCGGAGATATGAGCTGCCATCCCCGCATATAGTATACAAACCATCCATGAAATCAGTTGGTGTTTTTGGGATCTCGACAGGCTTCTACCGTAGTTGAGTTGGTGTAGCAGAATTGTTTGTTTGACTAGTTGAATTCACTCATAAGGTTTTCATGTCCCAGCATTTTTGGTCTAAATGGTTCGTGTGTAACCGATGACTTAATATGATTGTAGACATTGAAATTTCATGGGACTCTACAAGATGCGTTCGATTCGAGTTGGCACTTTACAAATTGTGTTCAACTCAAATTAGGATTCTTGGAGGCTACTCAACCCTAAACCCAAGTTTATGCCTATATAAATGGTACTAAATTCTCTTAAAAGGCATCTCAGAAATTCCATAAAGAGATCAAGATCTCGAATACTCCGCAAATTGATGGATTATTCGTATAGAGAGGTCAAATCTTTCCTTCATCTCTTCTCTCCTAAATCAAACGTGAAAATCTGAAGCTGCAAAGGTTGAAGAATGAGTACTTCAAGCCCCGTCTTTGAGTTTCATCAAGTCTACACTCCGACAAGCCTTGAAGCAGGAGGCATTTGTAGACATTGCAATATTGTGGGACTCAACAAGATGCGTTCAATTCGAGTTGAGACTCTACAAATTTTGCTCAACTCAAATTAGGATTCTTGGAGGCTACTCAACCCTTAACCCTAGTTTATGCCTATATAAAGGGTACTAAATTCTCTTAAAAGGCATCTTGAAAATTCCATAAAGAGATCAAGATCTCGAATAATCTGCAAATTGATGGATTATTCGTATAGAGAAGTCAAATCTTAATCATCCTAGTTCGAGAAATACGCCACTAACGGTCCTTGAATCATGAATAAATTTTAGGAGAGTAGAATCAAGGGAGGAACAAATTTGTACTCACAATCTTGATGAATAAAATAATGTTTCTTCATATTTTATTTGTATGGTTTATATATTTTTCATATGTTTAAAATTTGTTTAATTTGTTGTAAACAACGATCTAAACCAACTGCACAAACAAAAGATTCCCTCAGTACCATAACCAATCTATCGATCAATAACACCTCAATCCTAAATGATCATTAATCAAATCCTCAATTTTTATCAACAAAAGAAAGGAAAAAATCCCATTTTAATTAGTAAAAATGGAAGGCTGTTCATTTTTTGGGAAATGGCCAGAGTCGTTATTGGCAAATTGAAGTTAGGCAATCAACTTTCATTATCAGAAATATCGGCAAAATAGCGAAAAACCTCAACAACAAAAAAAGAAAAAAATTGATGAAATTGACGTCCAATCCTTACCCGGAGAATGAACTCCGGGAAGGTAGAGTAGAAATTAGTATGAGAAAAGCCGAGTCCACTTTGTGGGACTACACTTAATATGTTGTATTGTTGTCCTTTAAGAATCACAAGTAAATGCCACAGAACACGATACCAAGTATACTTTCATAAAATTTTGATAAAAACTCTATATAAACGCCTTAACAATTTAAAAAGTGACGAATCAAGGAAATACCAAAGGCGACAACAATAGAAATTCATTCCATTATTTTACAGTAATGTAAAATGGATTTTAAACAAATTCAAAACGATGGAATTCAAGAAAAGAGTCTATTAAAATTAGGAAAACTTACTTGAATGAATGCGTTTTAAACTGATTTTAGTGACATTTTTTATTTATTACTCCCTCCGTTTCAAAAAGGATGGCTTCGTTTGACTTGGAACGGAGTTTAAGAAAAAAAAAGACTTTTTAATCTTGTGGTTCTAAATTAAAGTTATGTCAAATGTACCAAAATGCCCTTTAATCTTGTGATCTTAAACATGCCACGTGGAAAGTTAAAGTTATAGTGTTGCCAAAAAAGGAAAGGGGTCATTCTTTTTTAAACAGACTAAAAAAGAAATAGGGACTATCTTTTTTAAACTGAGGGAGTACCATTTATAGCAATAATATGTTAAATCTGCAATATGTATTAAAAGTGAATTAACTATGCAATATATATGTATTATAACCATTTTTAAAAATATATTATGCTTGTTTGGTAAGAAGTTGACACATTGTATTATAAGTGTATTAAAATGTGTGATAAATGCATTATCCATCAATAAAATTTGTATTATATGTGAATAATAAATTGGTTTTTTATAATATGAATTAAAAGTGTATTATAAATGTATTAAAAGTGATAAAGTGAAAAATAATATTATTGCTATAAATGATAAATATTTTTTATTTGTAGTATATTTATGTAAGTTTTCCTTAAAAATAAGTATCTAATAACAAAATTTTAATTACTATATTAGAAGAAAGATATCTAATATCTTGTTACTTACTATCAAATTGATGGAATGACTTGTAATTCAAGATGTTAGAACTAATTTAGTTTCAAACAGCATTTAATAGGTTTAGGAGATGCCACTTTAGGTATAAATCAATGGGAAAAGGGTCTGATATACCCCTCAACTTTGTCATTTAGAGATGATATACCCCTTGATAAATCAGCTTCAACTAACAAAGTTGAGGGGTATATCAGATCCTTTTCCATAAATTAATTAAGTATTGACTTGTAGGCATATTTTTCATCAATCGTCCCTTTTCCCTAAATTAATTAACTATTGACTTGTAGGCATATTTTTCATCAATTGTAACTCTGCGAAATTTCTATGTTAAAGAGCATATGAGTTTTCACAATTCAATGGAAAAATTCATGGTTTAATTGTCCAGTTTGTGTTGGAAAGAGTTGGGATCACCAAAGTTCTCCATCGTTCTCAATTTTGAATTATTTTTTTATATCACGCTAGATAATTTATTCCGCAATTATTTGGATCTTTCATTTGGTAACTTTGCCTTCTACTGTTTTTGCAATTTGTCTCTGAAGTGCATTTAATAGGAAGTGAAGAAAAAATTTGGGATACAAACAAATTAAAAACAACTACAAAATAAAATTAAACCATGAACAAGACAGAGATAATTATAATATTTTGGAAAACAAAAAATCAATTGACTAGCCAATAGCATAAACGACTTACCTGAGGTAGTAGCCCCCGAAGTACAAAATTGAGAACAAAGCTTAGACGAAGCGAGGACATACGTTTGAAGACGAAGGTGGTGTTGGAATTGGTGAACGCAACTGCTAAATTCGCTAAAATTCAAATGAAAGAGGAGAGAGCAGAGCTTGGAGATGGAGATGTTCGTCGGAGCTGCACATACAAGGAGGCGTAAAGGTCCTAGTGGAAAGATAAATATGTGAACCATGAAATTTCCGAAATGCCCCTCGAATTCATTGCTATTTTCAGGAAAGTGCAGTCGTTGACGGAGAGGCGTGTGTTATTCTCTCTTCTTATATAGTATAAATTGTATATATGGAGAGAGATATGTTAAAATACAAATATTATGAAGCACGTATCTGATCCCCTCTCATTTTATCCAAAAAAAAGTTGATGCATCTATTTCTTCAGTCATTTTAATATTTAAATAAAGGTAATGAATTTTTTTTATAATATCAACTTTTATGATGTTGGACCCGTGCTAGCACGGGCAACTACCATCTAGTAATTGTATTGTAACTTTAACGAGCTTTCGTAATATCATGGCTATATTTTTCATGTACGTCTACTTTTTCATTTTTTTTTTAATTGAACTCCTTTCTTGCGCCCCAAATGATAATGAAAATATTCACCATTAAAAGTGTAAAATGTTGGGTTTGTGCTAATCATGTGTCATGCCCTTCTAGTAATATCATTTATGATAGGTTAGAGTTTTAAAATTGTCAATACAATAATATTTATAATTATATTATCAATTGACGCAAGAATACATATATCATGTTTTATTTGGAAAATATTTTATAAGTTTTTAGGACTTGTTTAGAGTCACCACTTAATTTTTAAGAAAGATTAAGAAAACCTTTATTTTCAAAAGATTTAAACAGAAAACCGGGTTCGGGAATTCACATTTATATTTTTAGGAAGGTTTTTATGGCACCTAAAATATTCTATAAATCGCGATTATCCGGCAACTAACTTAGTTCAGCTAAAACAATGACTTAATCAGATTTTCTTTGAAATATTTTGAATGTATACCTTTTATCTAAGAGAATTATTTTAACTCGCAAAATTATTTATTATTATTTTTTAAGTCTATTTAAAATCGATCAATTTGGTTTGAATCGTTAAAACGAAATGGCGCCTTAGGGGATTTGAAATTTTCTTAACCCTAAGACTAACGCAGATATTAACACAAATAATAAGGCGATGAAGTAAAAGAGAGAGAGTTAGATCCAAATCCGATTTCTGTCCGCCTGGACCGGTATTTGGACCCATTTGTTTTGAATTTTTGACCCATTTTTTATTTATACTTGTCCTAATACTAATCGAAATAATAATACTAAAACAAAGACAAGGTCTTAGGCCCCAAAAATAATAATAAAATACAATATTCAAAGTAAATTTGAACTCTTGGCCCAAAATCTTTGGCTCCTTGATTTGCGCGCATTCTTCACATTTGGGATTGTTTGCCTTTTTGAGACTTGTTCCCCATTTCATCAGGCTGGTTAGGTATAGGGAATTGGGCCTCCACGGCGCAATAGAAAATGCAAGGATAGGATCCACAAGGACCCGGACATATTTTACATACAAACAAAAATTAAAAAAGGTGAGTAACAAATCCTGATTTAGAGCTAGAGAGTGTAAAATGAAGGAGCTTGTATACTACCACACTTCAATTATAGATGCTATAAGGAGACTGGGCAGAAACCTTTAAGTCGATGCACATGATATTTTAATGATCTTAAAATAGCCAAAACAATTATCAAGATTTAAGCATACCGAAGTTTCAGGAATATACGAACTAATGCCTTATCCTAAGGTTTCTCGCTTAAAAGGTATGAACCATGACCAATTAGTCATTTAATGACTTTAGTGAACATGCATATCTAACAGTGATCTAACATAAAAAACAATTGATAATAATGATCAACCAAATACAGAAGGGTCAACAAATGCCTAGTATGCTCCTCCTATCATGAACAGGGATAACCGAACTCAAAATGAAGATATGAGATTAAGAATAGCTAAAATAAATCCTAACAGCCCATAACAATCAAAATTCTATTTTTATCATAACAATGTAATACACATAAACATGTCATTTCTTCTCGAACGATAATAACTCAAAATAACTTAGGGGGATGCATATTGTATTCCCACATGTTTAAGAAGAGAAGGAAACAGAATACATGATATTAATTGGAAGATTTTTATTAAAAAGAAAGAGAACTTTACACTAAACATGCCAACAAAGAAAATGACGTTCGTACAGCAAGATAAAATAAAGGACATCCTCCATATTCTCCATAACATCGTTTAAGAGAAAAGAAGGGATACGACGGTTAGCTTGAATGCGCAAGACAAAGACGACATTTGGATTGCAAGCAAAAATACTAGCCTCATGAGACATTCTAACACTATGAGAGTTCTCCAATACACAATCGAAATGATAAAAGAAATCACTAAAACAAGAGTAAACAATGAAGAAAAACCCGGCCCAAACAAACAACATTCAAAGTCCCAACCAAACGAATATCAAAATTTATTTCACTGCTATTTACTTCATACTTCACATTCTTAAGAACTCGCAGGAGAAGCAAATCTAAAATGAACTACTAAAATGTAGAAAACCACTAATCCCCATTTATGGACTCCGCTAAACACTGTAAGAATGAAATGTAAGAAGATGTGAGGTTACCTTTTCCTGGGCAGCGTTCTAGGTTTACAACGAGCTTAGAGTGATTCCAACACCACAAACCAGACACGAAAAACGATGATAAGACCCAAAGGGATCTTGAATCTCGAACAAAGATCGGAAGAACGTCGACGACAAGATTTGATATCCTATTTCTATTAATATTCCTCATCAAAAAAACTCTGTCCAACTCCCTTTTTTTCTATTAGTTCGAATTTTCAGCCTCTAAAAGCAAAAGAAGAACCTCCTTCCCGCAGTGAACTATAAGGATTATATATAGAAGGGAGGCTAGGATTTTCGATCAGGAAAGGTGTCGCATCCCATTTTCTCGCGAAAACGGGTTTTGTGCACGACCTAACAACTCTTTTGGGATTTGGAGTTTTAGGAGTCGCCACCTAACGAATTAAGGCGCGTTAGGGCACCTATCTAACCTAACTAAGTTTAGCTATAAGGTCAACGAGCCAGATATCAGGGTAAAGGTTCAAATTACCTCGAGGGGAAGGTATTAGGCATCCCTCAAGGTCCACAAATGTGGGTCCCGGCCATATCTCATACAATTTATGTGGGGGTTACAAGTAGCAATCAAAGGTCACTTCATTATTATTTATTAATATACTTGCTAGGTGATAAGAATATTGAACGATTAAATCTATTTTTTTTTTTTAATTAATTAGCTAAGCATGCAAGGCTATATGATAATATAATATTAAACCATTAAGATATCATCCTTGTTTTAATTAATTGCTTAGGCATACGAGACTAAGTGATAAAATATCAAACAATTGAGAAATAAATTTACTATTTTAATTAATTATTTAAGCATGCAAACCTAAGTGATAACAATAAATAAAACATTAAATAAAAATTTTAAAGATAAGCGGGGGGATAGAAAAGAGACAAATAAATAAGCAAATAATTTTATATTTTATTTAAGCTACCCCAAATAAATATAATTAAATAAATAAATAAAGGGATAAAGGGAAGGGAGACTCTAAGAGAGACTTTTTGGATCAGCACTCGACTTTTTTTTTTATTTTCCGATAGGCCGCCGTATAGGGACAGACAAAACCAGGGTTTGTCTTTCAAGCCTGAGTCGATGTCGTCATCTCCATAGGGCCAACTACCCCTACCCAACCACCGCATGCATTTCGTACCTAAAAGGTGCCTAATCGTCCCAACTTGATTGTCCAAGAGGCATTGGACTCTTAAAGGTTAGGTTTAGACAAAAATAAAATATAAGGCCCTCCTAGACACCAAGTCAAACAAACAAGGCAAACAAGACGGTCATTTTAGCAATACAAGTCTCAATTTGGCCTCTAAAAATCAATTAAGCATACTTGCAAACAACACATAATTGTGAAAGGTTTCATGCTAAGTGTGTGAACATACAAAGTTATAAAATTATAATAAAACAATTTAATTATGAGGGGGCAAATATGATAACATGGATGCAAATTTTAGTATTGAACTAATTTTAGGGTGAGCAAAAATTAGATATATTTTATTTTATTTTCAAGTAACATGCATATGTATTTTAAAATAACAGAAAAAATTAACTATCAATGCAAAAATATAACATAGGACAACAGATTTATTATTTTATTTGGCATAAAATTTATTTTAAGAACAACAAAGGATTTATAATTGATGCAAAAAATTATTCTAAGTGACTAGTTTATTTAATGCAGAAAAATTATATTTATTTATTGATTGATTGATGGATTTATAGATTGGTTATTCATGTTTTAAAAATATGTTTTTTAGGCAGAAAATATTATAATGCAGAAATTAATTAGTAGCAAATTTTAGATGCAAAAGAAGTTAATTATAATGCAGAAAAAAAATTAATTATTATTATTTATTTATTTGCAGATTTTTTCTAGGCAAATTAGTATGACAATTTTTTTTAGAAAGAAACACAAAATAATAAAGTATGCAGATTTTTTTTTTTTTTTTTTTTACATAGAGTTGAAAATATTGACAGATTATCTAGTTCTAAAACATGCTAAAATTATTAGAGAGTGACTTTAAGGCACAAGCTTATTTAATTAAATCCTATAGGCATGGTTTCTAATGACAAACCAAATTGATGAATACTTACGGGCACTTTATGCAAATATTTAGTTCAAATCAATAGGCATGAATTCTAGATGTAGGAATGACATTTAAAACAAATTAATGACAAAAGGTTGATTTTATTCATTAGTATTACCATCTAAAGGATATGCGGAACGATAATTAATTAACATTGATACCAAATTAGTTTCAAGTACTAAATAGACAAGATTAATCAAGTAATCAAGCAATAGAAACTTTTTATCATTATTATTGATTTAGATCTACCTTGATTAATCAAATAAGACTTTGCGACAAAGTGACAAGTAACACATAATACCCCTCCCCTTAGGTGATTCCCTAAATTTATTTCATATATGAGAGTTTTAGAGTTGTACAAATATTACAAAAAATTCAAATAAATAAATAAGAAATATATAGCTTCAAATATATGAATTAAATAAAGTAATCTCTCTTCATAGCTAATCTTCAACTTGAACTTCAAGTTTGAAACCTGTCAAAGCAATCAAGTAGCTACGCTAGTAATCGCATTTTATTTTAGACAAGGTGAGACACGCACACAATAAACTTTACGCAAATATATGAATGCCATAATAATGTAAATGCTAATTGAGAATACTAACCGGTTAAGCAGTGAAGGAATGGTAGCAATGAAAAAGAATTGATCCAACTTTTACTCTAACAAAGCAAAGTAGCCAAGTAGCACTTGAAAGTTGCCGGAAACTTATTTTGTTTAAGAGTAGCAATAATATGAATAGTAAGAGAATGAGAGAGTTAATAAAATGTAGTTCTTGTGTTAGGAGAGAATGAATTAGTGTGTTGAGAGAAAAGTGAGTAAAAATATCAAGATGTGAGATTGTGAAATAATGAAATGAGGGGTCTTATTTATATAGAGAAGAGGGGAACATAATTAAGGGAGAAAATAAATTAAGAAGAGCATATCTTGGCAATTTTCTTAAACAAAAAGCAATCAATAGAGGTCCTTTACCAAAAATAAATGACACATATGGACAAAGAATTATCTCTAGAAGGAAAAAACAAACATTTACTATAATCGCACTGATTCATTCAAATCATAATTTACCATAACTACAAACATTAGCTGTTTGAAATTAGATAGGAGCACGAAATAGGAAATACAATAAATTAAGAGCAATCTTGAGATTTTATTTCCTTAATCACTCAAACAAAATCAGCAACATTATTTACCTTAACTAAACCAGTAAACAACAATTCGATATAATTAAGATCAATATATTAAAAAAAACATTACAATTTTATACAAGTAATGAAGCACATATACCTTCTGTATAATAACACCATATTTTACCATGTATAAACCTCTAATGGAGGTAAGTCAAGGATAACAGTAAATAATAATATACTAACAAAATCACGGAATCAAATACATTTAATTACCAAACCTAAATTCTAATCAAGTGAATCCATTATCGAATAGTCTATGATAAAATTAGGCAAGCTAATGTTCACAAATTATCAACTAGGGGAGGAGCAATAGGCAAATTTGGAGACAAACTTATGCAATAAATCAGTGATCCTCCAAACAATCTCATGTTGAAACAAGTACACTATCTATTTCAGTCAGGATCGACTACTAACACCAAATAAAATCAATCATACAACACAACATCGAGGCTTTAGGCAATATCTGAGTCAACTTAGCAATCAAGGGATCCAACAAATCATGCTAAAAAAAAACTAGATTGACAACCATTATTTATTTATTTTGAGTAAACAACTATAGAGGATATCAGAAAATCATAATCTAATTCAGTAAAAATGTTAGGAGATAGATGGATAATAAACAGAAAAACACCTCACTGGATCTGTCGAGATCCGTTTCGAATAAACCTGAAAGTTCGAGCCTCACCGGATCTTCAACTGGTCGGAGTTTCTGATGGTCTTGTCGGCTGATGCTGGCTGGAGAAGAGAGAAGACGGAGGCAAACAGAGGCAGTGGCAGCTGCTGTCCGTTGTCGCTGCTGCTGCTTCTCGAAGTTATTACTACCGTTGGGCGCTGCTGGTTGATGCCGGTGGAGCCTGCTGGTGTCGTCTGCTGCAGCTCCTGTTGTTTACTGTCGGAGGCTTCTGTCTTTTGCTGGCAGCTTCACCAGTCGCTGCTTTCTGCTGGAAAGAAAAGGAAGAAGCGGAGGAGAGGAGGAAGAGAGAGGGCGTCGGGGGGAAGAGGCGAAGGGAGAGGGCGGCACAGCTTGGCTCGCTGGCTCCAGTGGTGGTCGGAGGAGCAGCGATGAGGGGGAGAAAGAGGAAGAGAATGGAGACGGAGAATAGAGAGGGAGGGGGAGGAGGTCGCCGGAAAAGGAAGAAAGAAAAGGACTCGCCGGAAAGAATAGAGAGAGAGGGGGGAAGACGTCTGGAGAGAGAGGAGAGAGAGTGAGGATAGGCGGCTGTTGGAGAGAGGGGAGAAGAATAAGGGAAAAATCTAGGTTTAGGTCTTTTGGTGTTAAAGAAAGAGATAGGAACAGTGATCTCAACCGTTAGATTAGATAGAGATAGAGGGTTAGAATTCAATCTAGGATTTAATGAATTAATGGATGGATGAGATTAAAAGATGGAGTCTTAAAATCAAAATGGATTGGCCAGAATTGAAATAAATATTGGCTAGAATTGAAATGAAAATGTGATTATGATTGAAATAAAATTTGAATTGGAAGGGCTAGGGTTGAAAGGAATTAGAATAAGTTAGGCTAGAATTTAAATAATTTTGAGAAATATTATCTAATTAAAATACTACAAATTTTATGATATATTTTATATAATCAAAATAACTTAAATTTTGAAACATTTGAAATAAAATGACTATTTAAAAATTTATTAACAATTTTAAATAATATTTACAATAATTTTATAAAGTAAACATACTAAAATATCTAATTTTTTATGCAAAAATCGACCAAAATATCTCAGGCTATATGAGAATTTAGGCCACCTGTAGTTCGATAAGCTTGATTTAACGCACGATTTTGAAAGAATTCAAAAGTCATCTCGATGCTGGATTATGAAGGGATCGGGACGCTTGAGAACAAGATTTTAAGAGTGAACGTCGAAATACAGCCGAGTTTTCAACACAGAGTCCGCCTACATATATTTAAACCTTAAGAATCAAGTTGTTTGTAGTTCGACTCGATCGGTTCAAAAAAAAATTTATTATGTTAGATAACCTTTGGTTCAGGACAAGTGACAAATTAAGTCGAGTATGAAAAGGAGGCTTGTAAACTCTTAGCCATGAATGTGGCATGCTTCACACCCATAATTAAAAGCTTACACAGACATAATGTCTAAAAATCTCAGTGCATTTTTGCTCGGATTGGAAAGCTACTTTCGGTAAATATCAAAATTTCCGGATGTAAAATTGAAACCAAGAAACCTGGAGGAAAACCCACATGCCTTCTGATAGGGGTGTGGTTTGATTGTGGTGGAAGTCGCTCCTCTGCTCGCGTCCTAAGAATTTGACACTTTTCTTTGGACTATGTCCCAGTTCGCTGCTAAGAAAAGTTCCATGTTGTGTTGCATCCCTTTTGACGTCGTCCGCACCTGTGGTTTTGTCTGTAGAATTCATCATTCGGATGCTCTCGATAGAGACTGTGATAAAACTCATTAGTATAAAAATACAATTGAAGTGAGAGATAGTGTCTTTTACCGTGTTGACACAGTAACGACCCAGATTCTTGAATCCGAATCGCCACCGGCGTCGTTGACCTCTCAGAGGTCGCAGACAAGTCTCATCTTGCATTCATCACATTCATCTAGTTAAATTTGCAGAAAATTAAAAACTTTTTATATGTATGAAGTTTACTTAGACTTCATATAGTCATTACATATTTACAACATATACTAAGCTCAACATAAAGAGAACAACCATCTATCATAAAGAATCAATTTGAAACTGAAGATGAATATATCATAAATAGTTTGCCAAACACGGCCTTATTACAAAACTTCGAAATGAAAGTACAAAAGAAACTCTAGGGATAAAATCCACTATCTATGACTAAAGTTAAGGTTAGCCTAATGCGTGTAGCATCCTCGAAATCAAAAGGACCTACCAAATAGTCTGGAGAAAACGCTAAAATCCAAACCGCTGCAAGTGTCGTCAATCTGCCCTCTGACCTACACCTATAAAAATAGTAAATAGTAGGGGATTAGTACAACACTTGTACTAAGTATAGGTGTATGCACACATACACATAAAGCTATGTATGATCAATGAAAACTCTTCCTAAGCGACATGCCATTTCTGGAAAGTCTAGTCATTAGACTTTCCTAATTCGTTAGTTGTGAATTGTGGTATGAATATGATGTATTTTAATGCATTCAAAGCACACAACTCATTTTATATATGATTACAAGACATTAGTATCATCAACATAATTTTAGAAACACTCGGGCGAGAATTTAAAAATTTGCTAACCCCCAACCCGAGAGCTCATTGATCTATACTTAGTTTTATTTTCAGTATTTTTCTTCTTGTTGTTGTGTAGTTCAATAATTTCTTTAGTCCTATGCTTTACTTACAAGTGCAATGATTCATTGTAGTCCCATACCCACAATGATTCGATGTAAGTAAACCAAGGACTAAGGAATGATTTCCCTACTTTATTGTGAGTCATTCCTTACACTATATATTCATTAACATCTCATAAGCCAGACTCTATTGGCTATGCCACATATTTCATTACTTTCATGTTAGGGAAGTTATGAGGTATTTAGTTAACATTATGTTTCTACTTCCCTTTATTAGCATCATATAAGAAGTCATTATAAGTCAATCTTATTTGACTGTGCTCATTATTTGCTGAAACTTCATGAGTGTGATATTGGAACTTGACATTCTTAAGCTCTTCATCATTGCTCACTTTGAACATACGTTCCATCATCATCATTCATTCTCGCTTTCATAGAGACATCATAGGGAATAAGATCATGCGAGCTAACATGAAATCCAGTGTCTGCCCCACACCGAAAAGGGGTGATTCACCGATTAAAATGAATCTAGACCATGTGAGCTACTCATGGAATCCAGTGGCTGCCCCACACATGGAAAGGGGTGATCCCCGGCTAAGGCGAATCCATCTCAAGTGTTCACTCCACACCGAAAAGAAGTGGATCACGTCTATTGTGAACCAAGAACATATCGTGAGCATTAACCGACATAGATCATGTGAGCTAAACATGAAATTATGTGTCTGCCCCACACCGGAAAGAGGTGGAATCACCGGCCAAGGCTAAACCGTACATGCCTAGCTCGCTTAGGTGGAAACCACTGGCTAGTTCCTATGTTGGCTAGACATAGTTTGAAGACTAGGGACTTAATGAGACTACTTATCCACCTCGGTGGTAGCCTCGTCGCATGAGACTTACACGTGCAAGCACATGCTCATAACTAGTGTATCGGTGTTGTGCTCACTTTCATTATCTTCTTTATCTTTTAGAGTTGACTTAAGCATTACGGAAGATTACTTCTAGATTGAGATTTATTTACTCTTTTGATGACTTGTCATCCTTACTTTACATTGATGAAATGTGAATTGTCCTTACATATCATCCTTACATTACATTGATGAAATGTGAATTGTCCTTACATATCATCCTTACTTTACATTGATGAGATGCGAATTGTCCTTACATCTCATCCTTAATTTACATTGATGAAATGTGAATTGTCCTTACATATCATCCTTAGGTGTTAATGAGACTAGTCTCACACATTCTAACACCTTCATTCGTGAGTATTCTCTTAACATAGTAGCTTAGGTGTAAGTAAGACTTGTCTCACTTTCTTTAACACCCCATTCTGGTCACTTATTTAGTTTAGACCCCTTTATTTATATTATAACTCACGTTACTTCTTTACTTTAGTGTAGTATCTTCATTTCATCGTTTATGGACGATGAGCACTTCTTTCAATGAGTTACATGTGTTCATAGTTCATTCTTCTAGAGCATGTTGGGAGTTGTACCAATGAATGACATGCCCTTGGTTATGGATTCATTGAATTACTTTTAGAAGTGCTTATAGTATCATTTGATATTCTAACTACACAAGATTGGCATATGATTAGTATTGGCTCAACATTTGGATATTAAACTACATAACCATTTTTGTTGGCATAAGCCAATTTTACGTATGTTCATATTTAAATTGAATATGTATGAACCTTTAGCCAATCTTTCAATTATTTACATAAGCTCCTAGCCATTAGCATGCATTCGTTTTGACCAAGTAGTGTTAGCCAATTTCTTGGCATAAGATAGTCAATTCATTCAAGATGTGATTTCATAGGATGTCTTTTAAGCCAAACTTAGCTTATGGCTTTTAGTGATAACGTTTTTAAACCTCTTGGAAAGCATCATATTAATATTTGATGAACTTAGCATCTTCATAACATCACAAAGATAGCAATTCAACATTCGGCCAAGACACATAAATCACTTAACACATCACGGACGTAACTTAGCATATCATCGATTCTTGATTTACATGATAATATTAATATTTACACGACTACAAGTTCATAGGTTCATTCGATATTCATCATTCAAGAACAATACATGTTAAGAACAGCCAGCACCCCATACCAACAACATGATCTCTATCCTATTCAACATGGAATCGAAAAGGTTACTAGGGACAAGGAGTTTGACGAGAACACGGGAACAACCCTAGTTTTCAAGACCTTTGAATCGTTGGAAAGAAAGTTCCCTTGGAGAAAGAAGTCCTGGAAAGAAACCCATACCTTATTTATATTCGAATCTACGACGATCACCCTAACGAAATCCTTGAAAAGTATTTTGAAATCGCCTAAGAATTGCCTCTAGCGTTCTTACGTTTTGTGGTTTGCGTTCTACTGCCTTAGCGTTGTGAGTTATCATTATTGATCGTGAATTCTAGGTTTAGGAACTGATCTTGAATTATAGAACTTAAGACTTGATTAACTTAATTAATAAATTAATTATTTAATTACTAAAATACCCCTCCTAAGTTGACTAGACATAGGAGAACCATTGACTTAACCAATTGCAATTTTGACTAAGTGTCTCGGCTGACCAAGGCTTAATTTAATTAATTTGATGGCTTAATTAATTAAATATGGGACTTAAGGAAATTACCAACACGCCCCTAAGTCACTAGGACCACAACTAACAACTTTGGACCATCCTAGGTTAGGTACTAGGTTGTCCCTAAGTTAGCTAGGTGCCACCCGACCAAGTCCTAGGTTGTCAGGTGCATTAGGGGGTCCAATTCGGTTAGTCCTAGGTTAGTTGTCTAGTTAGGATAGTTGGTTAGGACTTAGAGTTAGTTAGGCTGGCTGGTCCCATATGGAGGGACCCGCCCGTGCGTGTCTTGCCTAACCGTCCTAACCGAATTCGGTTAGGGTGGTTCCATGGTCCCCCTTGGCCGACTCCTTCACGTGTGATGCCCATGTGCTTGGACATGGGTTTGTTGCACTTTCCTAACTAATTTATCTTGATAGCTCATTTGGGAATGTTTACTTATTGTCCCATGGACCCTCACCATGTCCTTGGGCACTGCTTAATTTACATGATCATTTTAAATGGTCATGTGATATGGTATCTATTCTTGACACTTGGATGCCTCATACCTCACACGTTGTTTGTGGGTCTATATGTACATAGTGCCAATTATATTAGCTTAGGGTCTTCATTGCAGGTACATTTATTGAACATCAATCTTGGATTGGGGTATGGCAACCCAAAAAGTGTATTTCATATTCGTATATAGACAATTGGGTAATATCTCTTAGCCAATTTTTCTATACTATGCCCAATATTTCTCAATATTGGGCATTGGGGTGCCTATGTACCCCTAATAGGCTATCCTAAGGGCATACTGGGCTCTTCATTGGACATATGATTTTTCGGAACGTTACATTATCCCCTCTTAGGAACATTCGTCCCCGAATGACACTTACACATCATTTAAAGAAAGAGGGTGATTTTCGAAAGTTACTTTATCATTCTTAAACTTTTCTCTTTTGTGAATATCTGATTCACACTTATTTGGATGATGCATAACATTCAAGCTTATCTGAAGCTTCGTATTTGAGATTGAGGAATTTCCTTCTCAATCACACTTTAACTTAATGCACATCACAACTCATGCAATACAAAAATCATGTATATGCTACACAAAACAGCAACATGAAATGCACATATAATTTTTTTTAACTCACATGGTGCTATTATAAGACATATGATTAGTGGCCTATCACACCTAATCGACTAAATCACTTATACTTAGAGTTTTCTTAAACATAAACCAGACTTAGGAAGAGAATATCTAACCTTAAGAACTGAACAAATGAGGGTAGCGGGATCTCATACAGGCCTCGGCCTCCCACATTGCTCCCTCAATAAGATGGTTCCGCCATAGGACCTTCACGGTGGCAACCTCCTTGTTCCTCAGCTGCTTCACTTGGTGATCTAAAATTTCGATTGGAACCTCTTCATAAGAAAGGTTCTCATCAACTCCTAACCCCTCAACAGGCAGGATGGATGCTGGATCGCCTAGACATTTCTTAAGCATAGAAACGTGAAACACTGGATGAACAGAAGCCAAGTCTTGAGGTAATTTCAGCTCATATGCAACGTTTCCCACTCGCTGCAAGATCTCAGAAGGACCTATATACCTCGGACTCAACTTGCCTTTCTTACCAAACCTCATCACCCCTTTCATGGGTGATATCTTCAGGTAGACTTGATCACCCACCTCAAACTCAAGAGCTCTCTTTCGGTTATCTGCATAGGATTTCTGACGACTGTAAGCAGTAGCCAATCTATCCCTAATCATCTTCACATTCTCCACTGCCTCATGCACGATCTCAGGACCAAGGATGGCCGATTCTCCTACTTCGAACCAGCCAATGGGAGATCTACATCTTCGGTCATATAATGCTTTGAAAGGTGCCATTCCAATACTGTAATGGTAGCTATTATTGTAAGAGAACTCTATCAGCGGCAAGTGATCATCCCAACTCCCCTTGAAGTCAATAACACATGCTCTCAACATGTCTTCAAGGGTCTGGATGGTACACTCTGCTTGCCCATCTGTCTGCGGATGGAAAGCAGTACTAAGCTTCACCTGTGTACCCAAACTTTTCTGGAAAGATTTCCAAAAATGAGAAGTGAATTGAGCCCCTCTGTACGAAATAATATATAGAGGAATCCCATGCCATCTCACTATCTCATTTATATAAAGCTTGGCATAGTCTTCAGCCTTGAAGGTAGACTTCACAGGTATGAAGTGAGCGGACTTGGTCATTCCGTCAACAATAACCCAAATGGAAAGTTTCCTAGTCTTTGGCAGACCAACCACAAAATCCATATTGATATCCTCCCACTTCCACGTTGGGATCTCAATCGTCTAAGTGAGACCTCCAGGCTTAAGGTGTTCGGCCTTAACCTGTTGGCAGTTCGGACACTCCTCCACGAACTTAGAGATATCTCTCTTCATGGCTTCCCACCAATAGACCACCTTAAGGTCTTGGTACATTTTGGTGGCACCTGGATGGATGGAATATCGGGAACCATGAGCTTCTGCCAAAATACTTAACCTCAAATCATTCACATTGGGCACACATAATCTGTTCTGATATCTGAGTACGCCATCTCCACCTAACGAGAATGACTCATTCAACTTACTCAATGCCGAGTCTTTCAACTCCATGAGTACTGGGTCAAGCTGTTGATTGGCTTTAACATCTACAACAAATGAGGATTCGGAACTTGAGTGAACCGAAACACCCCCACTTGGTGCGTCTGTCAGCCGTACACCCAATCTTGACAATTGGTGCACCTCCTTAACCAGCTCCTTCTTCTCATCATCAATATGTGAAACACTGCCCATACTCAGTCTTCTCAATGCATCGGCCACCACATTGGCCTTACCTGGGTGATAGTGCACACTCATATCATAATCCTTGAGAAGTTCTAGCCATCTCCTCTGACGAAGATTCAACTCCCTCTGCGTGAATACATACTGAAAACTCTTATGGTCAGTATACACATCAACATGTACACCATATAAATAATGTCTCCACATCTTCAACGCAAAGACAACCGCGGGTAGTTCAAGATCGTGAGTAGGGTAGGTCTTTTCGTGGATTTTCAATTGTCTTGATGCGTATGCAATCACCTTACCATTCTGCATGAGAACACATCCCAAACCTACTCAGGAAGCATCACATATACCATGTACCCCTCACCACTTCTCGCCAACGTCAACACTGGGGCCGAAGTGAGTCGGTCCTTGAGTTCTTGGAAACTCTTTTCACATTTCTTGGACCACTCAAACTTCGCCTTCTTCTTTGTCAATGCGGTCAATGGTGTAGCAATAGTGGAAAACCCTTCCACAAACCTGTGATAATAATTGGCTAAACCCAAAAAGCTCCGTATATCTGTAGGAGTAAGGGGTCTCGGCTAATTCTTCACCACCTCAACCTTCTTAGGATCAACTTCAACACCTTGGTCGGTCACAACATGACCAAGAAAGGTTACTGATCTCAACCAAAATTCACATTTGCTGAACTTTGCATACAACTGATGTTCTCTGAGTACTTGCAATGTCTTTCTTAAGTGTACCTCATGCTCTTCTTTAGACTTAGACTATATGGGAATGTCATCTATGAATACTATGACGAAGGAATCAAGGTATTCACGAAAGACCCTATTCATAAGGTCCATAAACGCGGCTGGTGCATTAGTGAGACCGAATGACATGACCAGAAACTCATAGTGCCCGTATCTAGTACGAAAAGCCGTCTTAGGGACGTCTTCTCGCCTCACTCTAAGTTGATGATAGCCTGACCGAAGGTCTATCTTTGAAAAGAAACTTGAACCTTGGAGTTGGTCAAACAGATTGTCGATTCTGGGAAGAGGGTACTTATTCTTTATAGTGACTTTGTTGAGTTGCGGATAATCGATGTACATTCTAAGGGTTCCATCCTTTTTCTTTACGAACAACACTGGAGCGCCCCATGGGGATATGCTTGGCTGGATGAAGCCCTTATCAAGTAGATATTTTAACTTCAACTTCAACTCTTTGAGTTTAGCTGGTGTCATCCTATACGGGGGAATAGAAATTGGCTTGGTGTTGGGATCTAAATCAACACCAAAGTCAATCTCACATTCAGGAGGGACTCCTAGTAAATCCTCCGGGAAGACATCTGGGAACTCATTCACTATTGACACAGAATCTATGGAAGGGACTTCTTGATCTAAGTCATTGACTCTAACTAAGTGGTATAAATACCCCTTAGCTATCATCTTATTGGCCTCTAAGTTTGAAACAATTTGGCCGACTGGACTTAAACCACGCCCTTCCTATTCCAGTTCTAACTCATTTGGAAACTGAAACCTCACTACCCTGTTTCGATAGTCTATTGTGGCATAACACTTGTGAAGCCAATCCATACCCAAGATTATGTCAAAATCGAGCATGGCTAACTCCACTAGATCAGCGTGAGTGACTATATCAAGGATCTGAATTGGGCAATTTTTGTACACTTTCTCAGCTCTAATGCCGTCCCCTATGGGAGTACTTACTAAAATTAGATCATGCAAGATTTGAGGAAGCACATCAAATCTACTAGCTATCAATGGAGTGACAAATGATAGAGTGGATCCTGGATCTAATAATGCATACACAGGGAAAGTAAAGACATGCAATGTACCCGTGACTACATCAGCTGACTTGCTCTTCTCTACCTTTCAGCGCATAGAACATGTTCCTTTTGGGAGGTTCGGCTGCAACATTTGCATTCGGCCGAGGCTGAGCATTTTCCTTGGCTTGATTATTCACTTGAGGACATTCTCGGACCATGTGTCCACTTTTGCCGCACCCAAAATAGGTGTTAGTACCTACCAAACATTCACCTCCATGCGAACGCCCACACTTACCACAAGGCCTGTTGGTTCGCTGGACGTTACGGTCATTTCCCTTTCTGGGGCCAGACTTATTCACCTTAACTCTTGAATTACCTGCAGGAGTGGACTTACCTGAGTGCCTCTTGAACTTAGGCCTGTTTTGGACTCCAAATGAGACCTTACCCGAGCTCGAACTAGGCTGGTCCGCGGCCTTAGGATTCTTGCCTTCGTGAATTCGCCTCTTGCGGCGGCTCTCCTCTACTTGTTGAGCATGTACCATCAACCTGCCCAGATCTATATTTTCATGCAGCATGGCTGCCCGACAATCTTCCACCAGATCCTAAGATACGCCAGTAACGAATCTGCTCATCTCATCCCTTCTATTTGCGACCAAAGAAGAAGCATACTTTGACAATTTCACAAATTTCAAGGAATACTCCTTGACAGACATACCTCCTTGTCTTAGGTTGATAAACTCTTCAACCTTGGCTTCTCTCTGCTCCCTTGGGAAGAACCTCTCCAGAAAGGCAGTCTTGAGAACATCCCAAGTGATGGGAACATCTCCTCTAGCTCGGCCATCAGCCCACATCCGGTACCAAACCTGTGCCACATCCTTGAGTTGATATGCAGTCAACTCATCCTTTGCCTTCTCATCAACTCCCATGGCACACAGAATCTTGTAGACCTCATCTATGAACTCCTAAGGATTCTCGCTGGCCTTGGACCCGTAGTACACTAGGGGATTCATCCTTGTGAAGTCCCTCAGCCTGCTAGCCATGGTACTAGCAGGCGGGTTCTCTCTGGGAGCACCCTCTCTCGCGGCTTGAGCCGTATGGCTTGATCTTGAGTCGTGATGGCCTATGCCATCTGCAGCAAAGCATTCCTCACTTCACCATCTGTCAACCCATCTGGGTTGACAGGCACTTGTTCAGCAGCAACTGGGGCTTGAGGAGGAGCTTGATTCCCTTTCGCAGCTGCTTCCTCCACTCTTCTCGCGGCATTCCTCCTTGTGTTCATTTTCTACACGTATACACAGTAAGAGAGTTAGATCCTCAAAATGATATAAAATGTCACAACTCTACATGGAACGATAAATAGTAGAAAAAGGGAGAATTTCATATCATCGCGTAGTCTCTAAGTCATGATTGTGGCGCGCTTCACAACCATAAGCTAGAAACTACGTAACGTGGTTGTGTTGAGCTTTAGATCCTAGGTAATTTAACCTCATGCTCTGATACCAAATTTGTAACGACCCGGATTCTTGAATCCGAATTGCCACCAGCGTCGTTGACCTCTCAGAGGTCGCAGACAATCCTCATCTTGCATTCATCACATTCATCTAGTTAAATTTGCGGAAAATTTAAAACTTTTTATATGTATGAAGTGTACTTAGACTTCATATAGTCATTACATATTTACAACATTTACTAAGCTCAACATAAAGAGAACAACCATCTATCATAAAGAATCAATTTGAAATTGAAGATGAATATATCATAAATAGTTTGCCAAACACGGCCTTATTACAAAGCTTCGAAATGAAAGTACGAAAGAAACGCTAGGGACAACATCCACTAGCTATGACTAAAACTAAGGCTAGACTAATGCGTGTAGCATCCTCGAAATCAAGAGGACCTACCAAATGGTCTGGAGAAAACGCTGAAGTCCAAACCGCTGCAAGTGTCGTCAATCTGCTCTCTGACCTACACCTATAAAAATAGTAAATAGTAGGGTGTTAGTACACCATTTGTACTAAGTATGGGTGTATGCACACATACACATAAAGCTATGCATGACCAATGAAAACTCTTCCTAAGCGACATGCCATTTCTGGAAAGTCTAGTCATTAGACTTTTCTAATTCGTTAGTTGTGAATTGTGGTATGAATATGATGTATTTTAATGCATTCAAAGCATACAACTCATTTTATATATGATTACAAGACATTAGTATCATCAACATAATTTTACAAACACTCGGGCGAGAATTTAAAAATTTGCTAAACCCCAACCCGAGAGCTCATTGATCTATACTTAGTTTTATTTTCAGTATTTTTCTTCTTGTTGTTGTGTAGTTCAATAATTCCTTTAGTCCTATGCTTTACTTACAAGTGCAATGATTCATTGTAGTCCCATACCCACAATGATTCGATGTAAGTAAACCAAGGACTAAGGAATGATTTCCCTACCTTATAGTGAGTCATTCCTTACACTATATATTCATTAACATCTCATAAGCCAGTCTCTATTGGCTATGCCACATATTTCATTACTTTCATGTCAGGGAAGTTATGAGGTATTTAGTTAACATTATGTTTCTACTTCCCTTTATTGGCATCATATAAGAAGTCATTATAAGTCAATCTTATTTGACTGTGCTCATTATTTGCTGAAACTTCATGAGTGTGATATTGGAACTTGACATTCTTAAGCTCTTCATAATTGCTCACTTTGAACATACGTTCCATCATCATCATTCATTCTCTCTTTCATAGAGACATCATAGGGAATAAGATCATGCGAGCTAACATGAAATCTAGTGTCTGCCCCACACCGAAAATGTGTGATTCACCGGTTAAAATGAATCTAGACCATATGAGCTACTCATGAAATCCAGTGGCTGCCCCACACATGGAAAGGGGTGATCCCCGGCTAAGGCGAATCCGTCTCAAGTGTTCACTCCACACCGAAAAGGAGTGGCTCACGGCTATAGTGAACCTAGAACATATCGTGATCATTAACCGACATAGATCATGTGAGCTAAACATGAAATCATGTGTCTGCCCCACTGGAATCACCGGCAAGGGCTAAACCGTACATGCCTAGCTCGCTTAAGTGGAAACCACTGGCTAGTTCCTATGTTGGCTAGATATAGTTTGAAGACTAGGGACTTAATGAGACTACTTATCCACTTCGGTGGTAGCCTCGTCGCATGAGACTTACACGTGCAACCACATGCTCATAACTAGTCTATCGGTGTTGTGCTCACTTTCATTATCTTCTTTATCTTTTAGAGTTGACTCAAGCATTATGGAAGCTTACTTCTAGATTGAGATTTATTTACTCTTTTGATGACTTGTCATCCTTACTTTACATTGATGAAATGTGAATTGTCCTTACATATCATCCTTAAATTATATTGATGAAATGTGAATTGTCCTTCCATATCATCCTTACTTTACATTGATGAGATGCGAATTGTCCTTACATCTCATCCTTAATTTACATTGATGAAATGTGAATTGTCCTTACATATCATCCTTAGGTGTTAATGCGACTAGTCTCACACATTCTAACACCTTCATTCGTGAGTATTCTCTTAACATAGTAGCTTAGGTGTAAGTAAGACTTGTCTCACTTTCTTTAACACCCCATTATGGTCACTTATTTAGTTTAGACCCCTTTATTTATGTTATAACTCACGTTACTTCTTTACTTTAGTGTAGTAGCTTCATTTTATCATTTATGGACGATGAGCACGTCTTTCAATGAGCTACATATGTTCATAGTTCATTCTTCTAGAGCATGTTGGGAGTTGTCTTAATGAATGGCATGCCCTTGGTTATGGATTCATTGAATTACTTTTAGAAGTGCTTATGCTATCATTTTATATTCTAACTACACAAGATTGGCATATGATTAGTATTGGCTCAACATTTGGATATTGAACTACATAACCATTTTTGTTGGCATAAGCCAATTTTACGTATGTTCATATTTAAATTGAATATGTATGAACCTTTAGCCAATCTTTCAATTATTTACATAAGCTCCTAGCCATTAGCATGCATTCGTTTTGACCAAGTAGTGTTAGCCAATTTCTTGGCATAAGATAGTCAATTCATTCAAGATGTGATTTCATAGGATGTCTTTTAAGCCAAACTTATCTTATGGCGTTTAGTGATAACGTTTTTAAACCTCTTGGACAACATCATATTAATATTCAATGAACTTAGCATCTTCATAACATCACAAAGACAGCAATTCAACATTCGGCCAAGACACATAAATCACTTAACACATCACGGACGTAACTTAGCATATCATCGGTTCTTGATTTACATGATAATATTAATCTTTACACGACTACAAGTTCATAGGTTCATTCAGTATTCATCATTTAAGAACAATACATGTTAAGAACAGCCAGCACCACATACCAACAATTTGATCTCTATCCTATTCAACATGGAATCGAAAAGGATACTAGGGACAAGGAGTTCGACGAGAACGCGGGAACAACCCTAGTTTTCAAGACCTTTGAATCGTTGGAAAGAAAGTTCCCTTGGAGAAAGAAGTCCAGGAGAGAAACCCATACCTTATGTAGATTCGAATCTACGATGATCACCCTAACGAAATCCTTTAAAAGTACTTTGAAATCGCCTAAGAATTGCCTCTAGCGTTCTTACGTTTTGCGGTTTGCGTTCTACTGCCTTAGCGTCGTGAGTTCTCAATATTTGATCGTGAATTCTAGGATTAGGAACTGATATTGAATTATAGAACTTAAGACTTGATTAACTTAATTAAAAAATTAATTATTTAATTACTAAAGTACCCCTCCTAAGTTTACTAGACATAGGAGGACCATTGACTTAGCCAATTGCAATTTTGACTAAGTGTCTCGGCTGACCAAGGATTAATTTAATTAATTTGATGGCTTAATTAATTAAATATGGGACTTAAGAAAATTACCGCCCCTAAGTCACTAGGACCACAACTAACAACTTTGGACCATCCTAGGTTAGGTACTAGGTTGTCCCTAAGTTAGCTAGGTGCCACCCAACCAAGTCCTAGGTTTTCGGGTGCATTAGGGGGTCCAATTCGGTTAGTCCTAGGTAATTGTCTAGTTAGGATAGTTGGTTAGGACTTAGAGTTAGTTAAGTTGGCTGGTCCCACATGGAGGGACCCGCCCGTACGTGTCTTGCCTAACCGCCCTAACCGAATTCGGTTAGGGTGGTTCCGTGGTCCCCCTTGGCCGGCTCCTTCACGTGTGATGCCCATGTGCTTGCACATGGGTTCGTTGCACTTTCCTAACTAATTTATCTTGATATCTCATTTGGGAATGTTTATTTATTGTCCCAAAGACCCTCACCATGTCCTTGGGCACTGATTAATTTACATGATCATTTTAAATGGTCATGTGCTATGGTATCTAGGCTAGACACTTGGATGCCTCATACCTCACACGTTAGTTGTGGGTCTATATGTACATAGTGCCAATTATATTAGCTTTGGGTCTTCATTGCAGGTACATTTATTGAACATCAATCTTGGATTGGGGTATGGCAACCCAAAAAGTGTATTTCATATTCGTATATAGACAATTGGGTAATATCTCTTAGCCAATGTTTCTATACTATGCCCAATATTTCTCAATATTGGGCATTGGGGTGCCTATGTACCCCTAATAGGCTATCCTAAGGGCATACTAGGCTCTTCATTGAACATATGATTTTCCGGAACGTTACAGACACTTATTTGCTCTTCTTCTTCATTTGACGTCAACTCGATCGGTTTGACGTAAAACAAATAAATCTTAGGTCTTATGTTTGCAATATAATCTTCAATGTATTCTTCATTTGATGTGAAAATAACAAAAGGCTGATGCAGTGTTGATATTTCTCTTGATGTCGTCTTCGATGATTCTCTTGGTGTTTACTCTTGTCAAAATAAAAAGATGCAGTTGATGTTGATAGGTAAATATTCTCCAGGGATGCACAATTTCTTCCTCTTGCAATGCATGACTTCTTTTCGCGATGCATGAGTTCCTTCTCTTGCTATGCATGGTCTCTTTTCCACGATGCATAAATTTCTTCTCTTACAATGCATGGCTTCTTCTCCGCAATGCATGACTTTTCCGCGATGCATGAATTTCCTCTCGCAATGCATGATTTCTTCTCAGCAATGCATGATTTTTCTGCAATGCATGAATTTTCCGCGATGCATGAATTTTCTCTTGCAATGCATGACTTCTTCGCAATGCATGATTTTTCCGCAATGCATGAATTTTCTCTTGTGATGCATGATTTTCTGCGATGCATGAATATATTTTCGTGATGCATGATTTTCTGCGATGCATGATTATCTTCTCACGGTGCATAATTTTCCGCAATGCATGAATATCTCTCGCGATACATGACTTTCCGTGATGCATGAATATCTTTTCGCGATGCATGATTTTCCCTTGATGTCATCCTTGTTACCAAACAAAGATAGTGATTCAATGGAGCAACATAGTGATCTTCTACGTGTCTTCTGGATAATGATATCGTTTTAATTGACAATACGGTAAAACGACCTTCCAGGTAGTGTATCATCTAAAATGATAATATGGATAAAATGACCCTTCGGGTAATAATACTATCATGTCTCATAATATGATGCAGAGATGTCCTTGACAAAAAACCGTAAAACGTCTTTCTCGAGATTTTCATTTGATTCATCTCTGAACACAGATATATCTTCATTATAGACTTCATGTTGTTGGGAATTGGATAAAACAATAATATTCACATTCCTAAGCGTTCGATATAAGCAATATAAAATATTTCCTGCATCCATCAAAAAATTGTTAATTTTGGGGAGCTCTTCGCCCCTTGACTTCTCCATATTCATCGATTGGAGGAATTTGATGATTTTTAGAGTAAACTTATAAACCTGTGTTCACAAAAAAATCGTTAGTTTTAAAGTAAACTGATCTGTGTCGATTTCTTCAGTCGTATGCTCATTGTCTCGCAATCTACGATTGATTTTCTGATCTCCCGACTCTTGATGGATAGGACAACATATTTTATGTCAAAATAAATGAAACATAAAGGAAAAAATTTAAGGAAGACCGATTTTTGAAAAGTAGTATTTTGGAAAAGGTCACTACCAAGTATCATGTCACGTCAGGCTTAGCGAACTTCTTCAAGTTTGATGCTTGGAGGTCTATCTGATTATTTGTTGGGGAGTATTCATAATCACTCTAGACTGCTGATAAAACTATGTTGAAATTTTGAGGTCATCCTCAAAATTTCTATCCCAGTTAACTGTCTCGGCTTATCTTTCACTGCCGGTGAGTAAATCACGGAATTTTTGAGATTCTCTCAAAAATTCTATCCCACAAATTTCCAAGTAACTTCAGTCTTGACTTGTTGAAGGAAAAACTTCTTCCTTGAGAATTTTTGAGTCCTTCTCAAAAATTCTATCCCAGTTTCTATTGTAAAGAAAAATAAAAATCTTATGGGAGATATGACCGAACCCTTGTGGCGCCTACGTATCCCGTTGGGCAGGAATCAGGTCAAACGTAGTTCCCCTCAAAGGTCAATAAAAATAAGAAATTTACAAAGAAACTGACTGAGGCCGACATTGGCCGCCTACGTATCTCATTCTTGAAAATTCAGGTCAAACGTAGTTCAAATACAAAGAAATTGTGAAAAAGCATAATTGGGATGACCGAGGCCAACATAGGCCGCCTACGTATCTCATTCTTGAGAATTCAGGTCAGACGTAGTTCATTACAAGAGGGATAAAATGCTAAAACAAGCAGTTACAAGCAAATAGAACGAATACAAGGAAATGAAAGAAATACAAACTAAAGCTTCACACGTAATATCTTTTGACAGCATCTGAGTTGATCGGTTTCAGCCATGCGGTGCCATCCATCTCCGACATTACCAAAGCATCTCCAGATAATACTTTGTAAACCATGTAAGGTCCTTGCTAATTCGGTGTGAATTTTCCTTTGTACTCATCTTAATGGGGAAAATGTTCTTAAGGATCAACTGACCGATTTCAAAAATTCTGGCTCTTACTCTCTTGTGAAAAGCGCGAATCATTCTCTGTCGATATAGTTGACCATGAAAAATAGCAACCATTCTCTTCTCGTCAATCAATGTTAATTGATCAATCCGCTTGCTGACCCATTCAGCGTTACTTAATTCAGCTTCTTGGATGATTCTTAAGGATGGTATCTCAACTTCAGCAGGTATGAATGCTTCTGTCCGATACACTAGCAAGTATGGAGTGGCTCCAATCAACGTTCTGACAGTCGTTCGATAACCCAACAAAGCATATGGCAACATCTCATGCCAACCTCGATGATTGTCAATAATTTTCCTTAGAATCTTCTTGATATTCTTATTGGCAGCCTCTACAGCTCCGTTTATTTGAGGACGATAAGTGGTTGAGTTTCGGTGAGTAATCTAAAATTGCTTACATATATCTCTCATCAAGTGACTGTTGAAATTTGCACCATTATCAGTAATGATTGATTCTGGTACTCCAAACCTGTATATCAGATTGTTGCGAACAAAATTAGCTACAACTTTCTTAGTTACCGACTTGTACGAAGCTGCTTCCACCCACTTGGTGAAGTAGTCAATGGCAACAAAAATAAATATGTGTCCGTTAGAAGTGGCTGACTCTATTGGACCGATGACATCCATGCCCCAAGCTACAAAGGGCCAAGGCGAACTCATAACATTAAGTTCGTGAGGCGGAACTCAAATCAAATCGCCGTGCACTTGACATTTATGACATTTCTGTATAAACTTGCAACAATCATGCTCCATGGTCATCCATAAATAACCGGCTCGAAGAATCTTCCTTGACAAAGTGAGTCCATTCATGTGCGTACCACAAAATCCAGCGTGCACTTGTTCAATAAGCTTCGCAGCTTCAGCAGCATCAATACATATGAGAAGACCTAAATCTGGAGTCCTCCTATAAAGGACTTCTCCACTCAGAAAGAAGTTGAGGGCCAAATGGCGTATCGATTTCTTCTGGTTATATGTCGCATTCTCAGGATAAGTTTCGAACTCTAGATACTTCTTGATATCGAGATACCATGGCAAACCGTCTGGTTCTGCTTCAATATGGGAATAATGAATTGGCTGCTCCTTTATCTCTATATCCATAGGATCAATATAATCAGCATCTGGATGTTTAATCATTGAGGAGATGGTGGTAAGAGCATCGTTCAACTCATTATGTGTTATGGGAGTATGTCTTAACTCAATCTTACAGAATCTTTTGCACAACTTCTGTATATACTACATGTATGGCTTAATCTTTGGGTTCTTCACAGCCCATTCTCCTTGAACCTGATGAATCAACAAATCTGAATCTCCAATAACCAGCAACTCGTGGACATTCCTATCAATGGCTATCTTCAAACCTAGGACACAAGCTTCATATTCAGTCATGTTATTCGCGCAATTAAATTGGAGTTTAGCTGCCATAGGATAGTGTTGACCAGATTCTGACACTAAAACTGCTCCAATACCTCTTCCTTGGTAATTCGCCGCTCCGTCAAAGAATACTGTCCAACCAAGGTATGATTCAGAAATATCTTCACCCATGAACGATACTTCTTCATTCGGGAAATAAATTTTGAGCGGTTCATACTCTTCATCAACAGGATTTTCTGCAAGATGATCGGCCAAGGCCTACACTTTTATCGCCTTCTGGGTCACATACATAATATCAAATTCGCTCAAAAGCATCTGCCATTTAGCCAACTCTCTGGTCGGCATCGCCTTCTGGAAGATGTACTTCAATGGGTCCATTATGGAAATGAGATATGTAGTATAAGAAGACAAATAATGCCTCAATTTCTGGGAATCCAAGTCAAAGCACAACACGTTCTCTCCAGAAGAGTGTAATGAGACTCGTAAGGAGTGAACTTCTTGCTTATGTAATAAATTGCTCGCTCTTTCTTCCCTGTCTCGTCATGCTGACCAGGTACGCATCCAAATGCGTTGTCCCAGGACTCCCTTCACACGGAGGAACCAACACCGGTAGATTGGAAAAACAGTTCTTGATTGCATCAAAAGCAGTTTGACATTCTTCAGTCCACTTTGTCAAAACATCTTTCTTCAAAAGCTTGAAGATAGGCTCACACGCCACTGTGAATTGAGATATCAATCGACTAATGTAGTTCAACCTACCTAAGAAACTCATCACTTCCTTCTTAGTCTTCGGAAGAGGTAATTCTTGAATTGCCTTGATCTTAGAAGGGTCGAGCTCATACCCCTTTTGCTGACTATAGATCCCAACAACTTGCCAACTGGCACTCCAAAAGCGCATTTGGCGGGGTTTAACTTCAAACGATCAAAGAACTTCTTTAGATGTGTCAAGTGGACTGATGTACCGTGGTTTCACGGTATTTCTAATACTTTTTCCTTAAGTTTAGTGTGTGTCGAGAGCCTTTTTGTGTTGATTTTGATATAAGTTTCTCTTTGTTTGCAGAAAATCTGTCTAAGGAAGAACGCGGGAGTTTTTGAGAAAGAATTGCTGAAGAGACCACCTACGGAGCCTATGACGGTCCGTCGCGGCTGTGACGGCCCGTAGGTGGCATCGTAGTAAAGGAAGAAGTTGCTGAAGGAAATTTGGGGAAGTCTGACCAAGTGTGGGATTACGGAAGTTCGTGACGGACCGTCACAGGTACGACGGTCCATCCTGCATGTTCGTCGTAATTATCAGAGAATAATCCCAGTACCCAAAATTCCAAAGTTCAAGTGTTTTGGAACGAAGACCCTCGACGGGCCGTCATGCTTGCAACGGTCCGTCATACCTGTCCGTCGAGGGGAATGAAGAAAGCAACATGAGAATATGTGAAGTATGGGACGACGGAGGCTATGACGGTCCGTCGTGTCCATGACGGTCCGTCACGTGGTCCGTCGACCCAGACGCATTTGGACAGATTTTTAGTAAATAGAATCCTTATTTGATTAGGTTTTTGTTTTTCTTATAAATAGTTGGAAAAACCTCGTTTTTGGGGTTAGACTTTCTGGATAATTTTTAGTTTATAGTTCTTCGATTATATTGTTAAACTCTCAATTTTGGGAATTAAGATATTTTCCGGGAATTGATTGTTGTGGATTTCGTTGATTAATCAAATTAAATTTTGGGAAATTATTCGTATTCATAAAAGTAAGTGCATGAATTCTTCCATTAACGATATGAATTGTGTAACTATGAACATGGGTAACTAAACCTCATAGCTAGGGTTGTGGGAACCATGGGTGAATAACAAGGTAGTAATCTAACTTCAATAACAAACTCTAGAGTGGTGTCTTGCATGTATTGATAATTCTTTCGTTTAGAATTCTTTTTAACGGTGGCCAACGTTAGAACTCGCCTTAATGCTACTTACCGGACCAAGGAGGTAGATAATAGGAAAAGAATTATCAACATAGATTTAGTGTAGACTATCTAATAGACTAGTATTGGTTGGTACGAGTTAATAGCTTAGTCAAATACCGAATACGATGTTTAATATGAGGTAAAGATAAGGGTTAGTATAGCAACACACGTAGCCGGACCAAGCTGCGGAGTGAAATTCTCTAGATGCCGGACCAAGGATTTAGAGATACATAACTTATCACTTTACATGCAAGATATCAGGATAGAATTGTTATAGTTAGATTTACCAAGTTAGGAACCTGTGGGGAACACTAAAGCCCTAGTTAATTTTACAATTTGATTAAAACTCCGAAAGTTAAATTTGTTAGTTGTTCGATCTTATTTAGTTAATCATTTTCATTAATTTAGAAATAAAACCCCCCTTTTTGTCTTTTAGTTTTTTTGGAAAACAGTTGGCTAAATAATAGTAATAATACAATAAAGTTAAGTCTGAACTATTTTCCTTGTGGGATCGATCCCAACCTCATTAGTTGGGTTCTTTACTTGATACGACCGCTTTACTTCTTATTTGAGAAGTAAGTTTGAGCGTATCAAATTTTGGCGCCGCTGCCGGGGAAAGTAGCTTTTAGATTAACTCAAATTTATTACTAAAATTTAGTCAATATTTTCCTGATTTTACTTTTTCTGTTGTTTTTGATTTTTGCTAGGTTTGGCGCCCTTGTATGCCAAATACACGGAGAGGAAGAGAACCCTTGTTTCCCTATGATCATGAGTTAGAGCGTACACTACGAAGAATGAATTGAAACTTGGGTATAAATGATGATGACCCAAACCTGAACATCCCAGCTCCGGTTGATGCTCATGGTCGATTATTACCTGAAAATCCTGATCTAGGTGCACAAAGGGGACAAAATCCCGCACCACGTCCTCAAGAATACTACAGAGGCTATGACAATATTGCAGATTCTGATGGGCCACTTGTCTTGCCCCCTCTACCTGAAGGTCACACCTTTGTAGTCACTAGTAGTCTAATGCAAATGCTCATTGCTAGAGGTTTGTTTTCCGGACTACCGTCTGAGGATCCACATGCCCATATAGCTAAGGTGAGGGCAGTGTGTAAAAGCTGTGTAGGGAGGCCTGATTTGAATTTGGATGTAATAGGGCTAAGAGTATTTCCTCTCTCACTGACGGGAGAGGCTGCCATTTGGTTCACTGAGCTTCCTTACAACTCAATCTTCACTTGGAACCAACTAAGGGACGTTTTCTTAGCACGTTACTACCCAGTCTCCAAGAAACTAAATCACAAAGATAGAGTTAACAACTTTGTGGCACTACCAGGAGAGTCAGTTAGTAGTTCTTGGGATAGGTTCACTTCGTTTCTGAGAAGTGTCCCCAATCACCGCATAGATGATGAGTCACTGAAAGAATACTTCTACCGGGGACAGGATGATAATAATAAAGCGGTATTGGATACTATAGCAGGTGGTTCTTATGGGGAGTGTCCTTATGCTGAAATTGCCGAAAAATTAGAGAAAATTTCTCGAAATAATAAAGCATGGAGTACTAGGAAGACAGATACTGGGAGAAATACTTTTGCAGTGCAATCCACACACAACCCAGCCACAGATGAGATTCGTGAAGAGATGGCACAGATGAGAACTGAGCTTGGGTTAGTGTTAAAACATGTCACTGGGGGTGCAGAAAAGATAAACGCAGTGAACTACTTGTCTAAACCACCACCACCAACTGATGAATATTATTATGAGGAAGATTCTTATGCAGTAAATGATCAGACGGGGGGTTTTCGACCAAATACCCAAGGCTCCAATCAGGAGAATTGGCTCCAAGGTCAAGGAAATCAAGGTCGGAACTATGGTAACTACAACCGCGAGGGTAACTATGTTCGTGATGGAAATTACAACCGCGACAACAACTTCAACAGGGGTAACTATGGTAACAGAAATGAGAGGAGTGGGCCCTATGTTCCTCCTCAAAATCGTGAAGTTACTCCTAGGGATGGTGGAGGTAGTATGGCGCGAGTTGAGGATATGTTGCACAAGATGATGAGGAGGTTCGATGCTAGTGATGAGCACACCAAAGAGTTAAGGAGTGATGTAGCAGGTATTGGACAGAAAGTTGATACACATGCCATATCAATCAAGCAGCTTGAATTGCAAATGGCTCAATTATCTGCAACTGTGAACACACGGCAACCGGGCACTCTTTCTAGCAACACTGTCCAAAATCCGAAAAATGATGGACACTGTATGGCAATTACTACTCGTGGTGGTAAACAAACTATTGACCCACCTATGCCGTCTATTGTGGAAAAGGTGATGAAAGATAATGATGAAGTGGTAGAGGTTAGTGGTGAAGTAGAAGATAACACTGAGAAAGTTGCTGAAGTGCCTAAAAAGGTAACTCCCATGCCTAGACCTCCACCCCCCTTTCCTCAAAGATTAGTGAAAAAGACCGAGGATGGCAAATATCGGCATTTTATAACAATGTTGAAGCAACTTTCTATCAATGTTCCTTTGGTAGAAGCTCTTGAACAAATGCCCGGTTATGCCAAGTTTATGAAAGATTTGGTTACAAAGAAAAGATCGGTCACTTTTGAGGATGATGACAGAATGCAGCATTGTAGTGCTATTGCTACAAGGTCTTTAGTGCAAAAGAAAGAAGATCCGGGTGCATTTACTATTCCTTGTACAATCGGGTTATTACATTTTGCGAAAGCATTATGTGATCTGGGGGCAAGCATAAATCTCATGCCCCTCTCGATTTACAAGAAGTTGGGGTTGGGTGACCCAAAGCCCACTGCGATGCGGCTACTGATGGCCGATCGAACAGTAAAAAGGCCTATAGGGATACTCCATGATGTGCTAGTAAAAGTGGAGTCGTTCATATTTCCAGCAGATTTTGTCATTCTTGATTGTGAAGTCGATTTTGAGGTGCCTATTATTCTTGGGAGGCCATTCCTTGCTACGGGTAGAGCTTTAGTTGATATGGAAAAAGGGCAGATGAAATTTCGGTTGAACAATGAAGAAGTGACTTTCAACATTTGTAGGTCCATGCGGCAGAGTGGTGAGCTCCAATCGGTATCTGCCATATCCTACAAAGTTGGTGAATCATCCAAGACACAAATAGAAGAACGGCTAGGTGTAGAAGCACTGGCGGCAGTGATAATGAATCTTGATAATGAAGGCATTGAAGAATATATGTCATTAGTCGCTGCCCTTGATCGTGGTAATGTCCGGTTTAAACCGAAGAAATATGAGCTAGACATGAAGAATCGCGAGTCTCCACCCGCTAAACCATCCATAGAGGAGGCTCCAAAGCTAGAACTAAAAGCTCTCCCACCTCATCTAAGGTATGAATTCTTAGGAAACGGTGACACATTACCGGTAATCATTGCATCAGATCTAAATAAACAACAAGTTGAGAGTTTGGTCAAAGTGCTAAAAAGGTTCAAAAGAGCGATTGGGTGGACCATTGCGGACATTATTGGGATCCCTCCTGGTATTTGTTCTCATAAATTCCAACTCATGCCCGATCATAAGCCAAGTATTGAGCACCAGAGACGCTTAAACCCACCTATGCAAGAGGTCGTGAAGAAGGAAATCATAAAGTGGTTGGATGCGGGAGTAATTTATCCAATTGCCGATAGTAGTTGGGTATGCCCTGTTCAGTGTGTGCCTAAGAAAGGGGGAATGACTGTGGTCCCCAATGAAAAAAATGAACTTGTTCCAGTGAGGCCGGTGACTGGATGGAGGGTGTGTATGGATTACCGAAAATTAAATGCATGGACCGAAAAGGACCATTTTCCCATGCCCTTCATGGATCAGATGTTGGATAGACTCGCCGAAAAAGGGTGGTACTATTTTCTTGATGGTTATTCAGGGTATAATCAGATCTCTATTGCACCAGAAGATCAAGAGAAACCACTTTTACTTGTCCATATGGGACCTTTGCGTTCAAGAGAATGCCGTTTGGGTTGTGCAATGCACCCGCCATATTTCAGAGATGTATGATGTCTATATTCTCTGACATGGTGGAAGATACTATTGAGGTCTTTATGGATGATTTTTCAGTGGTTGGTGAATCTTTCGAGGAATGTTTGAGCCATTTGTCCGAGGTTCTTAAGAGATGTGAAGATTGCAATTTAGTTCTCAATTTAGAAAAATGCCACTTCATGGTCCAAGAAGGTATTGTTTTGGGCCATCGTATTTCAGAAAAGGGCATAGAAGTTGATCGAGCCAAAGTCGAGGTGATAGAGAAACTTCCTCCACCTATCTCTGTAAAAGGTGTGAGAAGCTTTCTTGGGCATGCAGGTTTTTACAGGAGATTTATCAAAGATTTCTCGAAAATTGCACATCCATTGTGCAAACTGTTGGAGAAAGATTGTAAATTTTCTTTTGATGAATCCTGTATGAAAGCATTCGGCGATCTCAAAGAAAAACTGGTATCTGCACCTATCATTATTTCTCCGGATTGGAACAGTCCATTTGAGGTAATGTGTGATGCGAGTGGGGTTGCCCTTGGTGTGGTATTGGGACAAAGAAGGGACAAAATCCTTCATCCCATTTACTATGCTAGTAAAGCCCTCAATGAAGCTCAGAAGAATTATACAGTCACTGAACAAGAGCTCCTTGCTGTAGTATTTGCTTTTGAAAAATTTCGCTCCTATTTGCTAGGCACTAGAGTCATAGTGCATACTGACCATTCAGCCCTGAGATATTTGATGGCGAAGAAGGACGCGAAACCAAGGTTGATTCGTTCGGTATTACTACTGCAAGAATTTGACTTTGAGGTAAGGGATAGAAAAGGGACCGAAAATCAAGTTGCTGATCACTTGTCCCGTTTAGAAGATAAAGCTATGAGACAGTTGGGGGATAAGACTGTTATTGATGACACATTCCCCGATGAGCATGTATTGGCTGCCTCACAAGACCTGATTCCGTGGTTTGCAGATTTTGCAAACTACCTAGCTAGTGATCTTGTTCCATCGGACTTGTCTTTTCATCAAAGAAAAAAGTTCATGTACGATATGAAGAAATTCTTTTGGGATGAACCATACTTATACAGGAGTTGTGCCGACGGGCTTATTCGGCGTTGTGTGCCAGAAGTCGAGATGTTGAGCATTTTAGAGGCATGCCATTCCTCACCCTTTGGTGGACATCATAGTGGTGTCCGGACTGCTCACAAGATCTTACAAAGTGGTTACTATTGGCCAACTATTCATCAAGATGCTCATGAGTTCGCCAAAGCATGTGATAGATGTCAAAGAGATGGCGGCATTTCAAGAAAGCAAGAGCTCCCTCTAAACCCCATTCTTGTAATTGAGTTATTTGATGTTTGGGGTATTGACTTTATGGGTCCGTTTGTGAGTTCTCATGGAATGAAGTATATTTTAGTAGCAGTTGATTATGTATCCAAGTGGGTGGAAGCTATCGCCCTCGCAAACAATGAAGGGAAGAGTGTCACTGCATTCTTGAAAAAGAATATATTTTCTCGATTTGGTACCCCACGGGCGATTATTAGTGATGGGGGATCCCACTTTTGCAACAAATTGTTCAAGGGATTATTGGAGAAATATGGGGTTCGCCATAATGTGGCCACTCCTTACCATCCTCAAACTAGTGGGCAAGTTGAAGTATCAAATAGGGAAATCAAACAGATTTTGTCGAAAACAGTGAACGCTAGTAGAACAGATTGGTCAAGGAGGCTTGATGATGCTCTTTGGGCTTACCGGACAGCGTATAAGACTCCCATAGGTATGTCCCCATACCAACTAGTATATGGGAAAGCATGTCATCTTCCGGTTGAATTAGAACATAAAGCCATGTGGGCTATGAAGAAGCTAAAAATGGACTGGAACGAAGCTGCAGAACAACGATTAAATGGGTTAAATGAACTCGATAAATTTTGGCTTAAGGCTTATGAAAGCTTAGCCCTCTACAAAGAGAAGATGAAGAGGTACCATGACCTAAGAATCGAGAAACGAGAGTTTATGATTGGGGATTCGGTGCTTTTATTCAACTCTAGATTGCGCTTGTTTCAGGGCAAGCTCAAGTCTAAATGGACTGGACCTTACTTGATCACCCAATTATTCCCTCATGGAGCGGTTGAGTTGGAAAACAAGGAAGGTGTGTGGTTTAAGGTGAACGGACAACGTCTCAAAATCTATATTGGTCATGCGGAATCGGCGAATGAGGTGGTTGAGGCATATCATCTTGATGAAGTCTGAGTAATCAAGTGGCCTCAGTCGTGCCGCGACGTTAAATCAGGCGCTGGTTGGGAGGCAACCCAATAGTTATCATCTAATCACGTTTATAGTTTTTTTTTTGTTTTTCTCTTTCTAGTAACAGTAGCATTTTCTATTAATGGGTTGTAAAATTTCAGGTATCACATCTACAGGAAGTACTGCAGACAAGTTACTCTACATCAGTCACTGACGGATACATCGACGGACCGTCACTCCTGTGACAGACCGTCGCATGACTCCGTCGTGCCAGGTACGCTCTATTGTATTTTTGAAGAATTAGGGCACAGACCGTGTGACGGACCGTCACAACTGCGACGGACCGTCATCGGGGTTTCGTCATGCCATTACCCGGCTACCCGACCCGACCCGGCTTGAGAATTTTAAAAGTTTAAAACATTTTAAACCCCCCCACCCCTTGATTATCAGTTTCACATAATCTTCCCTCCATTTTCTCCCCTTCCAACTTCACTCTCTTCCCAAATTCCCCATCTTCTCCCATTTTTCATCCCAAAACTTTCCCTCTTGGTCGGAATCTGCTGCAGTGATTCTTAGTCTTCTAACTTGAGTGCCATCAATTGTGCATTATTGTCTCCTCTTCCAAGGTATGTATTCCTGAAACTCTACCCTTTACTATTTTTGGTTGTTTTACTGTTTTTCCCTGTTAATTGCATATGGGTTTCTGTTTTTGCCTAGATATTATCTAACTTAGGTCTTTAATTCCACAAACTGCCTGGACAATACTAGAGAAATTAGGGCTTTAAACTTGTCCATTAGGGTTCTAATCTGTATTAGAATATTGTTGGGTTGTCATTTTTGACTCACATGGGGTAAATTTGGCACCCCTCAGTTCTGTCTCTGGTTGACAGCACGACAACCCGATGACGGACCGTCATACCCACGACGGTCCATCCTGCACAACCGTTGTGACGGTCAGAGACCCATATCCTAAGGGTCTCAACACTTTTTCTAAGTGTCCACTGACGGACACATGTGACGGACCGTCGTACCCACGATGGTCCGTCCTGCACAACCGTTGTGACGGTCAGAGACCCCGGTCCTAAGGGTCTCAACTCTTTTTCTAAGTGTCCACTGACGGACACATGTGACGGACCGTCGTACCCATGACGGTCCGTCCTGCACAACCGTTGTGACGGTCAGAGACCCCGGTCCTAAGAGTCTCAACTCTTTTTCTAAGTGTCCACTGACGGACACATGTGACAGACCGTCGTACCCATGACGGTCCGTCCTGCACAACCGTTGTGACGGTCAGAGACCCCGGTCCTAAGGGTCTCAACTCTTTTTCTAAGTGTCCACTGACGGACACATGTGACGGACCGTCATACCCACGACGATCCGTCCTGCACAACCGTTGTGACGGTCAGAGACCCCGGTTCTAAGGGTCTCAACTCTTTTTCTAAGTGTCCACTGACGGACACATGTGACGGACCGTCATACCCACGACGGTCCATCCTGCACAACCGTTGTGACGGTCAGAGACCCCTTTTCTAAGGGTCTCAATACTTTTTCTAAGTGTCCACTGACGGACACATATGACGGACCGTCGTACCTACGACGGTCCGTCCTGCATAAACGTCGTATCGGTCTGAGACTTTCCCTCTGATACTTTATGTTGCCATGTATTACATGATGGACTGCATGACGGTCCGTCATACGCACGACGGTCCGTCACCATGTCCGTCGTGACCTACTGCTACTTCAGAGCTGTTATCACTGGTTTGAGATTCTGTGTATTATTGTCTCAATGTTTTACTTCTTTTTGTGTCATGTTTCATCCTTCAAGTACTAATGATGATTCGTTACAGGTACTACCTATCATGGCACCTAAACAAGATCGCGTTTATACACGTGGGCATTCAAAATTTGTCGCCCCGTCTGCCCGATTGGTGATAGGCTCTGATGATGAGCATGATCCAGAATACATGCCCCCAGGCACTGCTACTCCAGCACGAGCTCCACGTGTACCTCGAGTCACGCCCAAGAAGGTGGCGCCCGGCGTAGTCACTGCCTCCCAGTCTGATGAGGAGCGCACACTGACCGGCACTCCTTCTGGGTCAGCTGCCCAAGACGAAGGAGCATCTGGCTCCTTAGGAGTTTCGTGGTCAGAGGAAGCCTCAGGGTCTGCAGAAGCCTCTGCCCCTGCCACAGCTACACAGTCTGCTTCAGATGATGAGGCTGACAGCACTGACTCCACCCCTGGCTCACCAACAGGAGTCCCTGCCCCGGTTGCCGATCAGCCCAACCGGTGGTGTGTTGACGGGCAATACAAAGTATACTTAGACGCCAAGGTTCTCAATGACAAAGGCGTCATGACACGGACTCTTACACTGGAGAGGCGGGTCCTCACGGGAAGTCTCCCCACCATGCCAGATATTCACACCCTCTTCACCAGACACCGGCTAGAGTGGACGGCTCGTTCTTTGGGTCGCTACAGTGAGGAGCTAGTCCGCGAGTTCTATGCCTCTTATGTGGCTACTCTTCGCTCGCAGATCGATAGGCGGTCTGCCCCCGCCAAATAGGCCCCACTTGAGCACGTCCGAGTACACGGCATCCAGGTTGACATCTCCCTACCAGCCATCCGTCGATATCTGTACGGCACGGATTCTGACTCCACCAGCACACCTCTCACCGCCGAGTTTGATTACCAGTGGCAAATTGTTAAAGAGGGCCGGTTCTTACGTGAGCCTTCACTGAGAGAGACCACCAAGAGGTGGATGGCACTGCACCTATCTATTGATGGAGAGGCTGCGGATTGGGTGATGGAGCCGAAGGGGGCCATCAGGAAGGCCAACTTGACCTTTACGGCCAAGTTTCTCTGGTTGATCGTCCGCCATTGTCTCTCCCCCACTGCTGCGGATAACATAGTCACCTGGGATCGTGCAGTGCTAATGGCTGCAATGATGGCAGGGTTCGAGGTCGATTTCGCTTGGCTTCTCCAAGCGGTCATGCACGAGAGGGCCTTCAAGGTCACCACGACTTACCCTTTCCCTTGCATGATTTTCTCTTTGTGCAGATCAGCAGGTGTGCCCATTTGGCACATTGACCAGCTCAAGACCCCGCCATGAAATGTTGACATCGGCCTCATCAGGGATAAGGCCAATGAGTTGGCCCCACGCAGAGGGCCCCGTCCAGAGGTGGCCCCATTTGGTGAGAACCTGGCCGACACCGTAGAGCATGCTCATGATGCTTCCCGTGCTGCTTCTGCACACACACTGACACTACTCCGGTCGAGTCTATCCCGGGTAGTAGCACTGCACCGAGCTCCTCTCGCTCGGCTCCTTCTGCCACTCTGGTCCCACTTGCTCGGGTTCAGAAACTTGAGGCACAGATGGCTACTCTTCTGCATCACATTCAGCCATGGATGCAGAAGACTATTGCTGAGGCAGAGGAGCGCATGGAGCGCAAGATGGTATAGCACACAGAGAGGCAGATCGCCGAGGTAAACCAGCGCTTGGACGCATTTGAATTATGAGTACTAGCCCGACCAGCCCCTCCGGTGGACATGTCGACTCTCCAGGCTGTGGTTGAGAGTCTGCGGGCGGATCTTTATATGATTTTAGAGGCGAGGGTGCCCAAGTCTGAGGCCCCTTCTGCGGAGCCTGCCGATGACACCGTGATGGCCGCCCTGTTTACCACTTCTGATGTTCCACCACCTCCCCCACGAGAGCATGTCAAGAGACGCAGGGGTCGAGAGGAGGATGAGGCTAGGGCGAGGAAGAAGGAGCGCCGTGAGATTGAATCTGCGAGGAGAGCCTCGATCGCCGATGAGGAGGCCCGTAGGTTGAGGGCTGTAGAAGTAGCTGCCGGGGCGTCTAGCTCCAAAATTGTAGATTCTGTGGGAGGCACTATTGATGGTGCTGTGGATGCTGAGGACATTACTGAGGATGTCCAAACTACGCAGGGAGCGGGTTCCGGGGAACCAGACCCACCAGCTTGCTGATCAAGGCGCTTAGCTCCTCAGGTTTGCTTTACTTACCCTTTTACGTAGTTTAACTTTTCTATGCATTGGGGACAATTGCATATTTTTTTTGTAGGGGGTGGGGTAAATGGAAAGTGAACGCTTGGGTGAATTCTGAGTAGCCCAAGTTCACGATCCTCTTTTGGGGTTTTCTTGCCTGTGTTCTTTTTCCCCAAAAGACTGTTTACTTTTATTGTTGAACCGGCATGTCATATCTTATGTACACAGTATAAATCTGAAGCATGATGGCTAATATAAATGTGATATCTCGATAATCATTTGCATGACTAGGCATAGTAAGTGATAATTGTGTGGTTTGAAACATGAAACAAGGATACACTTCTGCATGATCCTGAATCCAAGATTTGAACTAGGTGTCTAATATTCTGGGAATGCAAGGAATGTCATGTGAGTGTGAGGTGAATTCGAATGACCACCATTAATACTGAGCTAGAACTTGCCTGGTTAGTCCTACTAAAAGTGAGTCAAAACAATCACTTAGGAAAGGATCATAGGCCCTTGTTTGAAATAGTCAATCTTGAGCCTAAAAATAACAGAAAACCAAATGAAGTTAATCCCTTTTTGATCCAAATGAATTGAGCTTAAACTAGATTTTTTTTTTACCCCAAATGATCTTTTCTGGGAACAATGTATTGGCCCTGGTCCCTCCTTGGACATGTGCACCTCAGTTTATGCCAAAAGCATAAGTTGAGGGTGGCTAATGCAGAAAGCAACCTTGTTTTGGCCTTGACCCAACCATGGGTATTGTGAACCTTGACTCATGGCAAAATCATGAGTTGAGGGTGGCTGCTATAAGGAAAACCACGGAAAGTGGGGTTGAAAGAATGAAGAGAAAGAAAGAATAAAACAGAAGTGACTATAAAAAAAAAAAAATTAAAAGCAAAATAAACACAAGAAAAGAGAAAAGTCACTTACACATAAGGATAAGAAAGGGAAAACAGCAAAGTGAAAAGAAAATTGAGTAATAGGGCGAAATAAGAATGAATGATATGTCAAGGAGGGCAACAAGTCACTAAAGTATACCTAAATACACCCTACCTGACCCTGAGCCTATGTTACAATCTAAAAAAGTCCTATTGTGATCCTAAGTGCGTATGAGGAATTTGAAGTAGTGAAAATAAGGGCAAGCCTATGGCAATATGTATAAATGAGTGGTGAATTTGTTCTGAGAGTGAGTGTCGAAACGTGATCCTTATACTCAAACTAAAATCCTTGTGTGAAAAATGAGGATGTTATTTGAAGTGAGGACAGGAGTTGTAATACCAGAAATATTAGCATCTCGGTGAGAAATTGAAGAGGATAGGCATCATTGCGTAGTAAATCTGGGTTGTGGTTTGATTCTACACAAATCAATGCCTAATAGTGAGACCATGTATGAACATAATGAGAATAATCGAGATTGATAGCCAAATGATTGCGGAAGTTAAAATATGGATACTTTTGTACAAAGAATTTGTAGTGAGTCATAGTGCGTCGCTTGAGGACAAACAACGAATTTAAGTTGAGGGTGTTGATGTACCGTGGTTTCACGGTATTTCTAATACTTTTTCCTTAAGTTTAGTGTGTGTCGAGAGCCTTTTTGTGTTGATTTTGATATAAGTTTCTCTTTGTTTGCAGAAAATCTGTCTAAGGAAGAACGCGGGAGATTTTGAGAAAGAATTGCTGAAGAGACCACCTACGGAGCCTATGACGGTCCGTCGCGGCTGTGACGGTCCGTAGGTGGCATCGTAGTAAAGGAAGAAGTTGCTGAAGGAAATTTGGAGAAGTCTGACCAAGTGTGGGATTATGGAAGTTCGTGACGGACCGTCACAGGTACGACGGTCCGTCCTGCATGTTCGTCGTAATTATCAGAGAATAATCCCAGTACCCAAAATTCCAAAGTTCAAGTGTTTTGGAACGAAGACCCTCGACGGTCCGTCATGCTTGCAACGGTCCGTCATACCTGTCCGTCGAGGGGAATGAAGAAAGCAACATGAGAAGATGTGAAGTATGGGACAACGGAGGCTATGACGGTCCGTCGTGTCCATGACGGTCCGTCACGTGGTCCGTCGACCCAGACGCGTTTGGACAGATTTTTAGTAAATAGAATCCTTATTTGATTAGGTTTTTGTTTTTCTTATAAATAGTTGGAAAAACCTCGTTTTTGGGGTTAGACTTTTTGGAGAATTTTTAGTTTATAGTTCTTCGATTATATTGTTAAACTCTCAATTTTGGGAATTAAGATATTTTCCGGGAATTGATTGTTGTGGATTTCGTTGATTAATCAAATTAAATTCTGGGAAATTATTCGTATTCATAAAAGTAAGTGCATGAATTCTTCCATTAACGATATGAATTGTGTAACTATGAACATGGGTAACTAAACGTCATAGCTAGGGTTGTGGGAACCATGGGTGAATAACAAGGTAGTAATCTAACTTCAATAACAAACTCTAGAGTGGTGTCTTGCATGTATTGATAATTCTTTCGTTTAGAATTCTTTTTAACGGTGGCCAACGTTAGAACTCGCCTTAATGCTACTTGCCGGACCAAGGAGGTAGATAATAGGAAAAGAATTATGAACATAGATTTAGTGTAGACTATCTAATAGACTAGTATTCGTTGGTACGAGTTAATAGCTTAGTCAAATACCGAATACGATGTTTAATATGAGGTAAAGATAAGGGTTAGTATAGCAACACACGTAGCCGGACCAAGGTGCGGAGTGAAATTCTCTAGATGCCGGACCAAGGATTTAGAGATACATAACTTATCACTTTACATGCAAGATACCAGGATAGAATTGTTATAGTTAGATTTACCAAGTTAGGAACCTGTGGGGAACACTAAAGCCCTAGTTAATTTTACAATTTGATTAAAACTCCAAAAGTTAAATTTGTTAGTTGTTCGATCTTATTTAGTTAATCATTTTCATTAATTTAGAAATAAAACCCCCCCTTTTTGTCTTTTAGATTTTTTGGAAAACAGTAGGCTAAATAATAGTAATAATACAATAAAGTTAAGTCTGAACTATTTTCCTTGTGGGATCGATCCCAACCTCATTAGTTGGGTTCTTTACTTGATACGAACGCTTTACTTCTTATTTGAGAAGTAAGTTTGAGCGTATCAACAAGCATAATGAATTTTAATGTAAAGGATAACCACGAGGAAGACTAAATTGAGCAAATTATAAAAAAACACAATCCTAATTAATAATGCTAAAATTGCAACTGAAGCCACCGTTTTTCAAATGTTGCAAGTTGCAACATCCACAAGAAAGAAGATTCTACCAACAAATCAATTACTCCGAGATTCCCTATGTACCACGATTTTATACCAAGAGGAATCAAGGAAAAGAATGGTGAATTTATGTCAAACTAAGAAAATTATAATTCTATCAAGTTCTAATTGGACATTCAATATCCAAAATTGTAAATATCTTAGAGAAAATTTGTAAAGTTGAAGCTAAAATTACTAACTTTTTCACCATGCATATGTAGATTTCTCTTAAAATAGATCCCATAAATTTAAACAGAAATAAAAAAGCAAGAAATCAAAAAAAAGGAAAACTTTTCTGAAAGTAACTAAACTTGATGTGGGTTACATTTTTCTTTTATGGATATCAACAAAAGGAAAAAAGAAGTAATCACCTCAAGAACTTTGAAGGCATCGGCTGCAGATCTCCTGACCACTATGAGACTAATTTTTATTTACCTTGATTTCATAGAGAAATAGCTAGGGCTTCTACGATTATTTCGCAATATATCCCCATCTTTGTTGTCTTTTTCTTGTTGAATTAAAGAATAAACAAGGAGACGAGAATCCAAGAGAATGCAAGTAGTTCATGCCATGGTAAAACCTAAAAGGTAGGAACTGTCGAAGAAGAGAGGGTTAAGAAATTTTGAAGGTGAAATTTTATATTGTGAGGGCTTTCACTTTTTTATTTGTTCTATTTGGTAAGGATGCAAAAGCCCTAGTGCAGCTAAAATTAGTGAATTAGGGACCGTATTGTCTTATTATTTTAGTTTTTGTCCGTAAATTTGAGAATTAACGACTAGAAAAGATTCTTGTCCATATATGTATAGTTTTATGGACCAATTTCTCGTCTCATCCCTAAAATTTGGTCTTTAAAGAGCCTTTTTCTTGTAGTGTACCTATGTACCCCTACATGAATGTGTGATTATCCAGTGTTAGGAGTCTTGAATATAATGTGAAGTTGTCTTGTCTCCTATTCTATTATGTGTTGTGTGGTCTATGCTTAAATGTGCATTTTGGTCTTAAGAGGGTGGCTGCTTCAATGTGTTCTTGATACATATTGTATAATAATGTTGACCAATTTACACACACTCACACCTCATGCATGCTTATAAGTAGTATAGGTTCAAGGTGTCTAATGAAAGGGTATTTTCATATGCACTAATGTCTATTACTATGCATGTATAGTATATGTCCATGACGTAAGTTATGTGTCCCTGTACTAGGATGACTTGATAGGTGTACTAGTATGGACAAGGGTATGGGACCTTGTTTATGTATTGCACATGTGTGCCTTGATAAGATAGTTCCTAGGTTGGTGATCTATGTATATGGATATGAATGCATGAGCATGTTATGAATATGACTTGTAGACTATGATGTCAAGTATATGATATGATAAAGTATGAATATGTATAGTGTCTAAATGTGTTTATATGAAAGGATTGCTCATATAGTTACACCTATACACTTATGCATGAATGAAATTAAGTATGAACATGTGTGGCTTAAAGGTTTTTATGTAAATGTTTTGCTCACATATATGTACACACACACATGAAACATGTCCATTATGCATGTATGATGATATAGTCAATAGAGAGGCTCTTGAAAGGTGTTATGAAAGGTATTCTAAACTATATGGTGCTTTAATATGCTATGTCCAGGTGAAAGGTTTTCTCACATGATATCGGTTGATGAAAATACTTTCTCATCTATAACCTATATGCTAAGCATATTAGGGGATTAATTCTCCTAAAGCTTATGTTTTATAAAGTAATAATAATGAACGCTTTATAATGAAAGCGAACTTAGCTTAGCACCGAGTGAAGTTGAAGTTCAGGGGTGTCCCTTTCCAATGTGGGAAGGTAGGATCACCATAATTCTCACGAGGTGGATAACTAAAATGCTCCATTTGGCATAAAGAGGGTTTATATATATGCCTCCAAGGTCCATAAATAATGCTTTCCCCTTAGAATCTAGCAAGTGATATCACCTAATATGCTAGCATGATGTTAATGTTCTACTTTGGCAAGGTAGAGCACTTTCCCTTGGTGTAAGGCTCTACAACACCAAATTCCATGTTTAGCACCTATGGTCTTAGTGTCGGTTAAGGATATAGTTTCACTAAAGTAAAATGGACAATGGAAGTAAAGTAAGGACCCTAACTAGGATAACCTAACGTCAGTTGCTTAGTGTAGGTGAGGGTGTGGGATTCTACCTATGCATTGCACAAGTAGATCTTGAGGGGAGTTCTATGAAGGTGTTCTAATGTATATGATTATGTTCATGTCCTTATGCATGACATTGTAGGGACATCTACTTGTTGTGATGATATGCATGGTATGAGTCCTAATGAGTCTATATAATGTGGCCTTACCTTATATGCATAATGTGGATTTTATTGACCATATGATGAAGGTCAACATTTGTATTGTTGATGTATGAAGTGCATGTCAAGGCTTGTGGTCTCTCTTAGGTTTACTTAGTACGTGCGAGGTTATGGGACTTCACATGTACATTGCACTAGTAGACTTAGAATGAGATTATGACTAGTGTTCTACGATGGTTTATGAAGTGAAGTCCAAGTATGTGTTATTGATAGTGATGAATTAGATGATCTCTTGGATTAAGTCTTGTATGAGGTTTATGCATTATGTTGGATTGTATGTGAAGTTGTACTACCATGATATGCGATGCCTCTAAGTATGGGTATAAATGCTTGATGATTAATGAAGATTGTATGTATAATTACCTTGTGGATTTAGGGTGATGCTTGAGTGTGGATAGTGTAATGGAACATTATGTATACATTGCACAAAGTATCGGTTTCTTGGGAAAGTTAAGGAGTTAAAGTGAAATGAGTTCACTGAAAAAAGAAAAAAGAGGTTCCTGTAAGTAAAGTGAGGTTATTGTAATGTGTCTCTAATTGTGCCTTAAATTCAATGTATGGTTTTATGGGATATTATAACTATTGTATATGCCTAAATGAAGTATATGATTTGTATAGTGATTAAGGTATCAAATTTTATGAAGTTTTCCCAAAAAGGCATGATGCATGGTTTCAAAGTAAAATATTCCTTTTTGAATGCATGTTTTTGCATGGTTGTCATACTTATTGCATTGTTGTACTAACACCATTCTTCTTTACCTTTTTACACAAAGTGTAGGTTATGGATGCTTAAAGGATGTCTCTAATGTGAAAGGTTGTATATGTGATTCCCAAGCTCAATGATAGGGATCCTTAAGTTCAAGGATTTCCTATGTCAAGTTTCTATAAAGTCTTGTAATAGTTTAGTTTATGAATTTATGATGAATGGTCCGTGTCCCTATTATACTCTAATGATGTTGAGTCGAAGATGGCAAAGAGACTTAGAGTCTTTAACTATGTATTATTATATTATATATATAATGGAAGTGATGTTCTAGCATATGATGTGCTATGAAAGTTTTCAATTTTCCACTAAATATACCTATGAAAATGTGATGAATAATAATTATGGCTTGTATAAGACCTCCAAGAGGTGAAGTACGCCATGTTACTTCTAGGGGGTGCTCCCCGGTCGTGACAAACATGGTATCAGAGCATGAAGTTATGAAAGTGATTTTAGTGTCCAAAGTCTCATATTTCCACATCTAGTAGAGTCTCATTCATCGGTGGTGAGTCGCGACACATCTATTAGCAAGAGGCTATAGGACAATAGAGTTTCCCTTCTTTACTATTCTCATATCGTTCCATTTAAGTTTATAAGATCTCTCTCTTATGTTTTCTTGTCCGGTGGTGTTTTAGATGTGATTGCTCGGATAAGATTGTATCTCTATGCTTGTGGGAGAAAAGGTGAGTATTGATGCTTATCTTGGTTTTATGTTTTGATGAGTATGTGTGAAGGTAAACTTTTATATATGTAAGATATGATGCCCTTTGTGGCTATATATGTGATCTATGTAAAATGACATGTTATGTGAAGATTTATGTTATGATATGATTACATCTTAATAAGGAAGTTCTTATAGTAAACTGAGTTCCTTTTGGGGAATAATGAGTTTCTTTAAGAGTATACATGAAGGTAGTATAATGTCATGGTTTGAGTTGAAATATTTTGAACAAATGTGGTAAATAGCTAAAAATGCATGTTTCCTTTATATAGGTGTAATGATTCAAATGTTACCATTATATATGTGAAATGTTTCATGTTGCCCTTTGTTATGTGGGTAATGCCTCATAGTTGCCTAGTATGGATTGAAGCCCTTTGTATAGGCTTGGCCTATAAGTAAAGGTAGAGTCTTACCTTGTAGGGTGATGATGTGGGTTGGAATGACCTCGAAGTTACCTTACCTTAGTAGTATTGAAAGAAAAGAAAGAGGTCTTATGGCTAAGTCTTCTCTATTGTTTTCCCCAAATGTTTTATAACCCTTGGTATTTATGGTATAGTTGAGACCTTATGTGATTGGGTAGTATGACCTAAACTGATTGATATGGATTTCCTTTGGGTGTTAGCCTAGAGGAATGATGATGGTTGAGTTAGTAGGCTCCTTGATATGAGATTAGGACTGAGAACCTTCAATTATATTAAATCTTCTTGAGTAAGGAGTATATATAGTTTGGTTTTGATTTGCCATGACCATGGTGTTTAAAGGGCATGATGTTATTAAGCTTACCCCAAGTGGGGGATAATATGCATAGATGGCAAGATTTTGTGAACCTTTGATGTTCCTATAAGGAATTCCCTTGAGTTTCTCTTAAAGTTGGGTTAAGTTGCTCTTAAATGGGTTTACACTAGGTGGGGGATAATGATGAGAGTAGTAAGGTCGTAGATATATCTATATTTTCCTTCTATTCTTACTTGAGCTTGAAACTAAAGAGTTCCCAAAAGCTAGTTCATGATAGGAGTCTTGCATAAAAGTATGAGTTGCATGTTCTACATGTGTTATATATGTCTTAATTGACACTATGTTAAGCATGTTTTGAAGATTCTAAATTTGATGGAAAAGGACTTTTGATCAAATTTATGTTTTTCTCATGTTGATTGTGCATCTTTATCAGTAAATTTTTCATTTAACTTCACGAGATAATAAAAGAAGCATGTTTGATGTCACTTATGATGTGTGGTATTTTAAGTCATTAATGAAAAAGTTGAGTTTACTTTAAATGAAAAATGATGAGTCCCTTGAGAATTATGTGACTTATATGGTTTGGGAAGTAGTAATGTAGGATCACTCTTGAAAAGTGAAGGAATGTCTAGCTAATGTCTTTGTGTGTGCTTATAAATTGTAAAATTTTTGCTAAATGATGCATGTTTATGAAAGCTAGTGTTATGTTAGAAATTGAAAGTATGTGAAATGACTTCCTAATGTTGTAATGTATGTGGTGTGATTTACCATTTTGACTTCACTAGGAAGGAAGTATGAGCATGCTTTGGTTAAAAGTTGAGAATTTCTCATTTAAAATGTATTCACCTTTGTGTATTGCTTGTGTATGAACTCATGAGACATGTAAGTGTGTTGAGGAGAAGGACATTCATCCTTAAACATAACTAAGCATCGTATGGTTGAGTATGGACTTCATGGCATTATTTATAAATGATAAAGATCTTAGTTGGTCTACTTGACTCAATTCTACGTGCATTTAAGTATGAGTTCTTATTTGCTTCTTGAGTGATGTTGAACTTGCCTTTGTGTGACTAAAAGGTTGTTGCATAATGAGCAATTAATGAATTTAAATGGAAAGACCATGTTATTTTTAGGAGAAGGATGTTCCTCATATGAACATGACAAGAGCCTATGTGTTTGATGCATGTTAAAAGTGAGTGAATAATGGTTTTTGTTTGCTTGTGTTGCATTGAATGCTAAATGGTTTGAAGTTTGTGTTCATTATAAGTTTGGTGGACTTCTATGAGATGATTTTATGAAGATTGTGAGCTTCTCTAAGGGCCATTGAAGACCTTGTTGTGTTTAAAGTGTTCCAAGTGTCATTCGAGGACGAATGTTCCCAAGTGGGAGATATTGTAAGCACCCTCAAAATGAACTAAGGTGCTTAGAGCCTCACATGTATCTAAAAAGTTTAAAATGTGTTAAGTAAGTGTTTCACAATATGAATAATTGATTTGAAGTCATTTGGAGGTCAAACGTCCAAGAACGTCCGATGACGTTTGAAAGTTAGCCTTGAGACGTGCATATGTGTCTTGGTGTGCCTTAGCATGTTTTACGTCTTTGTTTTGGTTGAAACTTATGTAGAAGGTCCCTTACATGTTAATGAGTATATTTAAGTTGAAAACGTCCGGGTATGACTCGTCAAGGACCCAGCAAAAGGCCCTCAAGGAGGACCCAAAGGCTGCCTAGACACCTACGCCTAGAAAATGACGGTCAATAGGTGTGGTGATGCCCCGTCGATGGATGGGTGTCGTTCCATAATAGAATAGGATCTAAATAAACCAATGCCAAGCCTCATACCCAAATGACAGCCAGCAGAATGGCCCGTCGATGGTCCTACGGTGCTTAGTTTGCTCCGTCAATGCAGTCTGCAATCCAACTTCCAGGCGCACTGTTTCATTAAGGGGTGAATGGGAAATTCACCCAACGTCATAACCTGACACTAGGCGTTTAATCTATTTTGGATATACTAAATTAGTTAAAAAGATCAAAACCCCAAACCCAATTCATATTTTAAAAAATAGACTACCCTCTCCTAAAGAAACCTCTCTAGAAACCTCCATTGGAGATGAAGCTCAAGAACAACTTGGAGATTGTATTCCCATGGATTCTTCAAGAATGTTTCGTGGATCTTTTCTACAATGATGTATGGTGATCCTTCATCTTTAGATAATCTTCCATCTAAAGAGATCTTTCCAATGTTTTCAATGAAAGTTCATGATCAACATGTCTATCTTTCAATCTAGTCATGGGTTCTAAAGCATGTTTAGGATGAATTGCTGATTATATACTGATTTTAACGTTAAATTCAATCCAATTTCATGATGAACCCATGTTCCCTCCAATTCTCAAATTAGAATATGTTATGGGCATTGTGATCTTGATTATGTGTTAATTGAATTGTGATTCTTGTTTGCTACTGTTTTATACTAAAATTGATGGTGAATTGTTAATGAGTGATCCATGTGGATCAAGGTTTGAAGAATTGAATGAGATTAACCTATGTTCTTCTATCTTCTATGGATTAGGAATGTAGAGTACTTGAAGTGATCTCAATTCTAGGATTAATTGAAGCCTGATTTCGTTTATGTTAAATTGTATTTAGCTACTACCCTATATTTGTATTATTGATTAAAAAGGGGTATTGATCAATGATGATCAAAGGTTGAGAAATTGGTAAGATTGCCTACTTTCTTTACTTTTCTTATAGTATTGCTAGTAGAATTGGCATTGCGTGGCATTGTGTGGTATAGTCCACTTATGGTGGCGGTGTTTACTTATTTTCAGTGTATATGTGATGTGATATGGCCTTGAAGGCAATTTTGTTTTGGATGAGTGGTGGTGATGATCACCCAATGATAATATTATGCCTAGTATTTCATTATAGTTATGATGTAGGTCTTGTGGCTAATGTTATAAACATATGAATGACTATGTTAGGGTTAAGTCTAGGTGTTGTAATTTATGAGTTAAAATGATTAATGACCCCTTACCTATGTACCCCTACATGAAGGTGTGATTATCTAGCGTTGGGAGTCTTGAATGCAATGTGAAGTTGTCTTGTCTTCTATGCTATTATGTGTTGTGTGGTCTATAATTATATGTGCATTGTAGTCTTAAGAGGGTGGTTGCTTCAACATTTGTTGATATCCTTTGTATGATCATGTTTATCAATGTACACACACTCACACCTCATGCATGCTTATAATTATTATAGGTTCATGGTGTCTATGAAAGGGTATTCTTATATGCACTAATGTCTACTACTATGCATGTAAAGTATATGTCAATGAGTTATATTTTGTGTACCTAAACTAGGATTACTTGATAAGTGTACTAGTATGGACAAGGGTATGGGACCTTGTCTATGTATTTCACATGTGTGCCTTGATAGGTGTAAGACCTTAAAAATAACATAGGTTAACTAGATCCTAATATGTTGGTATTAGTGTTATAAGTTCCTAAATATGTTTATTATGTGGTATAGAGGCAGTATCCAAAATATTAGAGTTGTTGGAAGTCAAACGTCAAGGGACGACTAAGACGTTTGACGACTAAGTCACCTAATTGTCTCTTATGTGGTTTTATGTGTTTATGTGTGTTTCATGGTGTTTTAAGGTTCTTAATAGAGTTAATATATCATGTATAGGTAGTGGTTAAAGTTTCGTGAAGTTCGGAGGTCAAACGACCAAGAACGTCCAAGGCATTTGAAAGATATGCCTTGAGTCGACCTTGTACGTCTAGGCGAGTTTCATCGAGTTTTACGTGTTCGTTTTGGATGTAATTAATGTGAGAGGTGTTAAACTCATATATGATCATATTTGGGTTGGAAACATCCGGTAAATTATCCCCAAGGACCATCGAAGGGTCCTTGAGGAAGGACCCAAAACCTGGAGAGCAGGCTGTTCCAGGCAGCCTTGGCGACGGAGCTGTCAACGGCCAGTAGTGGCTTTGACGCCCCGTCACAAGGTTCCATCGTGGGGGACTTGTCCAAGGGTGTATAGGGGACCCTTTTCAAGCCACTGGAGCTTGCAACGGATGGGCATGACGGGCCGTTGCACCCGTGACGCCCCGTCACAAGCAGGTCGTCGTGGGCCTAGTCCCTGTGCGCAGATTTTTCTGCCAAGTCAGGGGTGAACTTGTAAATTCACCCCACTTCCAAATAAGAGTTCAGGTGGTTTATTAAGGGTCTTAAGGGTATTTTAATTAACTATATAAGTAGTTAACACCCTAGAGACTTCATTCTTACAAATTGAAAACCCAAAACTCTTAGAGTAATTCCCAAAACCGCCATTGAAGACTCCATTGATAAGGCGCTTGGTGAGGGGTTCTTGATTTGAAATTCTTCATCAAAGTGAAGGATTATCAGCCTTGAGGTATGGCTTTTGATCCTTGAAACTTATTTCATCAAGGATCCCAATTCTCAAAGTGTTTTACAAAGTTTTCTAAAGTGAATTGTCCAATTTCGGGATTCTACCATGGGTTCTTGCATAAATGATTTCTAAACATTGAATTATGATCTAACTGATATTGTATTTATGATTTCAACATAAATTACCTTTGAACCCACGTGAATTGATGAACCCTAGTTTTGACTACTTATTGGGTTACTTGATATTAAGCTAATGTTGATGAATTGTTGTGTAGTTTCTTATAGGCTTTCTAATGATATAAGAATTGTGTTCAATTGATATATAATTGATCTTAGATTGTTAAAACTAGATTGCATTAATGTAGATTCATTGAGTTTTATGGTTATTGCTTTGAATTGTTGTTCATGGCCATGGGTAAGGGCCTTGTGATGTTGAATTGGTTCATTGGCATTGAATTGAAGTGTGGATAAGGGGATGAAGGTATGCTGCCCCGTTTTCCTTAATTTGATATTAATTATACTTCGATATTATTTTGATTGGTATGGTCCACTTATGGTGGCGGTGTTATGTGTTTTACTTGCAATTGATGTGGCCTTGTCGGCGTTACTTTATGCAATATTATGAGCATGGCCTTATTGGTAATTACTTGAAGTTATGTGGCTATTTGTGTAGTTGATGATGTGAGTATGTCATTACTTATCTACTTGTGAAGTTATATAGTCATGTATGTATTCTTCTAGTTATGTTGCCTTAAGTGATCATGTTAGACTTTGACTTGACATTTTGAGTGTAGTGTTAGGTTAAGTCTTGGTTATTCCTACTTGACTTTATGAGTCTATGTGGAGTATATTAATGATGTTATGATGATATATAGGATGACTTGAAGATGTTAGATTGTTTTAGAAGTGTTTCTAGAATAGCTTGTATTATGGGTTAAAAGTGAACTATGTGATGTCTTGTCTTAGTTGACTTGTATATCTTGCTTGATGTATATATGATTATGGATATGTGATGTCTTGATATAGGGTGTCATAACTCTTAGTCTTGAATAGATAAATATAAGTGAGGCCTTAATGATAAGAAGGTCAATTTATATGGAACCTTGAACTTAGTGGCGAGGTTATGAATTGTGAAGTAGTTAGCCGTAATGGTATCCTTCATGTGAGGAGTGATGGACTTAAGGTTGATTGGCTGGAATGGCATCATATCATACCTTAGGGAAATCGCAGTGAGCTTCTTGTCGCCAAAGTGAGTTATGCCCTAGTGTACCTTGCTTTGGTAGAGTAAATGTAAAGGGGGTCATGAACTAGATATGGGACCTATTTATATGAACCTTAATGTGAATTAATATATGAGAACAAAGGCTAGCACCGAGTGAGTATGAGTAAGTGGGAAGTGGATTCTAGTTAAAGAAGAGACTTTGATGTTTCGTACGCCCTTCATATTCCTTATCCATGTGCCTACATGGGATGTGTCCAAGTTCTACCATTGGCAAGTAGAACAACCTAATCGAAGTAGGATAGAACTTTGGATTCCATGTCTTGCTACCATTGTGTATGTCGGTTATTGGCTATTCTCATCATGTGGAATACCTTTTAGCATTAGATAAGTTTATGAGGTTTAGGTGGTGGTATGGGATGCTGTCTAGACATTGCACAATAGACTTTGAAGGTGTTATGTGGAGTTCCTAGGTCTTGTCCAAGACCATTATGTGAGTGTCTTATGTGATACTTTATGTGAGTGTCTTATGTGATGTATGAGTCTTAATGAACTAATGAATTAATGACCTATGTTAGTAACTATGTAAATGAATGAGTACCTAATCTAAAGTGGCTTAAGCATTCCTTAGCTAAAGTGTGAGGAGTGCATGAAAGGATGGTCTCTTCATTTCTTATCTTTGGAAGTCTTGATAATGACTCTAGTTAGGGAAGTTGGTTAATCTTGTTGACATGATCTAAACCTTAGGAAGTCTTAAGGACTATTTAGGTAATCTTGGAGAGGTCATTGCACTATGGACATATCTTCTTGATTTACTTAAGTAGGTCTTTTGATAGGCTTTGGAAAGAGAATGTTTTCTAATTTTAAGTGTTGGTGTGTTTAGTGAGAATGATTCTATTTGAGGTAGTCTATAGGATTTGTTGTGTGTGTGTGATAGAGATTGTATGGGCGGTCGCTCCACACTCACTCAAGTGAACCTTGGAATTGACCTTTGGTAGATGAATCTTACATAGATGTTTATGATCGTTTTCTAAGTATGTATGTGACTCATTGTAGGTAATCTTAAGGGTCGTTTAGGCACATCTAGAGAGGGTGTATGGGCGGTCTCTCTTTGTGTGACTTAAGTGAATCTTAGGATGACTTTAAGTGAGGGAATTACCAGAAGAAGCAAGGCTTAGATTACCAGATCCTAGACACAATCTTCCTAGAGATGGAGAGCCACTTGACTGTAAGGAAAGGGGCCCTTGGGCCACTTGCCTCGCCCTTTTTTTTGCACCTATCCTTCTTGCTTGCTTACCTATAGCTCTCTTGTCTTAGTGACTCTTCCTCTTTTCTAGGTTTTTTTTCTGAGTACATGCTAGGAGATGTTAAAAGGAAGGTTTGGACTTCACTGTAACAGTGAAGGGACTTCACTGTACAGTGAAGTGAACTCACTGTAAAGTGAGCCTTTAAAATGTTATCTTTGGTTAATTGTTATCTTATGTGTTTTCTAATTGGTAAATGATGTTCTTATGTTTAAACTATTATTTTCAAATGAAAAGATGCATATTTCCAATAAAGTCCATTTTCATGATTTTATGCATATAGTCATACTTAGTACATGTGATTGTACTAATTCCATGCTTTATTTTCTATCTATAGTTCATGGTAGGTGAAGAGCTTGTGAAGTGAAGACTTGGACTTAGAAGATCGTTCAAGAAGAAGTTGAAGTATGTCCTCAATTGACTCGAGGGCATATGTCTTTTATTGTTTTCTTTGAAGTATTGTAATAGATTATGTCTTTCTATATTTTCGTATTAAAGTATGGGTCGTGTCCCAAAGTACTCTTGTGTCTTAAGATGATGAGATTGAGACTTAGCATTTCAATTACTTTTATATGAAAGAGGTTTTTAAAGACTATATTATGTTTTTGTGAAAAGTTTTAATTCCGCACTACTTTTCACTATGTATATGCAATGAATGATATGAATGAGGCTTGTCTTAGAACTCTGAGAGTTCTACGACGCCGGTCGCAATCCGAGATTGCACCCTATCTTCTAGGGTATGGTTTTGGGTTGTGACAATAGGATAGTTCCTAGGTTGGTGATTTATGTACATGAATATGAATGCATGAGCATGTTATGAATATGACTTGTATACTATGATGTCAAGTATGTGATATGATAAAGTATGAATGCGTATAGTGTCTAAATGTGTTTATATGATAGGATTGCTCATATAGTTACACATATACACTTATACATGAATGAAATGAAGTATGAACATGTGTGGCTTAAAGGTGTTTATGTAAAAGTTTTGCTCACATATATGTACACACACATGAAACATGTACATTATGCATGTATGATGATATAGTCAATAGAGGGGCTCTTGGAAGGTCTTATCAAAGGTATCCTAAACTATATGTTGCTTTAATATGCTATGCCCAGGTGAAAGGTTTTCTCACATGATATCTGTTGATGAAAAGACTTTCTCATCTATAACCTATATGCTAAGCATATGAGGAGATTAACTCTCCTAAAGCTTGTGTTTTATAAATTAATAGTAATGAAGGCTTTTTAATGAAAGCAAACTAAGCTTAGCACAGAGTGAACGTGAAGTTGAGGGGTGTCCCTTCCCAATGTGGGAACGTAGGTTCACCATAATTCTCACGAGATGGATAACTAAAATGCTCCATTTGGCATAAAGAGGGTTTCCATATATGACTCCAAGTTTCATAAACTATGCTTTCCCCTTAGGATCTAGCAAGTGATATCACCTAATATGCTAGCATGATGTTAATGTTCTACTTTGGCAAAGTAGATCACCTTCCCTTGGTGTAAGGCTCTACAACACCCAATTCCAAGTTTATCACACATGGTCTTAGTTTCGGTTAAGGATATAGTTTCACTAAAGTAAAATGGACAATGGAAGTAAAGTAAGGACCCTAACTAGGATAACCTAAAGTAAGTTGCTTAGTGTAGGTGAGGGTATGAGACTTTACCTATGCATTGCACAAGTAGCTCTTAAGAGAAGTTCTAAGAAGGTGTTCTAATGTATATGATTATATTTATCTCCTTATGCATGACATTCTATTGCCCTCTACTTGTTGTGATGATATGCATGGAATGAGTCCTAATGAGTCTATATGATGTGGCCTTACCTTATATGCATATTGTGGGTCTTATTGACCATATGATGAAGTTCAATATTTGTCTTGTTGATGGTATGAAGTGCATGTTAAGGATTGTGGTCTCTTGTAGGTTTACGTAGTATGTGTGAGGTTATGGGACTTCACATGTACATTTCACTAGTAGACTTAGAATGAGAATATGAGTAGTATTGTATGATGGTTTATGAAGTGAAGTCCTAGTATGTGTAGTTGATAGTGGTGACTTACATGATGTCTTGGATTAAGTCTTGTATGAGGTTTATGCATTATTTTGGATTGTGTGTGAAGTTGTATTACCATGATATGCTATGTCTCTAAGTCTATATATAAATGTTTGATGATTAATGAAGATTGTATGTATGATTACCTTGTGGCTTTAGGGTGATGCTTGAGTGCGGTTAGTGTAATGGAACATTATCTATACATTTCAACAAGTATCACTAGAGGGTTACTCGAGAAAGAGGAGTTAAAGTGAAATGAGTTCACTGTAATAAGAAAAATAGGTTACTGTAGGTAAAGTGAGGTTACTGTAATGTGTCTCTAATTGTGCCTTAAATTCAATGTATGGTTTTATGGGATATTATGACTATTGTATATGCCTAAATGTTATACCCTCAAAATGAACTAAGGTATCTAGAGCCTCGCATGTGCCTAAAAAGGTTAATACAATATTAATAAACTGTTTTGCAGTTTGTATAATTAATTTGAAGAGGTTTGGGGGTCAAACGTCCAACAAAATCCAAGACGTTTGAAAGTTAGTCTTTAGACGTGCTAGTGTGTCCTTGTATGTTTGCCTTGTTTCTATGTGTTGTTTGGAGTCTAAAAACAATATAGGTGACCCTAGTGTCTTAATATACATTTTAAGGCTCAAAATGTTCAAGTACGACTCCCCGAGGACCACCCTAAGGGCCCCCAAGGAGGACCCAAACGTTGGACAAGGAGGTTGTCCAAGGCAACGTACAGTAGCAAAATTGGGAACCAGCATCGCGTCGCGCCCCTGGCATTGAGTATGCCTGTGTGACGCGCTCCCTACACGAGGCTCACTACCTCTAAAATTATTTGGGGCAAAACTAGAGGTTTCCCCCGCGACGCACAACCACTTCCCAGATTCGATTGAGTCATTTTAAAGTTAATTTTAACATGTCTAAAAGTCTCAATAAGTATGGGAGTGTTTTTATAACTTTGGGATACGGTTAATAAACTTTTTTTAGGAACTATTTAAATCCTTTCCCAAGTCAAAACCCCAACACCCATTAAGAAATCAAAATCCCCAAAACTCTCTTCTCTTCCAAACCCCCAAAACCTCCATTCATGACCAAGCTCAAGAACAAGCTATGGAGGTGGATTCTTGGAGTTTTCTTCTCCGATTTTTGTGGGCTTTCTAATTTATAAGGTATGGTAATCCTTCATCCCTATATAACCATTGATCTATGGAGTCCTTTCAAAGATTTTTCCCAACATGATTCTAAGTGAAAAATCATATCTTTCAATCTAGCCATGGGTTCTTTCTCAAATTGATTTCAAAAGCATTCTAATGATTTATATATGTTTATCTACTGATTTTATGGTGAATTTCTATCAAATTTCATTAAAACCTATGATCCTCCCAATTTCTCAAATTGGCCTATAATGTGGTTCTTGTGGTCTTGATGATAAGATGGTTAGATTATGTTTAGATTATAATGAATTGCTTAGTTCTATATTACTTTATGTGAATTGATTATGAATTGATCAAGATTATCATTATCTTGGAGATTTGGTAAGTTGACCTATTTCCTCTAATTAAATTAGAATGTATATTGAATTGTGTTGATTGGTATGGTCCACTTATGGTGCAATGTTTACATTCTTGTACATGTTTATGTGTTATGATCATGGCCTTAAAGGCATTAGATGCAAGATGAATTTATATGAGTGACTTCCATGTTTATTAAGTTGAGGATTTAACCGTGATTCTAATATCATGTTCTAAGTGAACTGTTGTTATGTGAATTATATGAATAGCCCTCCAAACTAGTTGCATGACCTAGGTGTGGAGATGATTTCATCTGAATATGTGTCATGATCATGTTAGGGTTAGGTGTGGTCGATATGTCTAATTATGAAATATATTCTTGTAGCATGACCCTTACTTATATGAACCCTACATGAATGTGTAATCAAAGTATGCTAGGAGTGTTCTATTCTTTTGTTGAATATGTACTTGCCTCCTATGATATAATGTGAGTGTGTGTAGTCTATAGTCTTTAATAATCTAGATGTGTTTGACTCAAGACTTGAATAATGTTGTACATTTGTTGTAATTTTTATAGGGTGGCTTCCTCAATACTATGTGATAGCCATTATGTGATCATGTTCACCAATGTGTACACGTACACTTCATGTATATCTATAAGTAGGGTAGATTTATGATGATTAAGGAAAGGATAGTTGTCCTATGCATCATTACCTATTTCTATGCATGTGAAGTATATGATTAATGAAGTTATGAACATGTGCGACTAGAGGTGTTATGTGAAGGTAGATCTCACATTGTATGCACACACACATAATGTATGATTGCATGAATATGTGAAAGAACATTCTCACATGAATTATGATCTATGATGAAAGGACATTATCATCTTAGAATCCTTTTAGCAATATGATGTATGAAGGAGCAATCTCCTTAAGCATTCTTTATGAATTAACACACTAAAGGCTTAAATATATTTAAATGGGAGTTAGAGCCTAGCACCGACGGAACATGACAAATGAGAGTGGAGGCTTCACGTTAATAATTCTGGCTTCCCGCAAAGAGAACCTTCATGTTAGCAAGTCCGGGTTCCCAACATAGATGTTGTCTCATGAGATGGAAACCAATACGTTAGCAAGTCAAGGTTTCTAGAAGCAAACTCCTTGTTCCATAACTACGTGCCCTCATAGGTTTTAGCTTAGTGGATCCACTAGAATAGATATATTGTATGAAGGTCCTACCTTTGAAAGTAGTACCCTCTTTTTTCGGTGTAGGAGTAGAACACCAGATTCCATGTAGCTCACATTGTCTTTGTCGGTCTTTGTTATGTCTCCCGAAGGTTAAGAAATGAACTAATATAAGAATATGAATTCCAATCAAATTCCTTTAGAGGTGTACTTAGTATAAGGAGGACTATGGACCCTATCTATGCATTGCACTAGATGACTTCAAGAAAGGATAGGCTTAGAGCCTCTTATGAAGGAAAGACTTATGTTATGTATGACTTGTATGAGTGCATGTTAAAGTGACCTTGTTATGTCAAGACATGAATTATGACTATGCATGTGAATTACACTCATGACTCTTAAATGAGTTTACTTAGTATATGTGGGGGTATGGGACTCCATGTGTACATTGCACAAGTAAGCTTGTAAAGGGGTCTGAGCGTGGTTTACTTATTATATAAACTAAGTGAGTTTGTGCCTAAAGTGTAGGAGGTATGATAATGTCTTCCTATGATGTTATGATGTACGATGAGTCCTTATATGATGTTATGAAGTATGTGGCATTATGTATAGTTATAAATGAAAGTGTTATGACTTGTTAAATATGTTATGCCTAGTCTAGGGTGACTTCTTAGGTACACTTGGTGGAAGTAGTATTATGGGATGCAACCTACATATTGCACTAATGTGATTTAGGAGTTGTATGTGAAGTTTATGTCTATCATGTGCTTATGACATTTGAATATATGTGGTTGTGTTTATAAAGCATATCTATGAAAGGCTATTGTAAGGTGATACATTGTAATAAGTACACTTGAGGGTTACTTAAGGAAAGAAGAAAGATAAAAGAGAGGTAATGAGTTGTATGTATTGAATATGCCTCAAAGTATGATAAATGACTTTATGTGCTATTATGAGTAGTATCCATGTCTATATGATGTATGTGAACTATATTGAGCTTAAATGTCCTGATGTTTATGAAGTTAAATAAAAAGACATGATGCATGATTTCTAACTAAATGTCCTCTTTGAATGTATGTTTTTACATTGTTGCCATAATTAGTGCATACTTGTACTAATTCCATTCTTCTTCATCTTTTTACACAAAGTGTAGGTGGTGATGGCTAGAGGATGTCTCTTAAGTGAAGACCTTGGGTAGATCTCCCAAGTTCAAGTAAAGGAGCCCGTATGATTCAAGGGTTGCCTATGTCAAGATGTTCTTTAAGTTGATGTAATATATTAGGCTTATATTTTATGTTGTTAAGGTTTGTGTCCCTATTCTATTCTATTGGGTTATTTCTTAAGATGGCAAAGAGATTTAGAGTCTAATTATGTACTTATGATATTTTATTTATAAATGAAGTGTTGTTCTAGCATATGATGTGTTATGAAAAGTTTTAAATTTCCGCTATTTTTACGATTATGCAATAAAAGTTGTCTAAGGGCTTGTCTTAGACCTCCGAGAGGTCGATGACTCCATGTGACGACTCAAGAGTGATCCTATCTTCTACGGTGTACTTGTGGGTCATAACACTAAATGAAGTATGTGAATTGTATGGTGCTTAAACTATCAAGTTTTCTGAAGTTTGCACAAAAAGGCATGATGCATGGTTTCCAAGTAAAATATCCCTTTTTAAATGCATGTTTTCCATACTTAGTGCATTCTTGTACTATCACCATTCTTCTTTACCTTTCTACACAAAGTGTAGGTAATGGATGCTTAAAGGATGTCTCTAAGTTGAAGGGATTCATATTTGATTCCCAAGCTCAATGAAGGGGATCCTTAAGTTCAAGGGTTTCCTATGCAAGTGTCTATAAAGTCTTGTAATAGTTTAGTTTATGAATTTATGATGAATGGGCAGTGTCCCTACTATACTCTAATTGTAACAACCCTAAAAATGGCTATGCTAAGTAATGTTTAATGTGTCTAGAATGCCTGCGATTAGACCGGGTTCACACGGATTGATGCGCGTAGAACCAGACCTCTGAACCCTTGCAACAGCCAAGCCAACTAACTTGGTGAATTATTTGAGCTAGGAAAGGTTGGGTCCAGCCATGTAGGGCACCCGAATATGAAGATCTACCCGGATGAGTCTTAACCGGACTTTAAAAAGGGTAATCTTAAGTTTGAAGGGTCTAGGGGTAAAATGGTCTTTTCCCAGGCTAGGGGTAGTATTGTAATTACCCTAAATATTTAATTAATTAATTATTTAATATGATGGAGGGGCAATTTGGTAAAAAGGGCCGAAATTGTCCCTTTGAGAGAAATCTTGCTCCACCCGGGTTCGAACCTAGGTGGAAGCAATGATTTAATTTGACTTATTTAATTTGGTTATATGTATTTTGCGTATTACGTTGTTGAAACTCACAACCGACTAGCGTATTACGTTTTGCTTAACATTTTCGGATTGCATTCTCGTTTGTGTTTTGCGTGCAAGTTCTTCAAGTGTGAAGAACTTCTGTTTTTTTCTGATTTTTTCTCACGTTTGGCAGCCAGAAAGAAAGTGTGAAATGAGAGAGAGATAGACGTGAATTTGGAGAAGTTTTGGGCAGCAAGTTCAAGTGTTGAACAACGTTAAAATCAGGTATGGGTTTTCTTACTCTTGGTCCCTTTCCCAAGAGACCCTTAAGAATCATATAATTCTATTCCGAAACTAGGATTGTTCCCCATTACATGTTCCCTGTCACTAGCTCCTATCACTGATCTTAGGTTGGTATGTTTGCTGGTAGATTAGGTATGAAGTGTGATTTTCGTGATAATATGTTCATGATTATGTGTTCGGAATTGTATGAACGATGAAGTATGTCTGCCAAAATTTCGTGAAAAATGTATGTGTATGCCGTGACATGATTTTCGGTTTTAAGCCTTAAAAATGATATGTTTTTATGGTTGAATTTGATGTGCGAATGTTTGTGTAAATCATGAGGTGTAAAAGTGGTGTAATGTTGCTGGATTTAATGGTAATTCTTGGCTGAATATAATCATAAAAAGATTACGCTTAAAGATGCACCAAATGATCCACGAAATGCCTTAAGAATTAACATATGAATGATGGGAAAAAAAGAAGCTAAAAATAGTGAACAAATTTCCAGCATTTGGTAGGTTGGGTTCGGCCAAACAAAGTGGTACAAAATGCAATGAAAAATGAATGTAAAATAAGTGAGATCACTAAGGATTGAACCCAAGACATCATTACATGAAAGCTACAAAAAAATCAACAAAAGATTGGGAGGAAAATGGATTGGAAGAGACCAAATTTCCAGCTTGTCTCGGCCAAGAATGAGGAAAATTAGCTATGTTTTTTTAAAAAAAATTAAATGTGAGGTCATTGGGGATTGAACCCATGACCTTTCCAAATGAAGATTACATAAAAATTTCATGAGAAAAATGAAACAAAAATTAGATGTGGTGAGTGGGGATTGAACCCACAACCTCTTGAATGGTTGAGACAGTTAGGAGAAAAATAAAGGAGAAAATAAATGTGGAGAGTGGGGATTGAACCCACAACCTCTTGGATAGGTGAGAAAGTTAAGAGATAAAATAAAAGAAAAATAATGAGCTTGTGGGGGATTGAACCCACAATCTCCTTGCCTTAAAACAAAAAAAAGTAGAGGAGAACAAGAAAGAAATATTATGGGTTGATGGGAATCGAACTAGGGTCTCCCAAATCAGAAAAATGCAATTATCAAGTTTAAAATAAGATTAAGTGTTGTCCAAGGGATTCGAAATTGAGTTCCCTTGCCCAATTTCGTATTGACACATAAGTGATACGTAAGTAAATATTTAATGAATGTTGCCTCTAAAGATCGAAATCAATATCTTGGCATATCTACAAGATGCATAAGTCTTGTACCACATAATCTTTGGTAAACATGAATCACTTAGACAAACTATAAATAAAGCCTCATGGCTTGTGTGTGTGGACTCATAAGTCTAGCATACGTTTAAAAGTAAGTGAGCCTAAGATGTATTTGATAAAATGATGTAACCCTAGAAGGGTTAAGTAAGAGTATGAAACACACTAAATGGCCAAGTGCATTGGCATATGATGAAATGAACATTCATGTGAAGGGGTGAGTAATTATGAAAAGCAAATGTGTTAAAGTTAATGAATGAGGTGACAATATGATAAGAGGATAATGTGAAAGATGAGAGCAATCTCAAATGATCCTAAGTAAATGTTACCAAAACGTACTCACCTATGAGAGTGTAAAGTTAATGAAGAGACCAGTCTCTATGAACACTCTAATGAAAGTATTGAAGTTAATCCATACTTAATACTAATGATGAGATGAGAAATCATCTAATGAGCTATGATGTCCTCATGCTAGAAGCCAGCTTCCATGATGTATGAGTTGAATGTAATGGAACTTTATACTGAGCACCGATAGGCTAGATATGAGCGATAATGCCTTCCTTCGGGAAGGGCGGAGGTTCATGTAACTCTCATGAGATGAGACTTTCCGGCATGCCGGGTATGGGTCTCCTTATGTCTTCTAGTCTTTGAACCTATACTGCCAATATAGGGATCTAGCAGGGTTCAATTCCCTATATACGCTAGCATGTTTTGGTTCACTTTGGCCGGTGATTCCACCTCTTTTTGGTGTGGGGATTAAACATTGGATTTCATGATGCTCACATGATCTATGTCGGTTAAGGTTAAAGTTCCCAAAGAAAGAATGAGGCCAGCCTCAAAGAATACACATAATGAAATGAACGATACCAAAGGTGTTAGGATAGGATAATCAAGAGGTGAGCTAGACTTAAGTAATGACACTAGGTTATTCTTGGTCATTGCACAGTGAACCCGATGAGAGTCTTAAACTACATCCTAGGTATGCTTGGTGGTTGCACTAGTATATGAAAGAATGAAAATGAAGTACGTATGAATGAATGAAGCAGACTGTGTGTTTGCGAAAGAAGGCTCCCTAGTGGAGGTCCCATATGTTGAGCCCTCATTTTGGGAAGTCCTAATGTCAAGTCCATGATTCCAAGGTCTCATGGCATACGAAAGAATGATATGAACTATGTGATATGATATGTGCAATACGTTATGTCCTATTTGCGAAATGCTAAGTATGATGATGCATGTTACTCTCATGGCATGACTTTCCTAATCTGAATTTGGCAAGTCCACTGACTTGACTCTCCATAATTCATATCGATAGGAAAGACCTCTTCTTAATCATGCATGTCCTTGGTGTGTGCTTTCATATACCCATACTAAGTACAAGTGTGTACTAATCCCATACAACTCTACATTTTTTAGGTGCAGGCCAGGTGGACGTTAGAGCTTACAGGTCGACGCTGAAGCTATCCGTACGTAGAGCATTCATCCGGACTTAGTAGGCCCTCATGCTTTCGAGGACGCTTGCCTATTATATTATAGCTTAGATATAGGTTTGACTTAGTGGAGTATGTTCCACTAGCATTTCTTTCTCATCTTATTTCAAACATTTTATTGGTGCCATTTTGGCAAGTATACACTTAATGCAGTATTGAACTATTTCTTTCATTTGATGATCTTATTATTAGATGGTTGATTGTGAACGTTTATGAGTTTAAGTAGAATGTCTTATATGAATGTTAAGCAATAAAAAGTTCAAATTTTCCGCTAAAATTAACCTAGATGATGGAACGATGACGTATGTAGGCTTGTCTGTGACCTCTGAGAGGTCAACGACGTTGGTCTCGTCTGGGGTCTAAACTCTGGTCGTGACAGTTCCTAAAATGAGGGCTCAACATATGGGACCTCAACTAGGGAGCCTTCTTTAGCAAACACAGAGTCTGCTTCATTCATTCATACGTACTTCATTTCATTTCATTCATAGGCTAGTGTAAACACCAGCTATACCTAGGATGTAGTTTAAGACTCTCATTGGGTTCCCTGTGCAATGACTAAGAATGACCTAGCGTCATTACAAAAGTCTAGTTCACCTCATGATTATCCTAACCTAACACCTTTGGTATCGTTCATTTCATTGTGTGCATTATATGAGGCTGGCCTCATTCTTTCTTTGGGAACTTTAACTTTAACCGACATAGATCATGTGACCTCCATGAAATCCTGTGTCTACCCTATACCAAAAAGAGGTGGAATCATCGGCCAAAGTGAAACCAAAACATTCTAGCGTATATAGGGAATTGAACCCTGCTAGATCCCTATGTTGGCTGCATAGGTTCAAAGACTAGGAGATATAAGGAGACCCATACCTGTCTGGATGGACAGTCTCATCTCATGAGAATTACACGAACCTCTGCCTTCCCGAAAGAAGGAATCGCCACTCATAGCTAGCCTATCGGTGCTCCGTACAAATTCCATTACATTCATCTCATACATCATAGAAACTGGCTTCTAGCATGAGGACATCATTGCTCATTAGATAATTTCTCATCTCATCATTAGTATTAAGTATGCATTAACTTCAATACTTTCATTAGAGTGTTCATAGAGACTGGTCTCTTCATTAACTTTACACTCTCATAGGTGAGTACGTTATGGTAACATTTACTTAAGCTCATTTGAGATTGCTCTCATATTTCACATTAGCCTCTTATCATGTTGTCACCACATTCATTAGTCTTAGCACATTTGCCCTTCATAATTACTCACCCCTTTTTACGTGAATGTTCATTTCATCATATTCCAATGCACTTGGCCTTTTAGTGTGTTTCACACTCTTACTTAACCCTTCTGGGGTCTCATCATTCATCACATAACATCTTAGGTTCACTTACTTTATAAACATATATTGTACCTATGAGTCCACACACACAAGCCATGAGGCTTCATTCATAGTTCATTTAAGTGATTTATATTGCCCAAGATTATGTGGTACAAGACTTATGCATCTTGTAAGTATGCCAAGGTCTCAATTTGATTCCTATAGGTAGCATTCATTAATTATTTAATCACGTAAGACTTATGTGTCAATACGGAATTGGGAAAGGGAACCCGATTTCAAATCCCTTGAGCAACACTTAATCTTATATTAAACTTGATAATTGCATTTTTCAGATTTGGGGGATCCTAGTTCGATCCCCATCACTCCCATAATATTTCCTTTCTTTTCCTCCTCTCTTTCTCGTTTATGGCAAGAAGGTTGTGGGATCAATCCCCCACAAGCTCATTCTTTTTCTCTTAATTTATCTCTTAACTTTCTCACTTATCCAAGAGGTTGTGGGTTCAATCCCCACTCACCACATTTATTTTTCATCCTTTATTTTTCTCCTAACTCTCTCATCTATTCAAGAGGTTGTGGGTTCAATCCCCACTCACCACATCTATTTTTCCTCCTTTATTTTTCTCCTAACTCTCTCATCTATTCAAGAGGTTGTGGGTTCAATCCCTACTCACCACATCTATTTTTTCTCCTTTATTTTTCTCCTAACTCTCTCATCTGCCAAGAGGTTGTGGGTTCGAATCCCACATACCTCATTTTTATTATTTCTTTATTTCATTCTTCTCCTCTCTCCTTCATCCGTCCAAGAGGTTGTGGGTTCGAACCCCACACGCCTCACTTCATTTTCTTTCATTTTTCCCCTAACTTTTCACTTGAGCTTTACCCCCATTTCGAATCCCCCTTACCATATTTTATTATTTAATTTTTTTATGACATGTATATGGTGTGGTCTTGGTTTCAATCCCCACTGACCTCAAGTATTTAAAAAAATATTTTAAAACGTGATTTTTTTGCAGTAAGCTTCCCAAAAACAAATTTCCAGAATACTGGAAATTTGTTCACCCTCTTTGTATTCCATTTTCTCAACTTTTAGATGTTAGATTTAGGATATATTTTTGTGTAACATCTAGTGCATCTTTAGGTGAGTTTTCATGATTATTTTTGAGAATTTAATCACCTTTTTGCAGTCCATTTTCTCACCCTCTTTCACGTTATACATCAAGACATTTCGAGTAGTTTTTTGGGAGATCTTTAGGTGCATTTTCAAGGTTACTTTCAATCAAGAATTATCATTCAATTCAGCAACTTTGAACTGATATGAACATCACGTTTTTAACATATTTATATACGTAAATACAATATTTTAACATGTAAAAATCCAGGCTTCAAACCATGGCTAACTCACGGCACACACATGCACAATCAAGTTAACGTAATTCACTTTTTTGGAACACATCTTTCATTTCTCACATAATTTCTGAATACACATTCAAACACATAATCACAACCAGCCCTAAAATCATCTACAAGAATTCATACCAACGCATACATTAAATCTTTCAAAGGATCTAATGACAGGGGCATGCAACGGGGACAACCTTAGTTTTTTTACTGGAATTAAGCTGAACATAGGGGTCTATTGGGAAAGGGACCAAGATGGAAGAAAACCCATACCTTAATTTCATTTAACACTTGTTTCAATGCTGCCGATTCCCACGACACCACTGCCTCACCACCCAAAATCCCAAAAACAATCCGTCGAGAAGAATGTTGTTGATTTTCGTTTTTAGCTTAGCTTTTCGTTTGAGTTCTTATGTGTAAGTTCTTCAAGAGTGAAGAACTATTATTTTCAGTTCTTTTACTGATAAAAATGTGAGTATGAGAGGATTAGGATTAGGAGAGTTAGGTGGAGACTTAGTCAAACTAGGACTCCTCATTATTTATTAATTTTATTATTATTATTATTTTATTAAAAATCTAATTTTTCCTTTAATTAAATCAGCAATTAAATATTAATTAATTCACTAAATAAAATAAATCAAATTAAATCATTGCTCCCACCTAGGCTCGAACCCGGGTGGAGCAAGATTTTGCTCAAAGGTCAATTTGGCCCTTTCTACCCAAATTGCCCCTCCACCATATTAATTAATTAATTAATTAATTAATTAATTAGGGTAATTACAATACTACCCTTAGCCTGGAAAAGATCATTTTACCCCTACATCCTCCAAACCTAAGATTACCCCTTTTAAGTCTGGTAAGACTCATCCGGGTGAATCTCTCCAATTCGGTCGCCCTACATGGTTGGTTCTCACCTTGCCTAGCTCAACTAACTCACCAAGTTGGTTGGCTAGGCTAGTGCATAGGTTCTGAGGTCTGGTTCTACGCGCAACAAGTCGTGTGAACCCGGTCTAATCCATGCATTCTAGGTGCGTTTAAGCATTACTTAGCATAGTTATTTTCGGGTTGTTACATTATCCCCCCCTTAGGAACATTCATCCCCGAATGACACTACTCTTTACTAGCAACAAGGAAGTCATCTATAGAACGTATGCATACATAGGCAATTCAAAACTCCTCATTGGTGAATATATTATTCACACATTAACATGACGGTGCACATCCTTGAAACCTACTAGCAGCTTCACATTAATAGACTAAGGAACTCTTTCCTAAACTTGTCTCATCAAAGTATACAACATAAGTAAACATATAAGTCACACCAATAAGCAACCAACATGATTACTCAAACATATTAACCTCATACTATTGTATAAACACCATACACAGTCAAATACATGAAAGACTAATTAAGGCTACGCACCCGAGACTTCACCAGAAGTGCCTTCCCTTGCACCCCTAGAGTTGAGTCCGAAGAATCGTTGCCTCCTTGGAGCCTCTTCACTTGGACCATAAAGCTGAACTCTCTCCTTCCCTTGTTCTTGAATTCTCCTATTCGGACAATCCTTTACCATGTGATCCAGTTCGCCACAACTGTAACAAGCGTTAGAGCCCGTCATACACTCTCCTCCATGCAGTTTGCCACACTTCCTATAAGGTGGCCTCTCCTGAGGTGTATCTACTTCATTGTTTCTCTTAACTCTGGACTCGTAATCCCAATCGTAGCGACCCTTGGATGAACTTGACTCTCCTTGGTGGGAGAGTCCCTTCTTAAACCTGGGCTTATCCCTGATTTCAGTACTACTCTTCCTTGAAAAATTCTCCTCAGCTTGCCTTGACCTGTTCCCTACCCTAGTGTGCTTCCTCTTCCTGCCTTCCTCCACTTGCTGCACATGGACCATAAGCCTGGAAAGGTCCATGCTGTCATGCAGCATAGCTTCCTACACTCCTCCTCGAGATCCTCAGCAATCCCTGTCAAGAATCTACTCATCTCGTCCCTGCTGTTAGATAAAAGAGAAGTGGCATACCTGAAAAGTTTTACGAACTTCAGGGAGTAATCCCTAACTGACATCGAGCCCTGCTTAAGGTTGATGAATTCCTCAACCTTAGCCTCCTTCATTTCTCTGGGAAAGAACCGCTCCAGAAAAGCCATCTTGAAAAGATCTCAAGTCATAGGACCTCCTCCTAAGGACCTGTTATCCTGCCACATCTTATACCAGGATTGAGTTACATCCTTTAGCTGGTAGGATGCTAGATCAGCCTTCTCCACCTCAGTCAAACCCATTGCACACAGTATCTTGTAGATCTCATCCACAAACTCTTGGGGATCCTCCACAGTCTTTGATCCAGTGTAAACGAGAGGATTCATCCTCGTGAAGTCCCTTAACCTGCTAGCCATGGTGCTAGCAGGTGGGTTCTCTCTGGGAACACCTCGTTACTCCGCCTGGGCTGTCATAGCTTGATCTTGTAAAGTGATGGCTTGGGGCATCTTATCCAGGGTTGTACTTACTTCTCCATCTGTCAATCCAGCTGGGTTAACAGGCATCTCCATTTTAGTAGCTGGGGCATGGGGTGGAACTTGGTTGCCCCCAGCAGCTGCTCCTCCTCTTCCCCGACCAGCGTTCCTCCTTGTGTTCATTTTCTGAAAGATAAGAAATGATGTTACATAAGCTCATAACACCAAGAAATCAGACATTAAGGAAAACAATATAAGATCAAAAGAAGGGAAAGTTTCCTGCGCATCATGCAGACTCTAATTCATAATAGTGGTGCACTTCACTATCATAAGTTAGAAACTACTCGATGTGGTTGATGTGAACTTATTATCCTTGGAATTTAACCTAATGCTCTGATACCAACTTTGTAAGGACCGGAATGTAGACCCCAGACGAGACCGGCGTCGTTGCCTCTCAGAGGTCGTAGACAAGCCTACATACATCATCCTTACTTCATCTAGGTTAATTTTAGCGGAAACTTTGAACCTTTTTGTTTTCTTATTTCATGTGAAACATATTATTCTTAACATCATAGGCGTTCACAAATCAACCATCTAATATAGAAATAATCAAATGAAAGAAGCAGTTCATAATTGCATTAAACGTATCCTTGCCAAAATGGCACCAACACAAAGTCTGAAATGAAATGGGAAATGAAACACTAGTGGGACATTCCCCACTAGCTAAAACCTACATCTAAGCTAGATAATAACAGTAGACATCCTCAAAAACATGAGGGCCTACCAAATCCGGATGAAAGCTCTACGTCCGGATAACTCGAACGTCGACTCGTAAGCTCTAGCGTCCAGCTGCAGCTGCACCTAAAAGTAGAGAGTTGTATGGGATTAGTACACACTTGTACTAAGTATGGGTATATGCAAGCACACACCAAGGATATGCATGATTAAGAAGAGCTCTTTCCTAACGATATGAATTATGGAAAGTCAAGTCAGTGGACTTGCCAAATCGGTTTAGGAAAGTCATGCTATGATAGTAACATGCATCATCATACATTTCATTTTTGGCAAACATCACATAACATATCGCATATAGCACATAACATGTTACACACATCATATAACATAGTTCATATCATTCTTTCATATGCCATGAGACCTTGGAATCATGGACTTGACATTAGGACTTCCCAAAATGAGGGCTCAACATATGGGACCTCAACTAGGGAGCCTTCTTCAGCAAACACAGAGTCTGCTTCATTCGTTCATACATACTTCATTTTCATTCATTCATATACTAGTGCAATCATCAGTCATACCTAGGATGAATTTTAAGACTCTCATCGAGTTTGTTGTGCAATGACCAAGAATAACCTAGTGTCATTACTTAAGTCTAGCTCACCTCTTGATTATCCAATCCTAACACCTTTGCTATCGTTCATTTCATTATGTGCATCGTTTGAGGCTGGCCTCATTCTTTATTTGGGAACTTTAAACTTAACCGACATAGACCATGTGAGCATCATGAAATCCAGTGTTTAATCCCCACACCTAAAAGAGGTAGAATCACCGGCCAAAGTGAACCAAAACATGCTAGCGTATATAGGGAATTGAACCCTGCTAGATCCCTATATTTGCAGTATAGGTTCAAAGACTAGGAGATATAAGTAGACTCATACCCGGCATGCCAGACAGTCTCATCTCATGAGATTTACATGAACCTCCGCCCTTCCCAAAGGAAGGCATCACCACTCATAGCTAGCCTATCGGTGCTCAGTATAAAGTTCTATTACATTCAACTCATACATCATGGAAGCTGGCTTCTATCATGAGGACATCATAGCTCATTAGATGATTTATCATCTCATCATTAGTATTAAGTATGCATTAACTTCAATACTTTCATTAGAGTGTTCATAGAGACTGGTCTCTTCATAAACTTTACACTCTCATAGGTGAGTACGTTTTGGTAACATTTACTTAGGCTCATTTGAGATTGCACTCATCTTTCACATTAGCCTCTTATCATATTGTCACCTCATTCATTAGCTTTAACACATTTGTTTTTCATAATTACTCACCCCTTCACGTGAATGTTCATTTCATCATATACCAGCACACTTGGCCATTTAGTGTGTTTCAGACTCCTACTTAACTCTTCTAGGGTTACATCATTTTATCACATACATCTTAGGCTCACATACTTTTAAACGTATGCTAGACTTATGAGTCCACACATACAAGCCATGAGGCTTTATTCATAGTTTGTCTAAGTGATTCATGTTTACCCAAGATTATGTGGTACAAGACTTATGCATCTTGTAGATATGCCAAGATATTGATTTCGATCTTTAGAGGCAGCATTCATTCAATATTTACTTACGTATGACTTATGTGTCAATACTGAATTGGGCACGGGAACCCAATTTCGAATCCCTTGGACAACACTTAATCTCATTTTAAACTTGATAATTGCATTTTTCAGATTTGGGAGATCATAGTTCGATTCCCATAAACCCCATAATATTTCTTTCTTGTTCTCCTCTCTTTTTTTTCGTTTTAAGGCAAGGAGGTTGTGGGTTCAATCCCCCACAAGCTCATTATTTTTCTTTTAATTTATCTCTTAACTTCCTCACCTATCCAAGAGGTTGTGGGTTCAATCCCCACTCTCCACATTTATTTTCTCCTTTATTTTTCTCCTAACTCTCTCATCCATTCAAGAGGTTGTGGGTTCAATCCCCACTCACCACATCTATTTTTCCGCATCAGTCAACCTAGCTGGATTAACTGGTATGGCCACTCATTCAGCTAGAGCCTGGGGTGGAACTTGGTTTCCCCCCAGCAGCTGCTCCTCCTCTTTCCCGACCAGCGTTCCTTCTTGTGTTCATTTTCTGGAAAAAAAGTATGAATTGATGTTAGACACGCTCATAACACCAAGAAATCAGACATTAGAAAACCACGATAAGATTAGAAGAAGGGAAATTTTCCTACGCATCATGCAGTCTCTAATTCATGATAGTGGTGAACTTCACTACCATAAGTTAGAAACTACTCGATGTGGTTGATGTGAACTTATAATCCTTTGCATGGACTGGCTTCATAGTTGTTATACTCGTGTGGATTGCCGTAGTAGGGTTGTGAGATTTCATTTCCCTAATGAGGTAGAGCTAGTCTGGGAGGGGTACAACTCGAGTCGTCCTAATCCCTTGATTTCAAACCTTAAAGCCAATAAAATGATGTCCAAGGGATTACTATGTCATCTTGTGAGTGTCAATGATTTAGATAATGACATTCCTTCTATAGACTCAGTGCCTGTAGTGAATGAGTTCCCAGATGTGTTTCTTGATGATATTCCTGAAGTTCCTCCCCCTCGAGATATTGACTTTGGTATAGACTTAGAACCTGATACTGAACCAATTTCGATTCCTCCTTACAGAATGGCTCCAGCTGAACTCAAAGAGTTGAAGCTGCAGTTAAAAGATCTCACTGATAAGGGTTTCATTCAGCCGAGCATATCCCCTTGGGGTGCTCCATTGTTGTTTGTGAAAAAGAAGGATGGAACCCTTAGAATGTGTATCGATTATCGGCAGCTCAACAAAGTCACTATAAAGAATAAGTATCCACTTCCCAGAATAGATGACTTGTTCGATCAGCTCCAAGGGTCAGTTTTTTCTCAAAGATTGATCTTCGTTCAGGGTATCATCAGCTTAGGGTTAGGGATGTAGATATCCCAAAGACAACCTTTCGTACCCGTTCTGGTCATTATGAGTTCTTAGTCATGTCATTTGGTCTCACTAATGCACCAGCTGCATTTATGGACCTTATGAATCGAGTCTTCCATGAATACCTTGATTCTTTCATCATAGTATTCATTGATGACATCCCCATCTACTCTAAGACCAAGGAAGAGCATGAACAACATTTGAGACTAACCTTGAAGGTACTTAGACAACATCAGTTGTATGCCAAATTCAGCAAGTGTGAATTCTGGCTTAGATCAGTGACCTTCCTAGGTCATGTTGTGTCCGATCAGGGTGTGGAGGTGGACCCCAGGAAGACTGATATTGTTAAGAAATGGCCAAAACCTCTTACTCCCACCGATATCCGTAGATTTCTGGGATTGACTGGTTACTACCGTAGGTTCGTGGAGGGTTTTTCTTCCATTGCTTCCCCACTAACAGCTTTGACTAAGAAGAAGGACAAGTTCGAATGGACGGAGACTTGTGAGAAGAGTTTCCAGGCGCTCAAGGACTAACTCACTTAAGCCCCAGTACTTACTTTGCCTAAGTGTGGTGAGAATTACACTGTTTATTGTGATGCATCTAGGGTTGGTTTGGGTTGTGCTCTTATGCAGGGTGGTAAGGTGATAACCTATGCGTCCAGACAGCTCAAGGTCCATGAGAAGAATTATCCCACTCATGACCTGGAGTTGGCAGCTGTGGTATTTGCATTGAAGCTGTGGAGGAATTACTTGTACGGAGTGCACGTGGATGTGTTCATAGACCACAAGAATCTCCAGTACGTGTTCACACAGAGAGAGTTGAATCTATGGCAGCAGAGATGGTTGGAGCTGTTGAAGGACTATGATATGAGTGTCCACTACCATCCAGGTAAAGCAAATGTTGTAGCTGATGCTTTGAACAGGTTGAGCATGGGGAGTACAGCCCACGTTGATGATGAGAAGAAGGAGTTGGTGAAGGATTTACACAGACTGGCCAGACTGGGTGTGCGGTTGATGGCTTCTACTAGCGGGGGTTTTTTCAGTTCATCCTAGTTCTGAATCATCCTTGGTAGTTGAAGTCAAGAAGGGTCAGCATCTTGATCTTGTTTTGATGGATTTAAAGGACTCAGTGCTGATAAAGATGAATGAGTCCTTTGCTTTGGGAGGTGACGGCATACTTAGGTACCAGGACAGGCTATGTGTACCAGATGTGGATGATTTGCAGACCAAAATTATTGCAGAGGCCCATGGTTCCAGATATTCGATATATCCAGGTTCCACCAAGATGTATCATGACCTTAAGCAGATCTATTGGTGGGATGGCATGAAGAAGGACATTGCTAAATATGTGGCCAAGTGTCCTAATTGTCAGCAGGTTAAGGCAGAACATCTTAAGCATGGTGGTCTTACTCAGATGATCGAGGTTCCGACTTGGAAGTAGGAGGCCATTAATATGGACTTCGTGCTTGGTCTTCCGAAGACTAGGAGACAGCATGACTCCATATGGGTTATTGTGGACATGATGACTAAGTCTGCCCACTTTATCCCTATGAAGTCTACTTACAGAGACGAGGATTACGCGAGACTCTACATTGATGAGATTATGAGATGGCATGTGATTCTTTTGTCTATCATTTCAGATAGAGGAGCTCAGTTCACTTCACATTTCCGGAGATCCTTCCAGAAGAGCTTAGGCACGCAGGTAAAGCTTAGTACTGCCTTTCATCCTCAGACTGATGGGCAGGCAGAGCGCATCATTCAGACATTGGAGGACATGTTGAGAGCGTGTGTGATTGACTTTAGAGGTAGTTGGAACGACCATCTACCTTTGATAGAGTTTTCATATAATAACAGATATCACTCCAGCCTTGGGATGGCACCGTTTGAGGCACTATATGGTAGGAGGTGTAGGTCTCAAGTTGGGTGGTTCGAGGTTGGAGAGTCATCTATTTTGGGTCTAGAGATCATTCATGAGGCCTTAGAGAAGGTCAGGGTGATTAGGGACAGGTTGGCTACTGCTTACAGTCGGCAGAAGTCTTATGCAGATAACAAAAAACGGCCCTTAGAGTTTGATGTTGGTGACCAGGTCTATTTGAAGATATCACCTATGAAGGGGGTGATGAGGTTTGGCATGAAGGGGAAGTTGTGTCCGAGGTATGTTGGGCCATATAAGATCCTACAGCGTGTGGGTGAGGTGGACTATGAGTTGGCATTGCCTGCGGAGCTAGCTTCTGTTCATCCAGTCTTTCATGTCTCTATGTTAAAGAAATGCCTAGGTGATCCAGCATCGATTCTACCTGTTGAAGGTTTGGGGGTTGATGAAGACTTGTCCTATGAGGAGGTACCTATTGAGATTTTAGACAGACAGATCAAGCGGCTGAGGAACAAGGAGATTTCCACAGTGAAGGTATTGTGGAGGAATCATCTTGTTGAGGGTGCTACGTGGGAGGCCAAGGCCGATATGAGATCCCGCTACCCTCATCTTTTCAGCTCTTGAGTTTAGACTTCCTACTCTTAAGTCTAAGTTTCCTTATCTCCTCTGTTCTTGGTTGTTATTGCTTCATTGTGTATAATACCTATGTTGTGATATGACTGGCGTTATGCTAGATTATAAGAAGTGTCATTTGGGGATGAATGTTCCTAAAGGGGTGATAATGTAACAACCCTAAAAATGGCTATGATAAGTAATGTTTAATGTGTCTAGAAAGCCTGCGATTAGACCGGGTTCACACGGATTGATGTGCGTAGAACCAGACCTATAAACCCTTGCAACAGCCAAGCCAACCAACTTGGTGAGTTAGTTGATCTAGGAAAGGTTGGGTCCAGCCATGTAGGGCACCCGAATATGAAGATCTACCCGAATGAGTCTTAACCGGACTTAAAAAGGGGTAATCTTAAGTTTGGAGGGTCTAGGGGTAAAATGGTCTTTTTCCAGGCTAGGGGTAGTATTGTAATTACCCTAAATATTTAATTAATTAATTATTTAATATGGTAGAGGTGCAATTTGGGTAAAAAGGGCCGAAATTGTCCCTTTGAGAGAAATCTTGCTCCACCCGGGTTCGAACCTAGGTGGGAGCAATGATTTAATTTGACTTATTTAATTTGGTTATATGTATTTTGTGTATTACGTTTTTGAAACTCACACCTTACCCGACTAGTGTATTACATTTTGCTTAACGTTTTCGGATTGCATTCTCGTTTGTGTTTTGCGTGCAAGTTCTTCAAGTGTGAAGAACTTTTGTTTTTTTCTATTTTTTCTCACGTTTGGCAGCCAGAAAGAAAGTGTGAAATGAGAGAGAGATAGACGTGAATTTGGAGAAGTTTTGGGCAGCAAGTTCAAGTGTTGAACAACGTTAAAATCAGGTATGGGTTTTCTTACTCTTGGTCCCTTTCCCAAGAGACCCTTAAGACTCAGATAATTCTATTCCTAAACTAGGATTGTTTCCCATTACATGTTCCCTGTCACTAGCTCCTATCACTGATCTTAGGTTGGTATGTTTGCTGGTAGATTAGGTATGAAGTGTGATTTTCGTGATAATGTGTTCATGATTATGTGTTCGGAATTGTATGAATGATGAAGTATGTCTGCCAAAATTTCGTGAAAAATGTATGTGTATGCCGTGACATGATTTTTGGTTTTAAGCCTTAAAAAATGATATGTTTTTATGGTTGAATTTTATATGCGAATGTTTGTGTAAATAATGAGGTGTAAAAGTGGTGTAATGTTGCTGGATTTAATGGTAATTCTTGGCTGAATATAATCATAAAAAGATTACGCTTAAAGATGCACCAAATGATCCACGAAATGCCTTAAGAATTAACGTATGAATGATGGGAAAAAAAAGTAGCTGAAAATAGTGAACAAATTTCCAGCATTTGGTAGGTTGGGTTCGGCCAAACAAAGTGGTACAAAATGCAATGAAAAATGAATGTAAAACAAGTGAGATCACTAAGGATTGAACCCAAGACATCATTACATGAAAGCAACAAAAAAGCCAACAAAAGATTGAGAGGAAAATGGATTGGAAGAGACCAAATTTCCAGCTTGCTGGAAATTTGGAGTCTCAGCCAACGATGAGGAAAATTAGCTATGTTTTTAAAAAAATAAAATGTGAGGTCATTGGGGATTGAACCCATGACCTTACCAAATGAAGATTACATAAAAATTTCATGAGAAAAATGAAACGAAAATTAGATGTGGTGAGTGAGGATTGAACCCACAACCTCCTGAATGGATGAGAGAGTTAGAAGAAAAATAAAGGAGAAAATAAATGTGGAAAGTGGGGAGAACCCACAACCTCTTGGATAGGTGATAAAGTTAAGAGATAAATTAAAAGAAAAATAATGAGCTTGTGGGGGATTGAACCCACAACCTCCTTGCCTTAAAACAAAAAAAAGGAGAGGAGAACAAGAAAGAAATATTATGGGGTTGATGGGAATCGAACTAGGGTCTCCCAAATCTAAAAAAATGCAATTATCAAGTTTAAAATAAGATTAAGTGTTGTCCAAGGGATTCGAAATCGAGTTCCCTTGCCCAATTCCGTATTGACACATAGTCATACGTAAGTAAATATTTAATGAATGTTGCCTCTAAAGATCAAAATCAATATCTTGGCATATCTACAAGATGCATAAGTCTTGTACCACATAATCTTTGGTAAACATGAATCACTTAGACAAACTATGAATAAAGCCTCATGGCTTGTATGTGTGGACTCATAAGTCTAGCATACGTTTAAAAGTAAATGAGCCTAAGATGTATGTGATAAAATGATGTAACCCTAGAAGGGTTAAGTAAGAGTGTGAAACACACTAAATAGCCAAGTGCATTGGCATATGATGAAATAAATATTCACGTGAAGGGGTGAGTAATTATGAAAAGCAAATGTGTTAAAGTTAATGAATGAGGTGACAATATGATAAGAGGCTAATGTGAAAGATGAGAGCAATCTCAAATGAGCCTAAGTAAATATTACCAAAACGTACTCACATATGAGAGTGTAAAGTTAATGAAGAGACCAGTCTCTATGAACACTATAATGAAAGTATTGAAGTTAATGCATACTTAATACTAATGATGAGATGAGAAATCATCTAATGAGCTATGATGTCCTCATGCTAGAAGCCAGCTTCCATGATGTATGAGTTTAATGTAATGGAACTTTATACTGAGCACCGATAGGCTAGCTATGAGAGTTGATGCCTTCCTTCGGGAAGGGTGGAGGTTCACGTAACTCTCATGAGATGAGACTGTCCGGCATGCCGGGTATGGGTCTCCTTATGTCTCCTAGTCTTTGAACCTATACTGCCAATATAGGGATCTAGCAGGGTTCAATTCCCTATATACGCTAGCATGTTTTGGTTCACTTTGGCCAGTGATTCCACCTCTTTTCGGTGTGGGGATTAAACACTGGATGATGCTCACATGATCTATGTAGGTTAAGGTTAAAGTTCCAAAATAAAGAAAGAGGACAGCCCAAAGAATACACATAATGAAATGAACGATACCAAAGGTGTTAGGATAGGATAATCAAGAGGTGAGCTAGACTTAAGTAATGACACTAGGTTATTCTTGGTCATTGCACAGCGAACCCGATGAGAGTCTTAAACTACATCCTAGGTATGACTGGTGGTTGCACTAGTATATGAAAGAATGAAAATGAAGTATGTATGAATGAATGAAGCAGACTGTCTGTTTGCGAAAGAAGGCTCCCTAGTGGAGGTCCCATATGTTGAGCCCTCATTTTGGGAAGTCCTAATGTCAAGTCCATGATTCCAAGGTCTCATGGCATATGAAAGAATGATATGAACTATGTGATATGATATGTGCAATATGTTATGTGTTATTTGCGAAATGATAAGTATGATGATGCATGTTACTCTCATGGCATGACTTTCCTAATCCGAATTTGGCAAGTCCACTGACTTGAATTTCCATAATTCATATCGATAGGAAAGACCTCTTCTTAATCGTGCATGTCCTTGGTGTGTGCTTGCATATACCCATACTTAGTACAAGTGTGTACTAATCCCATACAACTCTACATTTTTTAGGTGCAGGTCAGGTGGACGTTAGAGCTTACAGGCCGATGCTGAAGTTATCCGTACGTGGAGCATTCATCCGGACATGGTAGGCCTTCATACTACACATGGACGATAAGACTGGAAAGGTCCATGCTGTCATGCAGCATAGCTTCCTACACTCCTCCTCGAGATCCTCAGCAATCCCTGTCAAGAATCTACTCATCTCGTCTCTACTGTTAGATAAAAGAGAAGTGGCATACCTGGAAAGTTTTATGAACTTTGGAGAGTAATCCCTAACTGACATCGAGCCCTGCTTAAGGTTGATGAATTCCTCAACCTTAGCCTCCTTCATTTCTCTGGGAAAGAACCGCTCCACAAAAGCCATCTTGAAAAGATCACAAGTCATAGGACCTCCTCCTAAGGCCCTGCTATCCTGCCACATCTTATACCAGGATTGAGCTACATCCTTTAGCTGGTAGGATGCCAGATCAGCCTTCTCCACGTCAGTCAAACCCATTGCACACAGTATCTTGTGGATCTCATCCACAAACTTTTAAGGATCCTCCACAGTCTTCGATCCAGTGTAAACGAGAGGATTCATCATCGTGAAGTCCCTTAACCTGCTAGCCATGGTGCTGGAAGGTGGGTTCTCTTTGGGAACACCTCGTTGCTCCACCTGGGCTGTCATAGCTTGAGCTTGTAAAGTGATGGCTTGGGCCATCTTATCCACGGCTGTCCTTACTTCTCCATCTATCAATCCAGCTGGGTTAACAGGCATCTCCATTTTAGCAGCTGGGGCATGGGTGGAACTTGGTTGCCCCCAGCAGCTGCTCCTCCTCTTCCCCGACCAGCGTTCCTCATTTTGTTCATTTTCTGAAAGATAAGAAATGATGTTACATACGCTCATAACACCAAGAAATCAGAAATTAAGGAAAGCATGATAAAATCAGAAGAAGGGAAAGTTTCCTACGCATCATGCAGACTCTAATTTATGATAGTGGTGCACTTCACTATCATAAGTTAGAAACTACTCGATGTGGTTGATGTGAACTTATTATCCTTGAAATTTAACCTAATGCTCTGATACCAACTTTGTCACGACCGGAATCTATACCCCAGACGAGACCGGCGTCGTTGACCTCTCAGAGGTCGCAGACAAGCCTACATACATCATCGTTACTTCATCTAGGTTAATTTTAGCGGAAAATTTGATCTTTTTTTTTTCTTATTTCATGTGAAACATATTATTCTTAACATAATAGGCGTTCACAAATCAATCATCTAATATAGAAATAATGAAATGAAAGAAGCAGTTCATATTTGCATTAAACGTATCCTTCCCAAAACGGCACCAATACAAAGTCTGAAATGAAATGGGAAATGAAACACTAGTGGGACATTCCCCACTAGCTAAAACCTACATCTAAGCTAGATAATAACAGTAGACATCCTCGAAAACATGAGGTCCTACCAAATCCGGATGAAAGCTCCACGAGGATAACTCCAACATCGATCGTAAGCTCTAGCGTCTAGCTGCACCTGCACCCAAAAATAGAGAGTTATATGGGATTAGTACACACTTGTACTAAGTATGGGTATATGTAAGCACACACCAAGGATATGCATGATTAAGAAGATCTCTTTCCTAACAATATGAATTATGGAAAGTCAAGTTAGTGGACTTGCCAAATTGGTTTAGGAAAGTCATGCTATGAGAGTAACATGCATCATCATACATTTTATTTTTGGCAAATAGCACATAATATATCGCATATAGCACATAATATGTTGCACACATCATATAACATAGTTCATATCATTCTTTCATATGCCATGAGACCTTGGAATCATGGACTTGACATTAGGACTTCCCAAAATGAGGGCTCAACATATGGGACCTCAACTAGGGAGCCTTCTTCAACAAACACAGAGTCTGCTTCGTTCGTTCATACGTACTTCATTTTTATTCATTCATATACTAGTGCAATCACCAGTCATACCTAGGATGAAGTTTAAGACTCTCATCGGGTTTGTTGTACAATGACCAAGAATAACCTAGTGTCATTACTTAAGTCTAGCTCACCTCTTGATTATCTAATCCTAACACCTTTGGTATCGTTCATTCATTATGTGCATTGTTTGAGGCTGGCCTCATTCTTTCTTTGGAAACTTTAACCTTAACCGACATAGATCATGTGAGCATCATGAAATCCAGTGTTTAATCCCCACACCAAAAAGAGATGGAATCACTGGCCAAAGTGAACCAAAACATGCTAGCGTATATAGGGAATTGAACCCTGCTAGATCCCTATATTTGCAGTATAGGTTCAAAGACTAGGAGATATAAGGAGACTCATACCCGGCATGCCAGACAGTCTCATCTTATAAGATTTACGTGAACCTCCGCCCTTCCCGAAGGAAGGCATCACCACTCGTAGCTAGCCTATCGGTGCTCAGTATAAAGTTCCATTACATTCAACTCATACATCATGGAAGATGGCTTCTAGCATGAGGACATCATAGCTCATTAGATGATTTCTCATCTCATCATTAGTATTAAGTATGCATTAACTTCAATACTTTCATTAGAGTGTTCATAGAGATTGGTCTCTTCATTAACTTTACACTCTCATAGGTGAGTACGTTTTGGTAACATTTACTTAGGCTCATTTGAGATTGCTCTCATCTTTCACATTAGCCTCTTATCATATTGTCACCTCATTCATTAACTTTAACACATTTGCTTTTCATAATTACCCACCCCTTCACGTGAATGTTCATTTCATCATATGCCAGTGCACTTGGCCATTTAGTGTGTTTCACACTCTTACTAACTCTTCTAGGGTTACATCATTTTATCACATACATCTTAGGCTCACTTACTTTTAAACGTATGCTAGACTTATGAGTCCACACATACAAGCCATGAGGCTTTATTCATAGTTTGTCTAAGTGATTCATGTTTACCCAAGATTATGTGGTACAAGACTTATGCATCTTGTAGATATGCCAAGATATTGATTTCGATCTTTAGAGGCAGCATTCATTAAATATTTACTTACGTAGACTTATGTGTCAATACGAAATTGGGCACGGGAACCCGATTTCGAATCCCTTGGACAACACTTAATCTTATTTTAAACTTGATAATTGCATTTTTTAGATTTTGGAGATCCTAGTTCACTTCCCATCAACCCCATAATATTTCTTTCTTGTTCTCCTCTCTTTTTTTCGTTTTAAGGCAAGGAGGTTGTGTTCAATCCCCCACAAACTCATTATTTTTCTTTTAATTTATCTCTTAACTTCCTCACCTATCCAAGAGGTTGTGGGTTCAATCCCCACTCTCCACATTTATTTTCTCCTTTATTTTTCTCCTAACTCTCTCATCCATTCAAGAGGTTGTGGGTTCAATCCCCACTCACCACATCTATTTTTCCGCATCAGTCAACCTAGCTAGATTAACTGGCATGGCCACTCGTTCAGCTAGAGCCTGGGGTGGAACTTGGTTGCCCCCAGCAGTTGCTCCTCCTCTTTCCCGACCAGCGTTCCTTCTTGTGTTCATTTTCTGGAAAAAAAATACGAATTGATGTTAGACACGCTTATAACACCAAGAAATCAGACATTAGAAAAGCACGATAAGATCAGAAGAAGGGAAATTTTCCTACGCATCATGCAGTCTCTAATTCATGATAGTGGTGCACTTCACTACCATAAGTTAGAAACTACTCGATGTGGTTGATGTGAACTTATTATCCTTGGCATGGACTGGCTTCATAGTTGTTATGCTTCTATGGATTGTCGTACTAGGGTTGTGAGATTTCATTTCCCTAATGAGGTAGAGCTAGTCTGGGAGGGGTACAACTCGAGTCGTCCTAATCCCTTGATTTCAAACCTTAAAGCCAATAAAATAATGTCCAAGGGATTACTATGTCATCTTGTGAGTGTCAATGATTTAGATCATGACATTCCTTCTATAGACTCAGTGCCTGTAGTGAATGAGTTCCCAGATGTGTTTCCTGATGATTTGCCTGGAGTTTCTCCCCCTCGAGAGATTGACTTTGGTAAAGACTTAGAACCCGATACTAAACCAATTTCGATTCCTCCTTACAGAATGGCTCCAGCTGAACTCAAACAGTTGAAGCTGCAGTTAAAAGATCTCACTGATAAGGGTTTCATTCAGCCGAGCATATCCCCTTGGGGCACTCCAGTGTTGTTTGTGAAAAAGAAGGATGGAACCCTTAGAATGTGTATCGATTATCGGCAGCTCAACAAACTCACTATAAAGAATAAGTATCCATTTCACAGAATAGATGACTTGTTCAATCAGATCCAAGGGTCTAGTTTCTTCTCGAAGATTGATCTTCATTCAGGGTATCATCAGCTTATGGTTAGGGATGTAGATATCCCAAAGACAACCTTTCGTACCCGTTATGGTCATTATGAGTTCTTAGTCATGTCATTTGGTCTCACTAATGAACCAGCTGCATTTATGGACCTCAAGAACCGAGTCTTCCATGAATACCTTGATTCTTTCGTCATAATATTCATTGATGACATCTTCATCTACTCTAAAACCAAGGAAGAGCATGAACAACATTTGAGACTAACCTTGTAGGTACTTAGACAACATCAGTTGTATGCCAATTTCAGCAAGTGTCAATTCTGGCTTAGATCAGTGACCTTCCTGGGTCATGTTGTGTCCGATCAGGGTGTGGAGGTGGACTCCAGGAAGACTGAGGTTGTTAAGAACTGGCCAAAACCTCTTACTCCCACCGATATCCGAAGCTTTCTGGGATTGGCTGGTTACTACCGCAGGTTCGTGGAGGGTTTTTCTTCCATTGTTGCCCCACTAACAGCTTTGACTAAGAAGAAGGACAAGTTTGAATAGACGGAGACTTGTGAGAAGAGTTTCCAGGCGCTCAAGGACAGACTCACTTCAGCCGCAGTGCTTACTTTGCCTAAGTGTGGTGAGAATTACACTATTTATTGTGATGCATCTAGGGTTGGTTTGGTTTGTGTTGTTATGCAGGGTGGTAAGGTGATAACCTATGCGTCGAGACAGCTTAAGGTTCATGAGAAGAATTATCCCACTCATGACCTGGAGTTGGCAGTTATGGTCTTTGCATTGAAGTTGTGGTGGAATTACTTGTACGGAGTGCACGTGGATGTGTTCACAAACCACAAGAGTCTCCAGTACGTGTTCACACAGAGAGAGTTAAATCTATGGCAGCAGAGATGGGTGGAGCTGTTGAAGGACTATGATATGAGTGTCCACTACCATCCAAGTAAAGTAAATGTTGTAGCTGATTCTTTGAGCAGGTTGAGCATGGGGAGTACATCCCACGTTGATGATGAGAAGAAGGAGTTGGTGAAGGATGTACACAAACTGGCCAGACTGGGTGTGCGGTTGATGGCTTCTACTAGCGGGGGTGTTTCAGTTCATCCTAGTTCTGAATCATCCTTGGTAGTAGAAGTCAAGAAGGGTCAGCATCTTGATCATGTTCTGCTGGAGTTAAAGGACTCAGTGCTGATAAAGATGAATGAGTCCTTTTCTTTGGGAGGTGACGGCATACTTAGGTACCAGGACAGGCTGTGTGTACCAGATGTGGATGATTTGCAGACCAAAATTATTTCAGAGGCCCATGGTTCAAGATATTCGATACATCCAGATTCCACCAAGATGTATCATGACCTTAAGCAGATCTATTGGTGGGATGGCATGAAGAAGGACATTGCTAAATATGTGGCCAAGTGTCCTAATTATCAGCAGGTTAAGGCAGAACATCTTAAGCATGGTGGTCTTACTCAGATGATCGAGGTTCCGACTTGGAAGTAGGAGGCCATTAATATGGACTTCGTGCTTGGTCTTCCGAAGACTAGGAGACAGCATGACTCCATATGGGTTATTGTGGACATGATGACTAAGTCTGCCCACTTTATCCCAGTGAAGTCTACTTACAGAACTGAGGATTACGCGAGACTCTACATTGATGAAATTATGAGATGGCATGGGATTCTTTTGTCTATCATTTCAGATAGAGGAGCTCAGTTCACTTCACATTTCCGGAGATCCTTCCAGAAGAGCTTAGGCACGCAGGTAAAGCTTAGTACTGCCTTTCATCCTCAGACTGATGGGCAGGCAGAGCGCACCATTCAGACATTAGAGGACATGTTGAGAGCGTGTGTGATTGACTTCAGAGGTAGTTGGGACGACCATCTACCTTTGATAGAGTTCTCGTATAATAACAGATATCACTCCAGCCTTGAGATGGCACCGTTTGAGGCACTATATGGTAGGAGGTGTAGGTCTCAAGTTGGGTGGTTCGAGGTTGGAGAGTCATCCATTTTGGGTCAATAGATCATTCGTGAGGCCTTAGAGAAGGTCAGGGTGATTAGGGACAGGTTGGCTACTGCTTACAGTCGGCAGAAGTCTTATGCAGATAACAGAAAATGGCCCTTAGAGTTTGATGTTGGTGACCAGGTCTATTTGAAGATATCACCTATGAAGGGGGTGATGAGGTTTGGCATGAAGGGGAAGTGGAGTCCGAGGTATGTTGGGCCATATGAGATCCTACAGCGTGTGGGTGAGGTGCCCTATGAGTTGGCATTGCCTGCGGAGCTAGATTCTGTTCATCCAGTCTTTCATGTCTCTATGTTAAAGAAATGCCTAGGTGATCCAGCATCGATTCTACCTGTTGAAGGTTTGGGGGTTGATGAAGACTTGTCCTATGAGGAGGTACCTATTGAGATTTTAGACAGACAGATCAAGCAGCTGATGAACAAGGAGATTTCCATAGTGAAGGTATTGTAGAGGAATCATCTTGTTGAGGGTGCTACGTGGGAGGCCGAGGCCGATATGAGATCCCGCTACCCTCATCTTTTCAGCTCTTTAGGTTAGACTTTCTACTCTTAAGTCTAAGTTTCCTTATCTCCTCTGTTCTTGGTTGTTATTGCTTAATTGTGTATAATACCTATGTTATGATATGACTGGCGTTATGCTAGATTATAAGAAGTGTCATTCGGGGACGAATTTTCCTAAAGGAGGGGATGATGTAACAACCCTAAAAATGGCTATGCTAAGTAATGTTTAATGTGTCTAGAATGCCTGCGATTAGACCGGGTTCACACGAATTGATGCGCGTAGAACCAGACCTCTGAACCCTTGCAACAGCCAAGCCAACCAACTTGGTGAGTTAGTTGAGCTAGGAAAGGTTGGGTCCAGCCATGTAGGGCACCCGAATATGAAGATTTACCCGGATGAGTCTTAACCGGACTTAAAAAGGGTAATCTTAAGTTTGGAGGGTCTAGGGGTAAAATGGTCTTTTTCCAGGCTAGGGGTAGTATTGTAATTACTCTAAATATTTAATTAATTAATTATTTAACATGGTGGAGGGGCAATTTGGATAAAAAGGGCCGAAATTGGCCCTTTGAGTGAAATCTTGCTCCACCCGGATTCGAACCTAGGTGGGAGCAATGATTTAATTTGACTTATTTAATTTGGTGAATTAATTTAATTAATTAATATTTAATTGCTTATTTAAGAAAAAGGAAAATCAGATTTTTATTATTAATTATTATTTATTAATTAATATATTTTATTTGACTAAGTCTTGCCTAAAAGTCCTAGTTCTAAGGGAACACTACCTCACATCTCTCTCTCTCTCTTTCACGTCTATCTCTCTCTCCTCAAACACTCTCTCACGAATCCACATTCTCTCTGGCTGAAAAACGAAACAAAAGATCAGAAAAACAACAAAAAAGTTCTTCACACTTGAAGAACTTACACGCCAAAAATACAAACAACAAGCTAATCCGAAAACGTAAAGCAAAAAGGAAATTCTCGTCGGGTAAGGTGTGAGGGTTCGGTGGTGGACGTTGGGTTAGTGGAGGATTTGGAAGCACTTTGAAGGTGTTGAAAGCTAAAACCAGGTATGGGTTTCTTCCTCTTGGTCCTTTTCCCAAGAGACCCTTAAATCTCAGATGAATCTACTCCGAAAACTAGGGTTGTTCCCCGTTACATGTTCCCTGTCACTAGCTCTTATCAATGATCTTAGATTGGTATGTATGCTGGTAGATATTAGGTATGTAAGGTGATTTTGTGATGAATATGTTCATGAATATGTGTTCGGAATTGTATGACTGATAATCCATGTTTTCTGAAATTATGTGATAATCATGTGTGTGCAACGTGTAAGCCGTGACCTTTGCTTTTCGGATTGAAGTTTGAAATGACATGTTTAGGGGTTGTATTTGTCGTGCACAAACTTGTATAAATCGTCATGTTCATATGAGGTGTATTGTGGCTGATTTGAGTGGAAAACTCTTAGCTAAATGTAGCTATGAAACTACACCTAAAAACATACTAAATGATCCATGAATTACCCTAAGAACTAACGTATAAATGTTGATAAAAGGAGCTGAAAAACATGACCAAATTTCCAGCAATTTGTAAGCTTGGTTTCGGCCAAACAAGGATGAACAATCTGTAATTTTGAAATGAGTGTAAAATAGGTGAGGTCACTAGGGATTGAACCCGAGACCTCACACGTGAAAATCACTAAACACGTAAATGAGAAAATCGGGTTAAGGGGAATCGAACTTGGGTGCCCTTGACTGAAAATGATAATATTTCACTAAGGCATACTGTAATTAATTAACATAAAAAGGAGTGAGGCACACGGGATTCGAACCCGAGTGCCCTTAGCCGACTCTCCTAAACTTAAAAGGAATGGGATTCGAACTCACAACCTCTCGGTCAAACAACAGAGCAAAGAGAAAATTAAAAAAAAATAATAATAATAACAAGATGAGAGGAGTGGGATTCGAACCCACGACCTCTCGGCCGAATGAAGAGAATTAAAGAGAAAAAAAAACGTAAGTGTTATCCAAGGGATTCGAAATCGGGTTCCCTTGCCCAATTCCGTATTGACACATAAGTCGTACGTGAATAAATGTTTAAATGAATGCTGGCTATATGGATCAAAATCGAGATTTTGGCATACATACAAGATGCATAAGTCTTGTACCACATAATCTTGGGTAAATATGAATCACTTAGACAAACTATGAATGAAGCCCATGGCTTGTATGTGTGGACTCATAAGTCTAGTATACATTTAAAAGTAAGTGAACCTAAGATGTTATGTGATGAGATAATGAAACCCCAGAGGGGTCAAGTAAGAGTGTGACACACACAAAAGAGCCAAGTGCATTGGCATACGATGAAATGAACAGTCATGTAAAGTGGTGAGTAATTATGAAGAGTAATTTTGCTAAAGTTAAAAAATGTGGTGACAACATAATAAGAGGCTAACGCGAAAGGTGAGAGAAATCTCAAATGAGCCTAAGTAAGTGTTACCAAAACGTACTCACCTATGAGAGTGTGAAGTTAATGAAGAGACCAGTCTCTATGAACACTCTAATGAAAGTATTGAAGTTAATACATACTTAATACTAATGATGAGATGAGAAATCATCTAATGAGCTATGATGCCCTCATTCTAGAAGCCAGCTTCTATGATGTATGAGATGAATGTAATGGAACTTCATACTGAGCACCGATAGGCTAGCTATGAGTTGTGATTCCTTCTTTCGGGAAGGCAGAGGTTTGTGTAATTCTCATGAGATGAGACTGTCCGTCCAGAAGAGTATGGGTCTCCTTTTATCTCCTAGTCTTTGAACCTATACTGCCAATATAGGGTTCTAGCGGGGTTCGAGTCCCTGTATATGCTAGCATATTTTGGTTCACTTTGGCCGGTGATTCCACCTCTTTTCGGTGTGGGGGTTAAACATTGGATTTCATGATGCTCACATGATCTATGTCGGTTATGGTTAAAGTTCCCAAAGAAAGAATGAGGTCAGCCTCATGTAATGCACACAATAAAATGAACGATACCAAAGGCGTTTGGGTAGGATAATCAAGAGGTGAACTAGACTTATGTAATGACACTAGGTCATTCTTAGTCATTGCACAATGAACCCAATGAGAGTCTTAAACTACATCCTAGGTATAGCTGGTGGTTACATTAGCCTATGAATGAAATAAAATGAAGTACGTATGAATGAATGAAGCAGACTCTGTGTTTGCTAAAGAAGGCTCCCTAGTTGAGGTCCCATATATTGAGCCCTCATTTTGGGAAGTCTTAATATCAAGTCCATGATTCCAAGGTCTCATGGAATATGAACGAATGATATGAACTATGTTATATGATGTGTGCAACATGTTATGTGCTATACGCAATATGTTATGTGCTATTTGCCAAAAATGAAATGTATGATGATGCATGTTACTCTCATAGCATGACTTTCCTAAACCGATTTGGCAAGTCCACTGACTTGACTTTCCATAATTCATATCGTTAGGAAAGAGCTCTTCTTAATCATGCATGTCCTTGGAGTGTGCTTGCATATACCCATACTTAGTACAAGTGTGTACTAATCCCACACAAATCTCTACTTTTAGGTGCAGGTGCAGCTGGACGCTAGAGTTTACGAGTCGACGTTGGAGTTATCCGGACGTGGAGCTTTCATCCGGATTTGGTAGGCCCTCATGGTTCGAAGACACTTACTATTTTATTCTAGCATTAGATGTAGACATTAGCTAGCGGAGTATGTTCCACTAGTGTTTCTTTCCCAGTTGTTTCCAGTATTGTATTGATGCCATTTTGGCAACTTTATATTTTTATTCAGATATGACTATGTCTTTAATTTGATTATCTTGATATTAGATGGTTGTTGTGAATGCTAATGAGTTTATGTAGGTAGTCTTATACTAGCTCGATGTTTCTCACTATAAAGTCTATTTAAACAAAAAGTTCAAATTTTCCGCTAAATTTAACCTAGGTGAAGTAATGATGACGTATGTAGGCTTGTCTATAACCTTTGAGAGGTCAACGACGCCGGTCTCGTCTGGGGTCTAGATTCCGGTCATGACACTAATGATGTTGAGTCTAAGATGGAAAAGAGACTTAGAGTCTTTGACTATGTATTATGATATTTTATATATATAATGGAAGTGATATTCTAGCATATGATGTGCTATGAAAGTTTTAAATTTTCTGTTAAATTTACCTATGAAAATGCGATGAATGTTAACTATGGGCTTGTATAAGACCTCTGAGAGGTCAAATACGCCATGCTACTTCTAGAGGGGTCTCCCTGGTCGTGACACTTATAAGTCAACCCAACAAGATATTAATCCAACACATAAGTAACCCAAAACAATACTTGTGTAATGCAAAGAATAGAACTCCATAACCCTATCCAATGCTAAGCATCACACGAAGTCACTTAGTACATGCATAGAACATAATCTCACACTTTACCATAATATGCTTGATTCGTAAGTTCATATAAGACTTGACATAAGGAACATGTAATCAACTTAATCATACAAGCACCCTACTAGAACCATCCCTTAGGATCCCACATGTGCAATGAGTTAGAGAAGTCTCATACCCTCCTTCACCCTATGTAGTAACCTTTAAGACAAGCCCTACTAATAGTTCACATACCTGACTTGTTCATTTACCTCATTACTTTGGGAAAAGAAATGCAATAGCCAACATGAGACCATGTAAGCTACATGGTATCCGGTATTCTCCTCCCACATTGAAAATAGAGGGTTTACACTTGCCTAAGGTGTAACCTTTCGTACATAGCTATCCAAGTAGATCCACTAAGCTATAGTCCTATGTGGGCACATAGATAAGGGTCAAGGAGATTTTTACTAGAAACCTTGACTTACTAGACATGGAGGTTTCCATCTCATGAGAAAACACATATCTTGGGAATTCACACTTACAAAATGTGAAGAAACCCATGTGGGAGGCCAGACTTACTAAACGTGAGACCTCCATCTCATTTACATGCCCTTTCGGTGTGAAGCATTTATTCCCTTTAGTAACCATCACACTCTTCATACAAGATTACATTAGTCTCTTCTAGACCCCTATGTGAACATTTCATCATAATGGCTCATAGGTATTCATAAGTGAGGACTACCCTTTAACTTTAGAAAACCACATACAAGTGAATAAAACTTTCACTCAACACTTTATCATAATCATGAGAAGTTACTATAAATCATATAATAATCATATCTTAACATGCTTGCTTACTTCATATCCAATTCAATAGTCTAGGTTTAAGGATGAGGAATACTTTCTATCAACATCACAACCACACATTAGACATAGAGGCATTACTATCTAAGTAGATCATACTTCATAATTGATTCGAGAAGAATCAATCTTCATACCTTATTGCCCTTTCATTGCCTTCATGCTTCAAATTACCAAAGAATACATAACTAAAGCGTAAACAAGGCATATTCAAGACGTCATGCATAGCAATTATTATTCTACATAGTCATATAATCATCATCTTCCACAATTATCATAGAATTCTAAGATAAAGTGAGTTGACGGTAAGACAATGGTTCAAGGGGAAATCGTGAGTGATTATCAAAAATTAATCCCAATTACATAGTTAAACAATGATAGAAGACCATAATTCATCACAATTGAATCACAAATATCTTTTTGAAAAGAGAACCCATGTTTAGATTGAAACCCTAGTTTTGGGGAAGTTGAAATCATCTTTGAAAGGGCCTCTTGGGGAAAGGAATCCCAAGTGTGAAAGAAACCATACCTTAGTGATGATCTTTCCACGAATTTGAGATGCAAAAATTGGTGAATTAGTCCTTGACTTGGATCTCTAGTGTTCCTTAAATGGAGGTTTGAGTTTGGGAAGAGAGAAGCTAGAGAGAAGTTACAGAGATGTGGGTTTAGGAAATAATGAGGGTGTTAGGTTAGTTAATGAGTTAGAACCCTTTATAGTGTCCTTAAATAACTTAATTGACCACCCCTAATCCCCTAAATAATTTCCTAACGAATTAACTAACTACCCTCTAACTTAGCAAATTAGACAGTGCAGTCGACTCCGCCAACCTACGACCTCCCGTCTACGCCCCGTAGCTCAGTCGACTACCCCGTACTGCATGGGCGTCGTCTGCAACTGAGAGTGGATTTTTCGACCATTTTTGAAAAGTGGCTAAGGCTGGACCTACGACTCCATCGACGGGTTGTTAACCCATCGAAGGCTCGTTGACCCATCGAAGGCTCGTTGTTTGGTCCATAGTTTGGCCTTTGTCAAATTGATAGCTTTTGGTCAAATGCAAGGGTCCCCTCCAAGGACCCTTAGGGTAGTCCTTGGGGGGTCGTACCCGGAAGTTTCGACCCTAAACACACTCTAATATATATTTAATACCATTTCACCAAATTTCACTAAGTTCCGACTCTTAAAACTCCATGAAACATGCGAAGGCACACTAGCACACATTTCACAATTCTCCGAAGGTCATGGACGTTTCTTAACCTTTTAACTCTAACACTTCCTACTTAGTTTAAATCATCACTTTAGGCTTATAAACAATGTTTTGAGTCTTAGTTCATATAGTGAGGTTTTAGACCAAGTCATAGACTTTCGGTGTTACATTACACCCCACCCCCCCTCCCTAGGAACATTAGTCCCCGAATGACACCTAAGACATTTTGTTGGGAGAGGAAATACTCAATACTAGCAGCCCAACCAACAACATCAACAATTCATAATGTGTAAAAATTCATAGGAGTGCTTCACAAATACATTCCATATATAAAATGGTATTACACATAGCAACTCAATTCACATTTCATCACATATAAGAGCTCAATACTTCAAATTTCATAATGAGGAACTACCTTCTCAATATCAACATGATCTCAATATGAAAATCAAAAGTTACCATGCACTAATATGCTCCCTACTATTATCATGAATACAACTATTCACATTTCATATAAGTGAAAGTTCAATAAAAGAGCATTTTTTTCATTAAAAGTTCATTTTAGGATAAACATTTACAAAGTTATGCACATAGTAGCAAAACTAGTCAAATTTACATACTTCATGTCGGCCTCGATCTCCCATGTTGCTCCCTCAACTAAGTGGTTTCTCCATAGGACTTTTGTGGAGGCCACCCTTTGTTCCTCAACTTCTTGACTTGGCGATCTTGAATTTCCACCGAAACCTCTTAATAGGCAAAATTCTCATTAACACCTAACCCTCAAGCGGGAAAATGGATATCGAGTAACATATACACTTCTTATGCATGGAGACATGAAATACGGGGAGAACCAGGGCTAGTTTACTTGGTAACTCCAACTCATAAGCCACCTTCCCAACCCGTTTCACTATCTCATAGGGGCCCACATAGCGGGACTAAGCTTCCCCTTTTTTCCAAATCTCATCACCCCTTTCATGGGTGAAATCTTCAAGTATACCTTACCCCCTACTTCAAATTCAAGATCTCTTCTTCTATTGTTGGCATACGACCTTTGTCGAATATAGGACGTTTTAAACCTATCCTTTGTAATCTGAACCTTCTCTAAGGCCTCATAGATCATCTCGGGGCCAAGGAGGGAAGACTCTCTTACCTCAAACCACCCTACTGGAGACCGGCACCTCGGACCATAGAGTGATTCAAAAGGGGCCATGGAAATACTTGAATGGTAGATATTATTATAGGAGAACTCAATCAACGGTAGGTGATCGTCCCAACTTCCTTTGAAATCAATAACATAAAATCTTAGCATATCTTCTAGGGTTTGAATGGTATGCTCCACTTGACCATCCATTTGAGGATGAAAATCGGTGGTAAGCTTCACTTGAGTACCTAACCCTTTTTGAAAAGACCTCCAAAAATGAGAAGTGAATTGGGCACCTCTATCCAAAATGATGGACAAATGGATACCATGCAAACTCACAATCTCATCAAGGTCCAACCTTGCATATTCTTCCGCAAATAAGTAGACTTAACGGGAATAAAGTGAGCAGATTTCATCAACCAATCCACAATAACCCATATTGACTCATTTTGCCTACGTGTTCAAGGCAAACCCACTATGAAGTCCATATTAATGTCTTCCCACTTCCAAGTAGGAACATTCATTAATAGAGTCAAACTTAGTGACTTTTGATGCTCGGCCTTTACTTGTTGGTAATTTGGACACATGTCCACCAATTACGCTATGTCCCTTTTCAAACCTTCCCACCAATCGAGTTCTTGAAGATCACAGTACATTTTGGTGGCACCCGGATGAATATTTTATCGGAATGAGCTTCTTCTAAAATTTTACCCCTCAAGTTATCAAATTTGGTACACACAATCTACCTTGGTACCTAAGTACACCATCCCGCCCCCTTGGAGAATGACTCATTAAACTTGCTAAGGACCGAATCCTTCAACTCCATCAATAAAGGGTCAAGGGGTTGTTTAGAATTCACCTCTACCACTAAGGATGATTCAGAGTTATGGGACCATAAACCCACCATTTGGAGAATCTTCCAATCGAACACCCAACCGAGCAAACCTATGAACATGTTTCACCAGTTCTTTCTTACCTTCTTCTACATGAGATACACTACCCATGGTCATACGGCTTAGAGCATCCGCAACTACATTGGTCTTGCCGGGGTGGTAGAGAACACTCATGTCGTAATCCTTTAATAATTATAACCATCTTCTTTGTCGGAGATTCAACTAATTTTGAGTGAACACGTATTGAAGACTTTTATGGTCAGTAAATACATCCACATGGACACAATACAAGTAATGTCTCCATATTTTCAAAGCAAACATTACGGCTGCTAATTGAAGATCATGAGATGGATAATTCTTCTCATACACCTTGAGTTGTCTAGAGTAAAGGCTACTACATTCCCATGTTGCATGAGGAAACAACCCAAACTCACTCAGGAAGCGTCACAATATACCACAAAACCCTTGGTGTCCCTCGATAAAGTCAACACCAGAGCGGAGGTAAGCTATCTTTCAATATTTGGAAGTTTCTTTTAGATGCCTCCAACCACTCAAATTTAACACTCTTTTGTGTTAAGGTAGTCAAAGGAGAAGAAATGTACTCAAACCCATCCACAAACATCCTATAATACTCGGCTAAACTCAAGAAACTTGTAATGTCAGTTGGAGTCAAAGGTATAGGCCAATTCTTAACTTTCTCTGTCTTTCTTGGATCGACCAATATATCATCACTTGAGATAATATGACCAAGGAACGCAATTTATCTTAACCAAAACTCACATTTACTATTTTTGGCAAATAGTTGGTGTTCCTTAAGGACTTGCAATACTACCACCAAATGATCCATATGTTCATATTCACTCTTGGAGTACACCAAAATATCATCAATAAAGACAATCACAAAGGAGTCAAGGTAATCTCGGAACTCCCTATTCATTAGGTCCATGAAAGTCGCCGGCGCATTGGTTAGACCAAAAGACATGACTAGAAACTCATAATGACCATACCTAGTTTAGAAATCCGTTTTAGGTATGTCCTCTACTCTCACCCTAAGTTTGTGATAACCCGACCTCAAGTCAATCTTAGAAAAGTAGCTTACCCCTTGTAATTGATCAAACAAATCATCGATCCTAGGGAAAGGATACTTGTGATTTATGGTCACCTTATTTAGTTGACGGTAGTTGATTCATATCTTAAGGGACCCATCCTTCTTCTTTACAAACAACACCGGAGCACCCAAAGGAGAAATACTAGCTCTTATGAAACCCTTGTCAAGTAAATACTTGAGTTAAAGCCTAAGTTCTTGCAACTCGGCCGGAGCCATCTGGTAAGGAGGGATTGAAATAGGTTTCGTATTCGGCAACAAGTCTATGCTGAAGTCTATTTTCTATTCGGGAGGAACTCCGGGCAAGTCATCGGAAAAGACTTCCGGAAAATCGCTCACTACGGGCACCGACTCTATTGGAAGAATATTGGATTCAAGGTCTTTGACCCTTACAACATGATAGAGACACCCTTTAGAGATCATTTTGTAAGATTTTAGACACGAAATAATTAGACCTCTAGGGATTGAGTTACCCCCCTTCCATTCTAAGATGGGTTCATTTTGGGAATTGGAACTTGAGTACCCTTGCTCTACAATCTATGAAAGCAAAACAAGCATGCAACCAATACATCCCCAATATGACATCGAAGTCAACCATATCAAGTTCTATCAAGTCAACCAAAGTAACTCTATTGGTAAATGATATTGTACAACTCTTAATGACTCTTCTAGCCAACACGGAGTCACCTACCGAGGTTGTAACCAAAAGAGGTTCCATTAGAACATCGGGTAATACAGTGAACTTTCTAGATACTAGAGGGGTTACAAATGCTAAGGTAGCACGGGGATCCGGTAAAGCATAGACATTGATAGAGAACACTTGTAACATACCTGTGAAGACATCAGGAGACTCATCTTGATCACCCCTAGAGCAGAGAGCATAGAAGTGATTCTTCTAAGGAGCATCTGTATTGGGAACACTTACTTGTGCTTGAGCATTTTCTATCCCTTGAGCCTTCATCATAGGATAATCCCTCTTCATGTGACCACTCTTGCCACAACCATAACAATTTCTCATCCCAAATATACGCTTGCCTTCATGTTTACTACCACATTTAGCACAAGTAGACTTCTCAGCATAACGACCATTACCTTTCTCCTCTTTAGGCTTGGGTGTAGACCCTTTACATTTATTGATCCTTGGAATAGTAGAAGGGCTTTGATTAGGGAATATCTTCTTGAACATTGGCTTATCTTGCACCTCAAATCTAGCCTTAGAATAATTTCCATCTTCGGCCCTTGTCCTCTTCAATTATCTACCAAATTGTTTAAGCTTTTGCTCTTTAATTTGTTCGGCATGGACCATGAGATGAGACATGTCCATGGTAGGAATCAACATAGCCGACCTACATTTATTAACCACAACATCGGATACCCCCAAAACAAATTTGTTCATCTTGGCTCTAGAATCTGCCACAATAGTATGAGCATACTTGGATAGTTAGGTGAACTTGAGATTATACTCCTTAACACTACCCCCTTGGCGTAGGTTAATGAATTCTAGAATTCCTCTCCCTTACTTCCAAGGGAAAGAACCTATTAAGAAAATCCGTCTTGAAAGCTCCCCAAGTAATCCTACCTTCTCTAACCGAACTCTCATCCCTCCTTTGCTCATACCAAACTTGAGCCACATCTTTGAGTTAGTAGGCAGCTAGTTCCGCCTTTTCTTGAGAAGACACCCCCATAGCATCTAGTACCTTGAATACTTCATCAATGAACCCTTGCGGTCCTCCTTTACCTTGGAGACAAAGAAAGTAGGGGATTCATCCTTGTGAAATCCCTTATCCTTGTTGTGGTGGTGATAGCATTGGGGTTCACATGGACTGTAGCATCCTTAGAAACTTGAGTATCCAACACTTGAGTAAAGCTATGAATGGCCGCCCTTATCTCAACATTAGACATAGCCCCTTCTTCAATAGGAACTTAAGCGTTTTGAGGAGCTGGAGGGAGAACCGCCTCATTCACATTCTCTTCTTCGATCCTTCGAGCATTGTTCATTCTTGTATTCATTATCTATAAGCACAAGAAAGATATTAGAATATAAGGACATATAGAGTTTAGACTCTAGAGGCCTGACTTCAAGAATACGAACAAAGTGAGACTTTCCTAAGCATCACATAGCCTCTCATTCATAAGTGTGGCGCGCTTCATAATTATGAACAAGACTCTACTTGACGTGGTTTGGTGAGACATCAATTCTAAGATTATTTAAACTCATGCTCTGATACCAAGTTTGTCATGACCGGGGAGCACCCCCTAGACGTAACTAGTGTCTTCGTCCTCGAAGAGGACTTATACTAGCCCTTAGCATTCATTATTACATATCATAGGTCAAAATGTGGAAATTTTAAAAGCTTTTTTACATATTGAGGTATGCATAGACCTCTCACATATCATATAGAGAGTTTAATGTAAGTCCTCGCATATGAATCTTACATTGGCTTCTCGTTTAATCAACATAACCAATATGTAAGGAGTTAGTCTAATATCTTTTCATTAATCCATCTAAAACGAAGTACAACATTCGGGCATAACCTTAATACAAATTCATATTGCCATACATGGCTTACAACAATGTCTTCAAGAATAGGGAAGAAATTAAGGTTTACAGACAATAGCAATACTACTAAGGTAGAATAAATGGCACCATTCTCGAACGAGAGGACTCACCAACAACTTGGAGAAAAATTCCAAGTCTTCTTGCAAAGTGGCCTAGAATCTCTTCAATGGCCGAAACATATAATGTTTGGGAAAGAGGGAATAAATATGGGTTAACACAAAACAAATATACTAAGTATGGTCCCTATGCATAAATAACCAATGCATGAGAAAAGTCACAATTTAGTCAAAATCGTGCATTATGTTCAATAACTCAATCATGCACATATTTGGAACCTTATAAGTCAACCCAACCTGATATTAATCCAACCACATAACTAACCCAAAACAAAACTTGTGTTGTGCCAAGAATAGAACTCCATAATCCTATCCAAAGCTAAGCATCACATTAAGTCACTTACTACATGCATAGAACATAATCTTATACTTTACCATAACATGCTTGATTCGTAAGTTCATATAAGACTTGACATAAGGAACATGTAATCAACTTAATCATACAAGCATTCTACTAGAACCGTCCTTTAGGATCCCACATGTGAAATGAGTAAGAGAAGTCCCATACCCTCTCTCACCCTATGTAGTAACCTTTAATACAAGCCCTACTAATAGTTCACATACCTGATTTGTTCATTTACCTCATTACTTTGGGGAAAGAAGTGCAATAGCCAACATGAGACCATGTGAGCTACATGGTATCTGGTGTTCTCCTCCCGCATCGAAAAGAGAGGGTTAACACTTGCCTAAGGTGTAACCATTCGTACATAGCTATCTAGGTGGATCCACTAAGCTATAGTCGTATGTGGGAACATAGATAAGGGTCCAAGAGATTGCTACTAGAAACCTTGACTTACTAGACGTGGAGGTTTCCATCTAATGAGACAACACATATCTTAGGAATCTGGACTTACTAAATGTGAAGAAACCCATGTGGGAGGCCGGACTTACTAACCGTGAGACCTCCATCTCATTTACATGTCATTTCGGTGCTAAGCATTTATTCCCTTTTGTAGTCATCACACTCTTCATACAAGATCACATTACTCTCTTCTATACCAATATGTGAACATTTCATCATAATAGCTCATTAGTGAGAACTACCCTTTCACTTTAGAAAACCACATACCACTGAATAAACCTTTCACTCAACACTTTATCATAATCATGAGAAGTTACTTACAATCATATAATAATCATATCTTAACATGCTTGCAAACTTCGTAGCCAATTCAATAGTCTAGGGTTAATGATGAGGAACACTTTCTATCAACATCACAACCACACATTAGATATAGAGGCATTATTATCTAAGTAGATCATACTTATAATTGAATTCGATAAGAATCAATCTTCATGCCTTATTGCCCTTTCATTGCCTTCATACTTAAAATTACCAAAGAATATATAACCAATGCATTAACAAAGTAAATTCAAGAAGTAATGCATAGCAATTATCATTCTACATAGTCATATAATCAACATCTTCCACAATTACCATAGAATTCCAAGGTAAAGTGAGTTGAGGGAAGTAAAAGGGTTCAAGGGGAAATCGTGAGTGATTATCAACACTTAATCCCAATTACATAGTTAATCAATGGTAGAAGACCATAGTTTATCACAATTGAATCTCAAATTTCGTTTTGAAAAGAGAACCCATGTCTAGATTGAAACCCTAGTTTTGAGGAAGTTGAAAATCTTCTTTGAAATGGCCTCTTGGGGAAAGGAATCCCAAGAGTGAATTAAATCATACCTTAAAGATGATCTTGCCACGAATTTGAGATGAAAACCTTGGTGAATTCGTCCTTGACTTGGAGCTCTAGTGTTCCTTCAATAGAGGTTTGAGTTTGGAAAGAGAGAAGCTAGAGAGAAGTTAGAGAGGTGTAGGTTTGGGAAATAATGGGGGTGTTAGGTTAGTTAATGAGTTATAACCCTTTATAGTGTCCTTAACTAACTTAATTAACCACCACTAATCCCCTAATTAATTACCAAACGAATTAACTAACTTAGGAGATTAGATAATGCAGTCAACCCCCCAACCTATGACTTCCCGTCTACGCCCCGTAGCCCAGTCGACGGCCCCGTACTGCACGAGCGTCACTGAGAGTGGGTTTTTGGAACACTTTTGAAAAGTGTCTAATTCTTGACATACGGCTGCATCGACAGGCCATTGACCCGTCAGTGGCTCGTCGTTTTGTTCGTCATTTGGCCACTGCCAAATTAACAGCTTTTGGTTAAATACAAGTGTCCCCTTTAAGGACCCTTAGGGTGGTCCTTGGGGGGTCGTACCTGGATGTTTTGACCCTAAACACACTCTAACACATATTTAGTACCATTTCAGCAAATTTCACTAAAATTTGACTCTTAAAACTCCATGAAACATGCCAAGGCACACTAGCACATATTTCACAATTCTCCGGACGTCATGGTCGTTTCTCAACTTTTTGACTCTAAAACTTCCTACTTAGTTTAAATACATTACTTTAGTCTTATAAACAGTGTTTTGATTCTTAGTTCATATAGTGAGGCTCTAGACCAAGTCATAGACTTTTAGTGTGTTACAACAAAGTATTCCCAAAAGGACTTAAAATGTTTTAACATTGAACTAGTAAGGAAACTTTGATTTCCAAGGAGCCTTAGGGCAAGTTTTCAAAAAAGAACTATATATTTCTAAAAGAAGCAAGCACGGAAGCTATGATTTCCAAAATAGACTTGAGCTAAGTATTTTTGAGCACTAATCTCAAAATCACAGATTCAGTATGTTTTGAAAAACATAAGAGCTAGCATATTTTGGGAGTAGTATTGAGCACCGATATGGGGGAGAGTTTAGACAACTCACATCCCCCACAAACCATGTAGCCACCATGGGTAGAAAAGGTTCATACTTTTTTGATAAACCCTTTTCACAGTAGACTAGTGGATCCATTACGCAGTTCAGGTCTTATACATTTGGTCGGGTATAGGATGCGCTAGCAGCATGAGGTAGATCGTTGTATCATCACTCTAGCTCTTATATAATGGTTTTCGGTTAGACAAAACTCCCACATAAGTTATTGTATTCTTATATACATCATTTTACTTGTATTTTATATACATGTCAGAGTTAAATTGTATCTTGCATATATTCAGAGTTTACAGCATGTTTCAGACATGTTTATTTATATTGCACTTACTTTTAAATTGCATTATATTGACTGAGTTAAGTTTTTCATGAGTTGGGCAGAGCTAAGGTAAGTGTTCATTCTTACACCTTTTCAAGCATAAGTGTTGTTAGCATTCCAACTCGCATACTCGTACATTAAATGTACTAATGCCAGTTGGCCTGCATCGTATTATGATGCATACGCAGGTAACTAGGATCAGTATTCGACGCACCATTGATCCAGTGAGCAGCTCAGAGTCAGCTGGTGAGCATCCCTTTATTCCGGAGGACATCCTTATCGTTTAGCTATTTTGTTTAGTTTCAATCATTAGGATGATTGGGGGTACTGTCCCAACATCTATCTTTATTTTAGAGGCTTCATAGATAAGGACTGTTAGTTTTCTTTGGTCTTTCATTTCATTTGTAAAGACTTGAAGTTGCCATTTTGGCTAAGTACTATTTTAAAGTTATTCTTAAGTTATATTCTATTTTAAGTATTTCACTGAGTTAGGTAAGCCAGATCAAGGGTTCGCTCAAGGCCAGTAATGGGTGTCGGCCACGTCCAAGGTGTAGGCTCGGGGCGTGACAAGGAAATTATTTGTCGTTCCTTAAAGTATATACAAGCAATAACTCTTGAAAGGTAGTGATCTAACAATTTTCAATAGAGTCTATTCCATATGAGAAATAGATATAAGAGAACTATTCCCAAACATGTCAAAATAGGACCTAAGACCATGGAATGTATGTTCATTGGATATGCTACAAATGGTAAATCATGTTGATTTATGGTTCATAAGTCTGAACCATCGGAGAGTCAAGTAAAGGGTCTAAACGACCTTGGAAAGAATCAAAGGTGAATGTACTTAATAAGGAGATTCAGAAGCGTAGTAAATGTCAATGGACAAAATAGTTCCTCTGGGTTTCATTTTGTAATATTTCTTGTTGAAAATGAGTCCATATAGTCGAACAACATATATCTTTTGTGGACTCATCCTTTTTCGAATGAGGCTGTCAATAGTAATATTCAATATTGAGTAACCATACTGAGAGTTGTTTGATCTTCCTCCAGAAAATAAATTTTGGGTTCAAAGTGGATCTACAAAAGGAAAAGAATGTTGATGAAACTATTGAAAATACAAAGCAAGACTTGTTGTCATATGATTTATACAATAACAAATCCTTGATTATTTTGGCATATAACAGCCTCTAACTTAGTTACATAAATTCAAATGTTAATTGCGCTAGTTGTCAATTTGTCAAATGGATGTGAAAACATTTTTTCGAGGAAGAAATTTGTGTGGAACAACCAGAGGGTTTTGTGGTTCCTGGTAAAAAATTATAAAAAAAAAAATTGTAAACTTGTTAAGTCACTTTATGGACTAAAAACAAGCGTTCAAATAATGACATGTGAAGTTTGACCAAACTATATTGGCAAATGAATTCAAGATTAATGAATGTGATAAATGTTCTACATTAAAGACATTGAAAATCATGAGGTCATTATTTGTTTTTAGGTTGATGACATGTTGATCATCAATAGAGACATATCTGGCATAAATGCTACTAAGCATATGCTAAAAAGTAACTTTGATATAAAAGAAATTGAAGTTCCTTATGTGATTGAAAAGGTACTTGACAAATCAAGTAGTTGGATTTCAATATTGACTACACTCCAATAAATGTGAGTTTTGTACTTCAAAAGAATGAAGGAAAACGTGACTCACAGTTGGATTATGCTAGAGTATTGAGAAGTATGATATATATCATGAAGTTTATGCGATGAGATATAGAATGTGCTATTAGTAAAATGAGTCGGTTCACTAATCATCTCAATCAAACTCATTGGATGACAATGAAAAGAGTTTTGGATTATTTAAAACATACTTAAAAACTATTGTTTTGCATTCTAACTAATATTTAACTGTATAGGAAGAATATAGTAATGTAAATTGAATCACCAGGTCAAATGAAGTAAATCTACGAGTAAATACTGGTAGAGGAGCAACCTCTTGTAAATCTTCCAAACGGAAATGTATCACTCGCGCTACTATGAAATAATAGTTTATCACTCTAGATAAAGGCAGTGAAGAAGTTGAGTGACTCCAAAATTTCTTAAAAGATTTTTTGCCCTAACTTTTAGCTCTAGTATGCATATATTGTGAGAGTTAATTTGTAGTAGGTAGGGTGTGGAGCATGATGGATAACGAAAAGTCTCGTCATATATGACGTTGACATAATATCGTTAGAGAATTAATCTCTAGTTGAATTATCATAATTTAAAATGTTAAGTCAAAGAATAATGTGTCGGATCCACTTATAAAGGGCCTAACTAGAGAGGAAGTTGATAGATTATTTACACTATGGCCAAGGAGAAGTCATTGTGGAGGTAACTCTACCTTAAAGACTGGAGATCCCAAGATATAGGTTCAAGGATGTAACACCCTAAAATGGACTAAGGTGAACAAGAGATTTGTGAATGTTTCTTCAGTCAATTTTGTGTTAAAATAAGTTATGATAATGTTTTTAGGCAGTGTGTGAAGTTTGGAGGTCAAACATTTGAAAATTTCCATGGCGTTCGGAAGGTGTGCCTTAGAAAGTACTTGTGTGTCCTTATGTGTTTTAGCAAGTTTTACGTGTTCATTTTAATTGAAATTGGTGTGGGATGTTCCTAAGACCTAGACCACTATGTTTAGGAATTTAACATCCGAGTACGACCCCACATAGGACCCATGAGGGGCCCTAGAGAAGGGCCCAAGACTTAGACCGAAAAGTGCCTAGACAGTGTCCATCAACGAACCAGTCGACGGCTAGTAGACCAATTGATGGCTCGTCAACTTGGTCCATCAATTGTACCTGTAAATTTGCAGGTTTTCATGGTTGCAGACCGAACAAACCAACCCCCACCAATGGGGCGTCTTTTGACAAATGGTCCGTCGATGGAGGAGTCATTGGTGCTGTCAAAAAGCTGTCAAAAATTTTTCTTTGGCTTGGGGTGTTTGGTAAATTCACCCCAAGTCTTTTATGAACCTTGGAAGATATTTTTTAGGGTGTTTTAGGTATATTAAGTTAAGAGTGTACAAACACTTAGACCAAATTTTAGACGTCATTTCCTAAAACCCAAAACCCTCCCCTCAAGAAAGATTCTATCTAAAACCAAATAGAAGCTTGGACTCAAGGAAGAACTAGGAGGGCTATTGGTGATCATTTCTTTATAAAAAAATCAGTGGGTTTTATTCTATTTGAGGTATGGTAGTCATCCTTGAACTCTCTTCCATTCAAGGAGTCACTTCTAATAGATTTTCAAAAAGGGTTTTCAACACTAACTTCTTCTATCTTTAACTCTAAGTATGGGTATTGCATGAAAATATTTTAAATGATTCAAATATGTTATTTCAGTATTAGTTGGTGATTTTAATGCTAAAACTTCAATGGAAACATGTTAAAGCTTTTTATCAATTTTTGGCTTAAGGAATGAGTTGAATAAACATGATTTTGTAGTCTTTGAGCTTTGGTTTCTGTGGGTTGATATTGTGGTTTAGCTACTGCCCTAAGGGCTATATTATGATGAAATATTGAGGAATTGATTATAGGTGATGGAAGATTGGATAAAAGGGCAAGTTGGTTATGTTGTTTAGGTTTATTTATGAAATGCTCTTGAGTGGTATGGTCCACCTTTGCTGGCGGTGTTTACTTGAATTATATGAATGTGAATCTACTTGTGTATTGTGAATGAGGCCATGAAGGCATATTATGTGAAGCAAGATGGAATTTGATGTTATTCTTGTTAAGGTGAATTATGAAGCTTGCTATGAGAAGTATGCTAGGGATTATGTCTAAATGACTTGTATGATTATGTGAAGTATGTTAAAGTGTGTAATAAGATGAATGAAGGTCTAAGCATGTATAGAACTCAATGTAAATCAAATGATGCTTATGTTCAAGGTGTGCTCAAATGTACACACGTACACACACTTGAATGAATGAATGAAGCTAAGTTAAGTAAAAAGGGGAGTTTTGGGGTGAACACTCTTCGTGAGTTGACATGAAGTGCTTAGTATCAACCTCACTACATCCCAAGAGATTTCTAAGATAGGTCGGAGGATGAATTCCCTTCGTGAGTTTACATGTGGTGTTCACTCGATATCCTTAACCTATAGTTATAATGTTGAGACTCCGTGGGGAATTATGCTTAGAACCGAGAGGATATGAAGAAGGGGTGGTTACACTTTGTGAGTTGAGATGTTGTATTCCAATGTACCTCTTGATATGAGCACTCCTCGTTAGTAGAGAATGAGTTACTTAGTAGCAATCTTCTTATCCTTTAACTATGCGCCCGCATAGGTATAGCTATTGGGAAAGCCATGTAAAAGCTAAAAGAATGACCCTACCCTAGGCAAGTGGGGAACCCTCCCCCGATAAGGGTAGTATCGGTATTCCATGTCTAGCTCTCATGGTCTATGTCAGTTAAAGCTATTCCCCCACAAAAGAACGAAAGAACTAAGTCTCCTAAAAGAATGTACTACTTAGGGTAGGTGGTGGAATGGGACGATATCTATCCATTGCACTAGGTAGGAATTCTGAAAGGGGAGTCTTGGTGTGTCTTATATGAATTGAATGAGCTAAGTCTTCTAAAAGAGTGCACTACTTAGGGTAGGTGGTGGATGGGACGCAATCTATTCATTGAACTAATTAGGCATTCCGAATGGGAAGTCTTGGTGTGTCTTATTTGAGTGTTGAGTGTTTTTCTAATATCTTTTTATTTAGTGGGGACTTGTTCTCCCGAGTGGTGTAAGCCTATAATAGGTAGTCTTTGGTATCTCTTAGGTGTATATTGAAGGAGGTGCATGGGTGTTTTCTTCATGTCTTACCTTGGAGAGTCTTAGCATAATCTTGGTTAGGGAAAAACCTATGGAAATGAGTTCACTATATCTTGGCTTGACCTTAGGGGTTCACGGTGTTTTGATAGGAATGTGTTGTGCTTGATCCAAGGGAATCCTTAGGTACTAAGTGAGAGTAGTAGTATGGGATGCTACTCTCACATTGCACTTAGTGTAACTTATAAGTCCCATTGGAGTAGAGCACCTAGTGAAGTTCTTAATGTATGAATTCTCTTCTATTGTCTAATTATTAATATGTTGATTTGTCTCCCGTGCGAGTTAAGCCTATGGTTGGTGGTCTTAAGGATAACTTGGTTAGGGAAACCTCTAAGGAGATTGGTTCACTGTTTTGGGATTAAATGTGTTCACTGTAATGTTGAAAGGGTTCACTGTAAATTTTTGATAGCTTATTGTAAAATGGTCCCTTTTGTCAAAATTATGGAAATTCTTTTCTAAATGTTAAATGATGTTCTATATGTTGTTTTGCTTCTATATTCATGAAGGTTTTACTTATTTGGCATGAAATTTTGTTTTACTAAAATGTCTCTTTTTGCATGTTTTTGCATATGCCATACTTAGTACATTGTTTGTACTAACCATACTTTTTTATACTCTATAAGTATAGGTTAAAAGCATGGAGAATTCTAGTAGGGAAAGCTTAGGAATCTACTCTCTCAAGACTTGGTATGTCCTCATATATTCGAGGACATAGTCTATGTTTCTTAGTTTCCCTTTTTAAGACTTATTATGTATTTCTTTTAATGTAAAGGGTCGTGTCCCTAAGATTATTTATGTTGTGTCTTTAGGGTTGCTTGTGAAGACGACATCATCCTTAGCTTTTATGAAATATGTTCCTTTTATTAATTTATTTCGTGAAAAGTTTTAAATTCCGCACTACTTTTCATGTCTTATGTAATGAATGATAGCTAAGGCTTGTACAAGACCTCCAAAATGTCAAGTACGCAATTGTTCCGACCTAAGGGTGCTCCCTTCTTCTAGGGGGTACTCTTGTGTCGTTACAAAGGAGATCAAACAAAGTCCTTAATGACAGTTCAACATTGTCAAAATATTTTTTTATGGTCCATTCTCATGATAAGACAAAGTTAAGTAACAATGATAAAGGCATTAGGACTTTTTAGTGGTTTCTACGTTTGATATAGGGTATATCAAATGGTGTATCTACGAGATAACACATTTAGAAATCACCTATGTAAGTGTAAAGTGAAAGCTTCTTCAAGAGGAATCCAGTAAGTCCAGTTCTCTATGCACTTGTAAACCAAGACGTGTTCATGGCTGCAACGAACAAAACAATAAGAACCAAAAACAGTTCAAGGTTTGATTGTGTGACTTATGTTTTCTAGGTATATACCAATGCTCGACAGTTTAAAGATATCAAATCTATCGATTGACTGGGTATATCTGATATATGTTCACTATGGAAAGCTCAAAGGGAAACCCGCTTATCCAGATGCGATCAGTCCTGATTTACAAATCACATAATTTTTTATCTATATATTTTAAAAATAGTAATTCCCTATTCATGTGGGGGATTGTTGGGTTCTAAAGGTGTGAACAGGAAATGAAGGGTTGCGAATCTCCTAAAGGATTGTAATTTTGCTAAAAGGTTGTGACCTTTATGAAAAGTTGTATCTTTTCTAAAGGATTGTGACCGTTTGAAAGGTTGTTCCTTTTCCAAAGGATTGTAACCTTTCTGAAAGGCTCTCTTATTTCCAAAGTGTTGCGACCTTTACCCTTTGTTGGCTATAAATAGAGATGTTTTCTCTCACTTTTCTTCATCTAATTCTTCCCTTCTTATGCATACATTTCTTACAAACAAACTCGATCAATCATATCTGTGTCTGTGATTTGTTGCTGTCATTTTGAGTTCATTGAAATTAATGAAGTTTGAGGTACCACTATTTCTTTAATGCTTAATCTATTTTATCTTGGGAGGAATTAATTTGTAACCTAGGGTACTTGAGAGGATTAAATTTCTTAGGGACACATAGTGGATTCTGTGGACTCGGATAGTTCTTTGTATTTTTCTTTTCATCTTTTATTTCTTCTTGTTTGCCAATCTGAATACAAGAGATAACACTTTTCCTTGATTTGAATATACTTGATATAAGTTGATTTTGAGTCCTTGAATTCATGTTTCTTTTTTAAAAAATCCAAATTATAAAATTGCTACATTGTTATTGATACCCTTCCTATCAAGAATCATAACTCTTGAGTACATAATTCATATTAAACAGAGAGTTAAGAGTAGATTTCAAGAAAGCCTTTGAGTTCGATTGTAAATCCTTTGAGATCAACTATCAATTTGAACTATGTTTTGATGAAGCAAGTATGAGAATGAGAAGAGTCATATACATGAGTTTCTTATTTATATTTTAACCCTTGAGTCGAGTCGTTCATGCCCATAACTTCCGCATGAACTCCAATAGTTCAGTACCCTTGGGAGGTGTAGTATCTTGAATCCTAAGTCTTAAGTAATAAGTTTATAACTCATTTAAGTTTATAATTATTATCATGAAACTATTACATATTATCCATGAATTCCTTGAGTTAAATTGTGCATGCTCATCATTCTGCATGAACACTATAAGTCGAACAGTCTTGAGATGAGAAGTATCTCTTAGTTCTTGAGTTGAGTAGTTCATGATCATAATTCCACATGAAACCTCTGAGTTGAGAAGTATTGAAATAAGTAGTATTATTGAATTTCATGAGTTTCAAGTATTGAGTTCTATCTATGGTTATTAAAACCTTGTATTGAGTCGTTCACGTCCATAATTCGGCATGAACCATATTTTAAGAACACTTTTACTAACGTTTAACTTGTTTTAAGATTTAAAGTCCAAGTTAAGTAAAGAGTAATGATTGAACTTCATTTCTTCAAAGAAGTATAGGGGGACTATGTATTCCCAAAGTGTTTAAAATGTTTTCACATTTGAGCAAGAAAATAGAACATTGTTTCCAAGAGAAATTTTACGCTGAGTTTTGATTAATTATCGTAAACCAAATAAAGAGCTAAAAACATAAGATCTAAGTACATTTTGGGAGTAGTATTGAGCAACGACATGGAGACACGACTTCAGATAACTCAAGTTTTCAGAAACCATGTAGTCATCATGGGTAGTAAAGGATCATACTTTTTAGATGACTCATTAAGATGGCGAGTTTAAATAACTCAAGTCTCCATAAAACATGTAGTCATCATGGGTAGTAAAAGATCATACTTTTTAGATGGCTCCTTAAGATTCTCTTAGCATTAGCTAGTGGATCCACTAAGTTAAGCGTTCTATATTACAAAAAAATCTAGGACAGTTCTCGCAGCGTGGGAAAGACGTTGTATCACCACTTAGGCTCATAGTGGTGGTTGTCAGTTAGAGAAACTCCCACAGAAATTATATTACTTTAATATATGAGTAAATTTTAGTTTGTTATTTAGTTTTCTTTAACGGACTATGTTTTCTTCTATTTTATTTTAAGTTTTCATTATATTGCATGTGTATTGTTGTTTTATATTGAGTTGAGTATCCAGAGTTGAGTACCCAGAATTGAGTATCATATTGAGTTGAGTAACTAATATTCGAGTTGAGTATCTTAAGATGAATTGTGTTTCATTGTGTCAATTACCTTATTGTAGAGTTTGAATGAGTTGAGAACCTTATTGTATATTTGAGTATCTTATCCTTCAGTACTTCTGAATTGAATATCTTATCATTAAGTTTTTCATGCCCCGAGCCTACATTTGGACGTGGCAGGCACCCAATGACCATTGCTGGTCTTGAGAGAATCCTTGGTCTGGCTTACTTAACTCAGCGGAAGACTCAAACATAAGATATAATCTCAAGAAATTACTTTTAACGAAAATAACTAGCCAAAGTTGAAACCCAAGTCTTAGTCAATTACAAACTAAAGGAAAGACTACAAAAACTAATATCATCTGTCTATGAAGCCTATTATATAAAGATGGATATTCGGACAGGACCCCCAATCATCCTAACAACTAAATACTAAGCAAATAGCTAAAACTAAAGATGTCCTCTGGAATAAAGGGAGGCTCACCAACTGACTCTTGAGCTGCTCACTGGAACAACGATTTGCCGTATGTTGATCCTAGTTACCTGCGTCTACATCATAATACAATGAAGGCCAACTGACATCAGTACATTGAATGTATGAGTATGCGAGTTGGAAAGCTAAAACAAAATTAAGTTAGAAAGTAGTAAGAAGAGACACTTACCTTGGCTCTGTTCAACTCATGAATAAATTCTCGTTTCAATATAATGCAATTTAAAAGTAGCCGCAATTTAAAGAAAAACTGACTGAAAACATGTTGTAAACTCTGTATGTATATATGGATACAATAAATCTCTGAGATGTATGTAAAAAATATAGATAATTAATGTATACGGAAATACGATAACTTCTGTTGGATCTTCTCTAACCCACAACCATCACTTAAGAGTTATAGTGTTTATACAACATTACTCGTCCCACACTACCCGGCCATCCTAACCTTGCCTGAGTATAGGACCTGAACTGCCTAATGGATCCACTACTATACTGTGAAAAGGGTTCATCTAAAAAGTATGACCTTTTCTACCCATGATGGCTACATGGTTTTCATGGATACTTGAGTTAATATGAACTCGCATCCCCATATCGGTGCTCAATATTACTCCCAAAAAATAAACTATCTCTTTTGTTTTTAAAACATACTGATTTTGTGGTCTGAGATTAGTACTCAAAACATAGCTTTAATAGCTCTCTTGGAAATCATAGTATCCCTGCAGTTTCATTTCATAAGGCTATTACTTATGTCTGAAAACTAGCCCGCAGGCTCTTTACCTGTTTAAATGTGAAAATATTTGTAACTCTTAGGGATTACTTAGTCCCCTTATACCTTTTGAGAAATAAACTCAACTCTTTACTGTTGCCTAACTTGTAACTTGAATCTTAAAACAAAGTTTAAAAGGTTTGTTAAAGACTTTTGAAACATTAAAAAACTCACTTTGACTTGCTTCTTAACTTTAAGACTTGACTCTTAACTCCTTTGACTTTGATCCTAACTTTCCTTGAATTGGATTATGGATTCAAAGATCATGATCTCATGTTTATGGATGATTTCATGATGTTTACATGTATTTTAGAGTGTTGGAATCAACCAATAAATGTGGGTACATTACTTAGGAACTAGTACAAAAAGATAGGGAAAGAATGGGGTCTCCAGGTGACCTTGACGCTCTGAGAGGCGCGGAGCACCAGAGCCTTACGGACAGACTCTGGTCAGTGGCGCTCTGGCTTGCGCGGCGCACCAGAGGCTGTACTGAGGGGCTCTGGTAGGCGTGGCGCCCCAAGGCCTATCCGGCAGGATTTTCAATTTTTCTTCTCCGATTTTCCTCTCTAAACCTTCTAAACTCCAATGGATCTTCCACCAAACACTTAGGATCACTAAATTCTCAATACCCAATAGTTTAAACTCGTAAAACAACCCGAAAACACGAATCAAACAACCAAAGGTATACTACAATTCAACCAACAAGAATTCAAGGGTTTTTTATCAAGAACTTCAATGTTCATCATTCAATCTACTCTAATTAATTGCGCTGAATTAAACATATTGTTGTGTGGGTGGAAGAACCCAACACAGAAATATCTGACATACCTGAAAGGGATCACCCCCGACGAAACTCACTCAACAATCTTGGAGAAATCTTGGTCTTTTCTCATTTCTCCTTCTTCTCTTCTCTTTTCTCCCAAGCCCTAAGTGTATTCAAATTTTCTAAAATTGAATTAAGGCTTAGTTTCACCCCTAATAAACCCTTAAAACGAATAAGGAAATAGTAGGGAAAAGACCACTTTTTCCAGATTGGACTTTCCTCAGTCCAGTAGCACAACTTTTGAAAGGCATATCTCCTTCATATGATATCGAAAATGCCCAAACTCGGTGGTGTTGGAAAGATCTCTCCAATGGCTTATAAAGAACTGACCCTAACTCACCCTGAGCTATAAGTTATGGTCATTTGAAAATGACCAAAAACTCACTTTTGCATTTTGGAAAATTTTCCAGATTTTTCCTATCCATTCCAAAAATAACTATTCTATTTCTTTGTTTAATCCTAGCTATTTCGCTTTACGAGATGTTACAATATCTCCCACTTGAGAACATTATTCCTCCAATTAAAACTCTTTCACTAAGTTAATGGTAGTAACATCATTTTATCACTCAACCAACAAAAGCAAGTAAGAACATCCTTACACATAGTATTATAAAGTGCTTAGGAGATAATTTAGTACCTTGATCTGCATTCTCTCCACATTCGAAGAGATGTGGATATCTCCTCTTCATGTCCTCCTCATCTTCCCAAGTTGCTTCTTCAACAAACTAATTCCTTCAAAGGACTTTGACCGATGCAACTTCCTTTGTTCTCAACTTGCAAACTTGACTATCAAAAATTTGAACAGAAACCTCCTCATAGGATAAGCTATCCTTAATACCAACATTCTCAGTTGGTACAATCAATGAAGGATCACCCAAGAATTTCTTCAACATAGACACATGGAATACCGGATGAACCGCTTCTAACTCTTGGGGTGACTCCAACTCATATGCTACATTTTCAACTCTCTTGGAGATTTTGTAAGGACCAATATATCAGGGACTATGTTTCCCCTTCTTAGAAAACCTCATAACACCTTTAATGGGTGAGACCTTCAAGTACACCCAATCATCCACTTCAAACTCTAACGGCCTTCTCCTAACATATGTGTAGGACTTGTGGCGACTGTGTCGTTTTCAACCTCTCTTGAATCACTTTCACTTTCTCCATAGCTTGGTGAACTAGATCTGGTCCTATTAACCTCGCTTCACCAACTTTGAACCACCCAATAGGAGATGTGTATCTTCTCCCACAAAGAGCTTCATATGAAGTCATTTGGATGCTCAAATGGTAGCTATTGTTGTAAGAGAACTCAATGAGAGGTATGTGATCATCCCAATTCCCTTTGAAGTCGATCACACAATCTCTCAACATATCTTCTAAGGTCTGGATAGTACGCTCTGCTTGACCATCTGTCCGAGGATGAAAAGCAGTGCTTAAGTTCACCTCTGAACCCAAACCTTTTGGGAAAGATTTCCTGAATTGTGCATTAAATTGTGCACCTCTATCTGAAATAATGGAGATAGGAACTCCATGAATTCTCACCACCTGTTCAAGGTACAACTTAGCATAATCCTCAGCCGAATAAGTAGTCTTTACCAGCAAGAAATAGGTTGAATTTGTCATTCTATCGACAATCACCCAAAGTCCATGTTAATCATCTCTCACTTCCATTCCGGAAGTTCTCTAGTCTGAGCCAAACCTCCAGGCCTTTGGTGCTCTACTTTCACTTGTTGGCAATTTGGGCACTTGGCAACAAACTCAACAATATCTTTCTTCATGTCTTCCCACAAATATACCTCTCTCAAGTCGCGGTACATCTTGGTGGAACCCAGATGAATGGAATATCTGGAGCTATCAGCCTCCTCCAGGATCCTCTCTGGGATTCCATCCACCCTAGGTACACACAATCTACCTTGGTACTTCAGTACACCATCTCCCCCTTTTTCAAAAGCCAATACTCTTTGATTTTCAACATTCACCTTCAAATCAAGCAAAATGGGGTCTTGGTCCTGTTTCTCTTTCACCTCTGACACTAGTGATGATTCAGCCCCATTAGTCGCCATTATCCCTCCTTCTGTGAAATCCATAAGTCTGACTCCCAAACGTGCAAGTATGTGCACATATTTAGCTAACTTCCTCTTTTTTTCCTTAACATGGTTAGTACTCCCCATGGATAACCTGCTTAATGAATCAGAAACTACATTACCCTTACCTGGTTAGTAGAGAATACTCATGTTGTAATCCTTGAGTAGTTCTAACCACCTTCTTTGTCTGACATTTAGTTCCTTCTGAGTGAACACATATTGGAGGCTTTTGTGATCAGTGAATATGTAAACATGAACACCATACAAGTAGTGACGTCATATCTTAAAAGAAAACACTACTACATCCAATTCTAAGTCATGAGGTTGATAATTCTTCTCATGAACCTTTAACTATCTGGAGGCATAAGCTATGACCTTTCCATTCTTCATCAGCACAAATCCCAAACCAACTCTCGATGCATCATAGTACACCACAAAACCTTGAGTACCCTCTGGTAAGGTCAAAACCGGAGCGGTAGTTAATCTCCTTTTCAATTCCTGAAAGCTTTTCTCACAAGTTTTAGACCATTGAAACTAAATTGTCTTTTGAGTTATCTTGGTCAAAGGAGACGAGATAGATGAATAACCTTCAAAAAACCTCTTATAATATCCATCCAAACCTAAGAAACTCCTTATATCTGTTGGAGATATGGGTCTAGGCCAACTCTGAACTGCTTCTATCTTTTCGGTATCAACCCTAATCCCGTCACCGGAAACAGTGTGGCCCAAGAATTACACGTACTTAAGCCAAAAATCGCTCATGGAGAACTTGGCATATAACTCCTTATCTTTCAAAGTCTGCAAAACAATCCTGAGGTGACTAGCAAGATCTTCTTCATTTCTTGAATAAACCAGTATGTCATCAATGAAGACGATGACAAACAGATCTAAATAAGGTTTGAATACTCTATTCATAAGATCCATGAATGTTGCTGGTGCATTTGTCAAACCAAAGGACATAACTAAAAACTCATAATGCCCATATCTCGTTCTAAAAGCTGTATTTGGAATGTCGTATTCCCTAACTTTCAACTGATGGTAGCCTCATCTGAGATCAATTTTTGAGAAGCAAAAAGTACCCTGAATCTCATCAAAAAGATCATCTATCCTTGGAAGAGGATATTTATTCTTGATGGTCACCTTATTCAATTCGTGGTAGTCTATACACATCCTAAGGGAACTATCTTTCTTCCTTACAAACAAGATCGGAGCGCCCCAAAGTGAGACGCTTTGTCGAATGAAAACTTTATCATACAAATATTTCAGTTGTTTTTTCAACTCTTTTAACTCTGTTGGTGCCATTCTGTATGGCGAAATACAGATAGGACGAGTATATGGAATGATGTATATGTCGTAGTCTATCTCTCTTTTAGGAGGTACTCTGGGTAAATTATCAGGAAAGACTTCTGGAAACTCTTTCACTATAGGAACTGACTGAAGGGAAGGTACCTTAGCACTTGAGTCATTAACTTGAATTAAGTGATACATACACCCCTTTGAAACTAATTTCCTCGCCTTGAAGTACGAAATGAAATGACCCTTAGGCACTATTGAACTACTACTCCACTCTATGACTGGCTCATTAGGAATCTGAAACTTGACAACTCGAGTTTTGCAATCTATTGATGCATAAAACGCATGGAGCCAGTCCATACCTAAAATGACATCAAAATCTACCATGTCTATCCCTATTAAATCAGCCATGGTACTACTATGACAAAATAAAATAGTACAATCACGATAGACTCTTTCTGCAAGAATGGATTCACCAACAAGTGTGGAAACACTGAATGGTTCGATAAGTTGCTTAGGAATAATTTCAAAGTTCATAGCAACATACGGAGTTACAAAAGATAAACTCGCTCATGGGTTTAACAATGCATAAACAGTAAAGACAAAGACTTGAATCATACTAGTGAAAATATCTGGCGGATTCTCCTGTTCTTGGAGATTATTGAGAGCATACAAATGGTTTGTTCCTCCGCAGCACCAGAAATAGCTCCCCTAGCGGCAGCCCTGTCTGGTAGAGCAGCTGATGAAGACTGAGATCTATTTCCCCTATTTCCACCACTTTGCTTACTCTTTTGACACTCACTCATGAAATGTCCAGTCTGACCGCATTTCAAACAACCCACGGAGCCTTCACGACAAATACCGAAATGATTTCTGCCACACTTGGCGCATGCCAGAGGATAACTAGCCCCCTGCTCCACACTACCCTGAGAATATGCAGGTTTAAATCTAGAAGTTTTCCTATAGTGCTTACTTTTATTCTTAGGTGTAGGTGCACTAGCAGAGGATGGAGCAGTACCCTTCTGTTTTTATTGCAAGGATGACTGGTGTGCATCATTCTTTTGCTGCCCGGACTCGTTCCATGTCTTAGCTATCTTACTCTTGAACTCCTCTCTATCCCTAAGCTTCTCTTCCTCTACCTGCTGTACATAGACTATTAACCTTGAAATGTCAATGTCCCCAATCAACATTGTATCCCTACCTTTTTTTCTTGAAGCGCTAACCAAGCTAGCAACAAACAAGCTCATTGTGCTCCTCATATCCTTAACCATCTCAGGAGCATAGCGAGACAGTTGGGTGAACTTCAACCCATATTCATGAACAATCAAGGAGTCCTGTTTTAGAGTAAGGAACTCTTGCACCTTTGCTTCCTTCAATTCCTGGGGAAAGAAACGCCCCAAGAAAGCTTCTTCAAAGCAAGCCCAACTCGGATGTGGTGCATCCTCGTCTCTGCCCTCCTTTCACTTGTCGTACAAAATCCTAGCCACATTCTTTAGTTCGTATGCAGCCAGTTTGACTCTCTCAACACCATAACATGCATCACATCTAATACCTTCTTCAACTCTTCTACAAAGTTTTCCACATCCTCAGTGGTGCTTGAAACAATGAAGCTTGGGGGATTCATCCTCAAAAATTTCTGAATCCTCGAAGTATCAGCCCCTTCTTGTCGAGCTCTTCTTTGTTTCCCGACTTGAGTTGGTCATAACTTGACTCAACATACGGATAGCCTCATGGAATTCAGCATTGTCAACTTGCCCTTAAGGCTGCACTTCTGGTGAATTACGTACCTCCGGCTCCTCTACATTTCTTCTTGCTGGACGACCTTTAACTTCTCTTCGTGGAGGCATGATAATCTGAAACCCGCGCAACTACGAATTAGAGGGAAACTTTTAGAGATAAACTCTAATGCATAAAATAAGTATGAAAGAAATTAGAAATTCATAAATGTTGTAGCCTCATAATCATATATGTGGTGCACTTCACACCTATGACTAACACTTTACAGACACGGCTGCACAGACTCCCTCAGACTCTTAAACTCTGTATTCTAATACAAAGTTTGTCACGACTACACCCTGGACATGGCTGGCACCCAATGACCATTGTTTGTCTTGAGTGAACCCTTGGTCTTGTTTACTTAACTCAGTGGAAGACTCAAACATGAGATATAATCTCAAGAAATACCTTTAATAAAAATAACTAGCCAAAGTGGCAACCCAAGTCTTACTCAATTACACGTGAAAGGAAAGACTAAGAAAACTAATATCATTTGTCTATGAAGCCTCTAATATAAATATGGATGTTGGGATAGGACCCCCAATCATCCTAACAACAAAATACTAAACAAATATCTAAAACTAAAGATGTACTCCAAACTGAAGGGAGGCTCACCAACTGACTCTGAGCTGCTCACTGGAACAACGATGCGCCTAATGTTGATCCTAGTTACATGTGTTTGCATCATTATACGATGCAGGCCAACTGGCATCAGTACATCGAATATATGATTATGCGAGTTGGAAAGCTAAAACAAACTCAAGCTGAAAAGGAGTAAGAAGAGGCATTTACCTTGGCTCTGTTCAACTCATGAATAACTACTCATTTCAATATAATGCGATTTATTAACCGCAATTTAAAGAAAAATTGAGTGAAAACATGTTGTAACTCTGTATGTATATATGAATACAATAAATCGCTGAGAAGTATGTAAAAAAATACAAATAAATGATGTATATGAAAATACCATAACTTCTGTAGGAGCTTCTCTAACCGACAACCATCACTTAAGAGCTATAGTGATGATACAATATTACTCGGCCTATGCTGCTCGGCCATCCTAACCTTGCCAGAGTATAGACCTAAACTGCCTAATGGATCCGCTAGTATACTTTGAAAAGGGTTAATCTAAAAAGTATGACCTTCTTCTACCCATTATGGCTACGTGGTTTTCATGGAGACTTGAGTTAATATGAACTCGCATCCCCACATCAGTGCTCAATACTACTCCCAAAAATATATTGGCTCTTATGTTTTTAAAGCATATTGATTCTACGGTTTGAGATTAGTTCTCAAAACATAGCTCTAATAGCTCTCTTGAAATCATAGTTTCCCTGCTTGTTTCATTTCATAAGGCTATTACTTCTGTCTGAAAAATAGTCCAAAGGCTCTTTACCTGTTTAAATGTGAAAACATTTGTAACTCTTAGGGATTACTTAGTCCCCTTATAACTTTTGAGAAATGAACTCAACTCTTTACTCTTGATTAACTTGAAACTTGAGTCTTAAGACAAAGTTAAAAAGGTTTGTTAAAGACTCTTGTAATCTTAAAAAACCTCGCTATGACTTACTCCTTGACTTTGAGACTTGACTCTTAACTTCTTTGACTTTGACCTTAACTTTAATTGAATTGGATTACAGATTCAAGGATCATGATCTCATAATTATGGATGATTTGACGATGTTAAGATGTACTTTAGAATGTTGGAATCAACCAAGAAATGTGGGTATATTACTAAGGAACTAGTATGAAAAGATAGGGAAAGAATGGGGTCTCCTTGTGACCTTGGTGCTTTGAGAGGCGTGAGCGACAGAGCCTGGCGGACAGAATCTGGTCTTCTGCGCTCTTGATGCCGCGCCGCACCAGAGCACTGTCAGACAGAGGTTGTCCTGAGGGGCTCTAGTAGGCGCGGCGCCCCAGGACCTATTCGAGGAGATTTTCGATTTTTATTCTTTAATTTTCCTCTCTAAACCTTCTTAACTCCCATAGATCTTCCCCCAAACACTTAGGATCACTAAAATTCTCAATACCCAATAGTTTAAACTTGTAAAATAACCCAGAAACATGAATCAAACAACCAAAGGTATACTACAATTCATTCAACAAGAATTCAAGGGGTTTTCACCAAGAACTTCAATGTTCATCATTAAATCTACTCTAATTGCGTTGAATTAAACATATTGTTGTGTGGGTGGAAGAACCCAATACAAAAAGATCTTACATACCTAAAAGAGATCACCCCCGAGGAAACTCACTCAACGATCTTGGCAAATTTTTGGTTTTTTCTCCTTTCTCCTTCTTCTCTTCTCTTTTCTCCCAAGCCCTAAGCGTATTCAACTTTTCTAAAACTGAATTAAGCCTTTGTTTTACCGCCAATAAACCCTTAAAATGAATTAGGAATTAGTAGGGAGAAAGGACCACTTTACCCTTACTAAAATCTGGATTGGACTTTCTTCAGTCCAACAACCTAACTTCCGAAAGGCATATCTCCCTCTTACGATATCAAAAATGCCCAAACTCGGCGGCGTTGGAAACATCTCTCCATATAAAGAATTGACCCTAACTCACTCTGAGTTAGAAGTTATGGTCGTTTGAAAATGACCAAAAACTCACTTTTGCACTTTGGAAATTTTCCATATTTCTCCTATTCTTTCCATAAATAACTATTCTTAGTTTCTTTGTTTAATCGTAGCTATTTCGGTTTATGAGATGTTACAGAGTTTAACTATGTTCCTTATTCTTGAGTATAGTTTAGCATGAGTGAGTTGAAAAGAGGTAAGTATATATGTTTCCTTTTTATCATGTTCAAGCTTATTTTTTATGTTTTAGAATTCCCTTACATGCTCGTACATTTCACGTACTTAGCCATTTTACATGCATCTTTTCATGATGCAGATCCAGGTAATCAGGATCATCAACAGGATCTTGGTTGATACCACATGGAGTTCCATTTATCTATCGTGAGCCTCCTTGCTTTCGGAGGATTTCATTTACTTTTCAGTTTAGGCAGGATGACATGGGTCTTGTCCCGACTTCTATCTTTGTCATTTAGAGGCTTCATAGACAGTCAGTAAGTTGAGAATTCTGTATAATTATTTTAGGGAAAAGGGTCAAAGATGCCCATAAATGCCCCTTCCCCCTCCCCGTTTGTAGTTTTGTCCAAAAATGTTCTTGCCATCAATACTTGGGTCCAAAAATGCCCTTATTGTATTTAATAGGCCAAAAAAGTTCATTTTCCAAATAAATATATTACTATTTTCTTTTTGACACATTTTTTTCAATTAATGTTTTAAAAAAAAATAGCAAATGTTTATCTTACTTTAATTTAGGAAAAATAAAAAACAAAAATATTTTGAATTTTATCATCAATATCGTTATATATATATAAATTAATGATCGATATACTATGATCTTATATTTGAGACATATATTATCTATCAAAAAGGTACATTAAATTATCCTATTTTAATTGATTAAATGAGATTAAGAAGAAGAAAAACATTTCCTCTATATTTATTTGTTAAAGTGATTTTAGAAGAAAGAAAACAAGAATAGTGTTCCTTAATAATATTTTAATTAGGAAGAAGATGTCTTTAAAAAAATAATATATTTATTCGGAGAAAGGGCATTTTTGACCCATTTTGTAACTATAGGGGCATTTATGGACCAAAGTATTGACTGCAAGGGCATTTTGGAGCAAAATTATTGATGATAAGAGAATTTTTGAACCAAACTATAAACAGAGGGTATTTTTGTTTCTTTCACATAGTTTAAGGAAATTTCTTGCCATTTTCCCTTTATTTTATTAAATGTTTTAACTACTTCAATAGCCTATTTTATGGCGAGTTGAATATATTATTTTTATTCAGACTTAATCTTTTAAGTTAAAGATCTGTAATTGAGTTATTGATTTTATTCTTTTTTAGGCTTTGTATGCTTAAATTAGTCTTCTGCTTGTAGTCAGCGAGGATGAGGGTTCGCTTGGGGGCCAACGATGGATCTCGAGTGATGGCCACGTCCAGGGTGTAGACTCGGATAATGACAGTAGCAATCTAGATAGATCGAAATAATCCAAATATATATTTTGCATGAGATATTATTATTCACGAGCATTCAGGGTACACGCATAGACCAGATACTATTTTGACTATTATGGCCCACTTAAATATTCTTTCTGCTTCCCAAGAGGTGAAGGAGGATGGCATCAAGGAATAAGAAAACAAAAGAAAACATCATACAACCCTACTCTGAGCAATGATTTTCCAACATTCATATCAGCTGCTACAATATTAGCCTAAAAGGAACAAGGTAACCTGTGTCACCTCTGCCCTTTTTTAGTAAAATGTTACTCACAATATTCTTCACAAGTTAGATACGGATTAAAAAACTCATGCAAAAGATACCATAATGATGACAAATCATAAAAGACTTTTACCAATAAAGGTTAGTACCAAAACCGTATTAGGATTAATTATTGTGGCATGACAAATAAGACTAACTAAAATTTACTTAATTACCATAAAATATTAATTACCTCCCATTCGAGTCTTTGCACTTCTAGTAAGCCCAATCTTATGTGTATGCTATCAACTTAATTTAGCGTTGTTTCTAGCTATATGGTGTGTTACACTTACTTACTACATTATAATAAAAATGCAACAATATCACTTTTTGAGGTGCATTAACAAAAAGGGCATTTCAATAGTTTTCCTCATGTTAAATATTATGTACACTATTTTCATGCATCAAAAATACTACCACCAACAATGTAAAAAATGCAAATAATTTTGGAAACATATCCTATTAGACACTATTGTTCATTAAAGCCATTCCAAAGACATAGCACCCCTAACAAACAAAAAAGGGGACATCAGAGAATAGGGCATACCATTTAAAGAAGCGGACAACAAAAGAGGGTTACTAGAGTCCAACAACATCATAAATATTTAGGAGAGGTTGTTATCTTCAAAATGTTATAAACTGTCCGAACTTCAAGGGTTATAAAATTCAAGAATTATATTTTGAGGATATGTGGAAGAATACAAGAGGCCATATATATAGCAACTCACACAATCATATACTAGAGTGTACCCTAACTAGTATTAATTATTGTTTGGAAAGTATGGGAAAGAGCATCGACATATATGACTTTCCTCAATTAGATCATCATTTGCTCAAAGTTTGTCCTTCAAAATGTAGAGAAATAAATGAAGAAATGTCTTTGCAAATATCCACAGAAGACTTTGATGCACAATCAAAAATAATCATGTAACAACCAGGTTTTGTCGTTAAGGAAACGCCACCATGTAGAAAATCACGGCCGGAAAAACTTTTTCATAGTATTAGGATTTTCCCAACCTTGTCCAGATTCAGAGGAAATTGGAGTCATCAAGTTGTAGGGAAATGTGGTAACAATCGGGTGGAGTAAACATGAATTTGATTATATAATAGGTTATATAACTCATTAAGTAATCCTTACGACTTTACGGAATTGAATTTGGATAAGTAGATCTCCAGGAATCTATCTCAGAGTAAACGGTATTTTCTGAACGTAATGGGTTTAGAGTGTGTTATAAAAATGGAGGAATTGAGTTTCTCAAAAAAGGGTTCTGTCTCAAATCGTGCTGCTGTAGCGGGAATTATGCCGCTACAGCGGTATGGGTGTCGTTGTAGCGGACGAGACGGGGATTGAAATTAGAGATTTTTGGGATTTTTCAAGCGAGAGCTCATTGGTTCAAAAGTTATCGTTGCACCGATGCCGTTACAGTGGGATGGGTAACGCTTTAGCGGGATAGTCGCGAATAAAGTCATAAATAAAATCCTTAAACGACCTTATTTGGTACTTTTATACTTTTAGAGCTAAAGGACAACCCTTGGGCTATTCGAACTCATTTTTCACCATTCTTGAAGCTAAATGTAAGCTTTTCGATCCGTAGAACATAATAGAATTACTCAATATTGATAGGGACGGGTTTGTTGATAGATTATATGGTGTAAATAACCTTATTTGACAAGTTGGGATCATGGGCTTGATATAGGATTCATAGAATTGTAAGTAATCCGGGTAATTAACGATTGTTTGTTGTTTCTCCTGTTATTGTGATTGTTTGTCGATCAAGAACAAGCGGAACAAATCCGAAAAGGGAAGGGTCAAGTGGATTTCAAGCTTGTTTTGAGGTATGTGATGGTTGTGATTTCATGATTGTGTGATGTATACATGTTCTTGCTTCATTATGATACTTTTATGTATATGAATGTCGCAATATTGATCACGTTATTGTAACTGAGATAGATGAATAATATAGACATGAAATCAAGATGTAAATGTGTAATCTTGATGAGGTACTTATGATTGTGATTGTGGTGTGTTAATGGGGATCGAATTGCCACGTTCTGACATAAATATTGAATCTAGTTGCCACGTTCCTGCACAACTATGGGATCGAATTGACACATGTCGGCAAGCTAACTGGGATCGGGTACCACGCTGGTGCACTAACAGTTTCGGTTTGGATTCCGTGAGAGGACTATTGATGTGTTAAGCATGTGAAATGTGTTGCCGAATTGTCATGTTGATAATTTTTTTTATGTTGATATATATATGCATGCGATTATAATGTGACTTGTTATGTTGCACTAGTGGAATAGTCGCGTGATCTTATCAGTACACGATGGTTGTGTATTGATTCTGTACTTACTCTTATTTTTGTTGAGTACTGGGCATCTTCAAGCGGCTATTGACATACCTTGCTTAGGAGATTCAAGATTATCGCATCGACTTCAAGGGTGAGTTGCATCTTCCGGGCTGCCATGGATTTCTCTTTCGTCCATGTCTACTATTTCTGGAGTTGGACCTTTATGTTTAGTTTGTTGAATAGTTCATTAGAAATTCCTTGTTTAGACTTGGTTATCATTACTAGTTTTGGTACATTGACTTTTAGGTTCAAGGTTTAACTTCCGCAATATTTTAGTTGATAGATATTTTTTTTGGTAATAAACTTCTCTTTTAGTCATTTAACATGCTTCCGTAACTTAAATGAGTTAGTTTTAGAATAATTGATTTAGTTGAATAGTAGTAGTGGTTCTCCCACCAAACTGTAAGTGTGAGTGTCAATCACGATGGGTTTGGGGTCGTGACAAATCTCTAACAAGAGCAAGCTTTATTAGGAATAGTGAAAACAATTGATACTGATAAAGCTGGAATATTTTTTTGTGTCTGGACCCAGCGAACTGGAAAATATATCTATACTGTCTATTTCTTGCTAATGTTTGATCAAGATGTATTACTGCTTTGATGACAACAACCAATAGCATAGCAACTTTAATTTTACCAAAAGGATGTACAACACACTCGAGGCTTGTGATCCCCTCGAAAAAAATGAGATATAGATAATTATGTCAAAGCAAAATGGTACTGCCAAATTAATTAGAAGTAAAAGTGATTATATAGGATGAAGCGTCAATAGTCAAGCGGTATATAATAGAAATGATTGACAAGAGCTTTAGAGACATAATAGCATCTATAAGCCATTTGGTAGGAATGTCATTACTTTTGGGGGAATTTCCAGTAGGTGTTACCAGTACTTCCAAACTCAACTAGAGCAGAAATTATAAATGCAAGCTTGATGAAATTAGATCTCTTTCCTTTGATTGAGAAGTTCAATTTGAACATAACCAACATTCATTGAGTTCTTACTTCACATGAGTAACAGAGATTAACCAAAAATAAGAGAAAAATTAATCCTTCTTCCAGAGTAGTTGAATGTCAAGGACTGAATGGAGAATTTCTAGAAGAATCCATAATAAGAGAGATATTTCCAAGCCTAAAAGAAATGCTTCTATAGAAAAATATGTTACTGAATGAACTATCTAAGCAAACAAATATGAGCATGTGGATAATCTTAATGACAATTTAATATTCATGTTCCCAGGTGAAAGCAATACATTTGATAGTTTTGATTCATCATAAGATGACACCAACAACTATTATCAAGAAGAATATATAAATACTTTAACAGCAAACGATCTTCCAAAGCACATGTATTTAGAAAAAAACATTATAAATTACAATCTTTAAGAAGAGGTAACAAAACTTAATATGGATATACTTTGGCATATATCTTATTAAATGCAGGTTAAAATTAAAAGAAAATGCATCGTTCATGTTGCTAAGAAATTTTGACCCTTCAAATGGATGATGCAATGGCACCAGAATGATATGTAGAGGCTTTGCCAACAATGTCATGTATATCGAGACATCAAGTGGTCAATGTGCAACGAAGCATGTATTTCTTCCCATAATTCAACTTCTACCACCTGAAAATGAAGGATAGAAATTTTCAGTAAGCCTTTGCTTTATAATAAAGATGAATAAAGCGCTAGATCAAACAATTCCAAACGTTAGTTTGATGGTCAATTGTATGTTGCACTCTCAAGAGGGATATCTATTCCCACAACAAAAGTCTTGGTCCTAACAGAGCAATTAAAATGACGAAGTGGGACAAGCACACAGAATACTATTTATAAAGAAGTCTTAGGTACGATAAGCTCATATACATATATGTCCCTATAACACAGATAATTAACTCTTTACCTATGGTGTAGTCCTAACAACATTAGATCACTTCTACTTTCAGGTTTCGAAGACAAAAACACACCTATTAAAAGATATTCTATTCATCATCACCCCACACTAGTCCATGGGTTAATCTCCTATTCATACAATTCATTGAGCCCTTCAATCCTCTCCCATAAATAGTGACATTTGACCATATATTATACAGTAAACCATGAACAAAAAGAAGATGACAAACACTCTATGCTCTTTTCTATTGTATCTTTAATCATATTTTATTGTTTAATGTTTTCTTGTTTGTTGACAATGCATTGCATTCTATTGTTTTTATAATTATTATTATTATTATTATTATTATTATTATTATTATTATTATTATTAATAATATATTAATAATAATAATAATAATAATAATAATAATAATATTAATAATAATAATAATAAAAATTTACAAAATTGTGATGCTTCAGATTCAGCTGATATTGTCATTCTAATTTGTCCAGATAAATATCCTAAAATTATGAAATGCATCAATTAAATTTCATCATTTTACAAGATCAATATTAACTTATGCACTTATCAGAAGAGTGTTTAACACAATGTACACTTCTACTAGATCAAAAACAATAATGCATGCACTCATGACAAGACTGCTTTACAAAATCTCTCTCTCTCTCTCTCTCTCTCTCTCTCTCTATATATATATATATATATATATATATATATATATATATATATATATATATATATATATATATATATATATATATATATATATATATATATATATATATATATATATATATATATATATATTACAAAATTTCTACTTTTAATATCAATGATAAGTTTTGTTGACTAAAGTCTACAATTATTTTTGTTCATTTATTGTTAGTGTATATGTGACTGTGAGATATAATATTCCTCTTTAAAACATTTTTCAATCTAACAAATTTTACTCCTTTTTTTTACTAATAATATTAGGTACATTCAATAATTATATATTTTGTATATATAGTGATCTACACATGCAGAACTCATATATTTAACTAATATTTTCTTCGTTTAAAAAGAAAGACTTATTTTTTTTAGTGTGTTAAAAAAGAATGATTTGTTTCCTTCTCGGCAACATTTTCCATAAGGCATGTCTCAGGCCACAAGTTCAAAGAGAATTTTGGTATATTTGACATAACATCAATTTAGAACTATAAGATTGAAATGTTTTCTTTATTTTCTTCAAATTCGTGTAAAGTAAAACAAGACAATTATCTATAAAATGGGGGGGGGGGGATTATCCCAATGTGTTATTCATTGTGATAATTTAGCATTTAATAATCTAGCTAACATAGTCAATCGCCCATGTTTGGATGAGGCTAAACTACTTTTTATTTAATTCTTATTTGACCCTAATATCTTTTTTGACCTTATAAATTAGCTCCTTTCAGCCTTATCTTTCTCCCATTGCATTGTTCCTACACTTCACGCAACACTCTAAGCTATTGGTCCTTCCAAGGGAGAGATGAGACTCCTTTGAAAGATGGCTAGAAAAATTGAGACAAAAAAAATAGAAGACACCAAGAAACGTAAAGCCGCATTTTTAAGCGACGTAATAGTTTATTAAAGTAGGCGAAAGACATTGCAATTTGTTGTGATGTAGATGTCTTGTTTGTCGCATTTTCACTGGCTGATCGATTCAACGAATTCTACAGCCAACAAAGATATTGTATTTATGATATCAACAAAAATTATTGTTACGTCATGCTAGTTATTAATCTATAAAATGAATAGCTTTATTAATTATTTTTACTAAATTTTTGCTTTTGTAAAATTGAAGACATGCTTCAGCGCTATATTAATCTTCCGATTGAGAGGGATTGACGTACATGAACTAATTAATTCTAACAATTGTTTATTGAATTTTTTTTATTTGCCTATTAATTAGTAACTTATATATTCTAGCACTGATGAGTTTTTTGTTTTTTCTTTGTTGGAGCACATGGGCGATGTCAGGTACTTTACTCTTTTACATATTCATTATTTTCTATTTTTGAAATTAATTCTTGTGTCTATTAATGTGAATTAATTTGTATAATCTTTAAATGAATGTGAAATTAATGAAGTTTGAAATGAAAATTAGTACTTGCTCCATTTAAATTTGTGTATTTCTTTTTTCTTAAGTTTGTTTTAATAAGAATGTGTCATGTTAGGCTTTGAGCCTAACTCGTACTCTTAAAGTTAGATCAAAGAAAGGATAATTTCCTAAAACCTTGTAAGAATTATCAACCCCCTCCCCGTTCACACCTAGATCTGCATATTGATTATCCGGGATTTGATCTATCATCCCCTCTTCATCTAGGACATTCATTGTCCGGATTTCATTTATCATCTCACCCCATGTCCAAAACCAAATATTTTCATTTGGGATTTCATTGTAAAGTCTAGAACGTGATTTCTACCCCCACAACTATTCTTAATCTTGGATACCACATCGGTTTTAGATCTAATCATGTCAAGTTAGTTCATGAGCCTAACTCACACTCCAAAAGACATTTCAAAGAGAGAAAGATTGTATAAGTCTTATAAAGAGATAAATATTTTATTTATTCACTAACGTGGGATATCAATTCCTTCATCAAGATGTGTTTATTTTTCGATGACTCTTTAATTTCAACTTTTTTGTGTAACATGTTTATGATTTAAAAAATTAAAGGACATTTTCACACATTCAACCTATCTTTAGTTTCAGACTATAGGATTAAAAAATCATTCTTTAATTTATTCAACTTTATGTCAATAAAAAATCAAACAAACAAATCAACATAAGGTCATTAATAATTAAGAAATTCTGAAAATGACATCCTCAAAATACCAAAATACTAAATGATCTTTGATTCGTTAAAGATAAAAACTTTGACTTTTTTAAGTCAAAAAGTGTATGATTGAGATAGAGATGTAATAAAATTTAATTATTTAGATCAATTTTTCTCACCACTATTAATAATTTATTAAGCTTAATAAAGAAAAGAGATCAAAAAGTCACACAAAGCATAATTAACAAAATATATATTGTCTAGGAAAATATATAGACAATCTACTTATTCTTTAGTATAGTGTGTGATATATACCGTGCTTCGCACGTGCACGGGCTTAACATAGTAGGCCTATTCTCCGTAAATAATAAAGTATTGCTGAAAATTATTTAACTATATAAGCCACAAACCAGAAATTTCAAGGATGATTTATTGAAGTTGTGTGGGCGTATTAGTGAAAGGGTTGCTCAAGTATAGAAACAAAGTATATTCACTCAAGAATCTGCAACAATACCCAACCACAAAAGACATAAATTTTAAACACAACTCTAACAACTTGCACCCAAATAAAATAATCAAAAATTAAGAAAGAAGCGAACTCTACCAAATCGTAGAAGACATAAAATGTCAGACACAACTCAAACAACTTGCACCTACAAAATAATCAAAAATTAAAAAAAGAAATGAAAAATACTCAAATTTATTAGAAACATAGTGCATTTGCAACTTATGATTCAAATTCTAGCAGTGTCACAATCTTTGGACTATCCAATGTGTTGGGAGAACATTAACGACCTAATGATTCTTGATTGGAGAGTCGATCATTCAGACCTCTAACTCTTGCAACTCCTTGTACATTATCTACTTTTTCTTACGCAGACAATACTATTTGTTGTTCCTGCAAATTATTGAAAAAAGTACACATCATAAATAGTTAGAACAAGTTCATGCTAAGTCTATCAATTTCACAATTTGCGAAACTGCATATTTATATCAAGATGGTAAAAACAAAAGAAAGTTAAATAGTTATTGACTTGTTAAGCATGTTGTTATCCAAAGTACAAAACTTTATAAAGGTACCATATTTGCTCAAGTTCATCTCTTACCAAAATTGGGATAAAAGTGAACCAGAATCTCGATTCTATTTTAAGTAACAAATTCTTTTTTCTTTTGTTATTAAGTAAAATGATATGTGGATTTAAGAAATTTATCTATAACTTCATTTATCTTAACAAAAAGGAAAGGGAAATAAAACTACATGTGTTGTCTCAAGCATATTAGTTTCCTCTTTGGCTACCTTTAACATAAAGCAAACTTCAGATATTATGAATAGATTTAATTTTTTCTTATCCTTCTAAATATCTTGTACTTTATTTAGTCTGCGATTTGTTTTACTAAGCCCTGCAAAGATATTATCTAAATTAGTGCAAGACATTGTAGCTTCTAAATCTAATAAAATGAAAATGAACCTTAGTTAAACTAAAGTACACACGATGATACAGAGGGACGGAGTATGTGATTTGTCTTACCACTTTAGCATTATCCTTCCCTATAACATTGGTAGTTTAGTATAAGGTAGGTTATGTTTGTTTTCACCTCTTACATGTTATAGCTATATTTTTATCCTTTCATTTAAATTCATTATTCTTAACTTAAAAGATTTTCAACTCAATAAATGAAAAGATGAACAAAAAATTTTAAAACAAAGCCTATTCCACCTGCATAATCACATAAAATGCTTGTCGCTGCCATATCAGAAGGCTGCAATTAACATAATACAAAATAACAAAAGAAATTTAGATCACTCATAGAAGTCAAATCTAGAAGTGAAGTATTTTAAAATTCTATATCCAATGCTAAAAAACTGTAACTTTTAATCAAAAATGACTATTAAATACTAATACAACACCATCCAAAATAGAAGACAATGGTTCTTTTTCAAACAAAAAAAAACTGTAATTTTAGAAGCCTGAAAAGGTATGTGAAATTGTACCAGTAGGCTTGAAAAACAGAGAATCTAAAATCAATACTTTCCCATGGTTTGACCTGCATGTTGTTCTGTTGATATAACTTGATTGTTTTTGTCGATCACTTACCTCACTTAAGTGTACAATTTTTAACATGCAAGGATCCAAAAGTACTAATTAGTAAGTGTACCAAAACGTCTTTGGATTACAAAGGAGTAAAATTCATAAGAACTTGAAACTCTGCGGAGTACACAAAGTCACGCGAACTATCAAGGATTTGGTGACTCCTCATCTTCCATGACATGACAATAGATAGAGTAAACTAAAAAATGGCTGCACATAACAGGATGTCTACAAATAAAAAGAGAATATATATAAAATCTCTCCATCATATTTAATACATTACACATAAAAAATAATAATTACCAGAAAAAGTAAACTAACTTGATTGAAGTAGCACCAGATATATTCTTAATACCTTGTCATTTCCTTGTATAGTTGGTCTGCAAGGAAGTTAAAGAGTTCCATTAACATCTAAAAAATATCTTTAGTTTAATACTCGAACAATTTGTTATTGGTAATAATATCTTCTATGAACCTGAGGGATATGATCGATAATATTATCTAAATGGAGCATCATAAGTTGCTAAATTATATATAAATCATTAATGGACTTCAAAAATCTACTCGCATATAAAATTGCAACTATATGCGGAAATATGTAAATTAAGTAAGGTTTGAAGAAATAATTAAATTAGACATCTGATCAAAAAGAGAGATTCAACTGAAAGAGGATAAGAAATGCATCAAACAGTACCAAATAGATGTCGTAGTGCTACAAAACAGAAGTATGTGACTCCTTCAAGTGTCATGCCACGCCAGATACTATTTTTCTTCCATCACCTGAAACAAAACATATATTACTTCATACAGAATCATCACTTGAAAAATAAATAAAAATGCATAACATTGGAAGTATTTTACAACCATTTGTAACGTTAGTAATGCAATCTGATTGTTTTGAGATAAGAAAAATAAATAAACAAAAGCGGTGAAATTTCTGAAGCAACAAATATAACTTCCATGCTTTGACACACCAAAAAATAACATTTACCTTCTCAAACACTTAAAAGATCTTCATTTCTTTCCAAGAGTCTTGTGGAGTTGGTTGTGGAGATCAACAAATTGACCCATTTGACCATTATCACTTGTAGATGCACTGAACAAACAGAGAGTCGTCGCACCAAAAATGAATAATGATGTCGAATTGATGTAATATCTCGACATCTGATTGAAAAATTGGAGAGAATAGCAAGTGATAATGCAATTTGATCAATATCACTTCCATTTCTTTATTGTTTTATTGCTTTGTAGACAGACCCACATGTTACTTCTCATTTTCACGCATTTCTCCTCATTTTCAAAAAGAAAAGGTATAGAAATGCATTTTTTAAGATCAAAGGTCCCTTCATCAGAACATGGTTCATATATAGCCGCTGAAACAATTCAAAAGTAACCCAAATTGGGGATTAAAGTAAATGTATTGGTGCTCAATTTACCAAAAGCAAAGGAAAATTACATATATGAAATTGGGAAGAGAGTAGAGAGAGCAACAACTAGTGAAAACCTCACTTATCACATAGGTACATTATCACTTGTGTTAATCTGCACCGATTAGCATTCAATATTAGGATTCAACTGCATATCCAACAGGAAAATCAAATCAACAACTTGATGTAAATTTACTTGCATGTGCGGGCTCAAGTGCCTGTAGAGCTATATATTATGTGCTTACCGGTTAACATTCAACATTAGGATTCAACTGCATATCCAACGGGGAAAGTAAACCAACAACTTGATAATGTAAATTGACGGGCGCAAGTGCTTATAGAACTATATATTATGTGATTTAATATAATTTCTCTTATATGCAACAACTTTAGGAGTGTAATATGTTCAGTAAACTGAAGAGGAAGGAAAACTGTACTTTTTAGGCTATGAAAATAGGAAAAATTTAACAGCTCACTATTTTAGTTAAAAGTACAGAAAAATATCAAAATTAATGTACCTGAAAATGCTTAGAATTTTCAATTTCCTTTCCAATATCAAAATATCAGAATTTTCAATTTCCTTTCTTTTCGAAGTACATGCTAAGGCCTATATGAAAAATTAACAAATTGAAAAAATAATCATATCAAGAACACAGTGAAAAAACACTACATTTCAATAACAAAGAGAACAAAAATAATCGAAATACAAAGTTGTAAATAGAAATGGAGGAGAGAACGAAAACAATAACAACATCCAATCAAGATTAAATCTAGTGCATGCAACATTACCACAACCCAAACACCAAAATTGAAAACTAAATAAAAATCAAACCCATCAAATGAAAAATTGACAAAAGGTGAACCAAAACCAAATTAAACATGAGTAATCGAAAGAATTAAGGTGGAATAAAGCAAATTAAAAACTAAAATGAGAAGAAAAGAAAGAAGGCAAGAGGAAATGCATACCTGGGGTAGCTAAAGTTCCACTGGAAATTTCTGATGGGCCTTTCATTTTGTAGAACACAACAAATTTTCTTCAAGTTGGGACAAAGATCAATGAAAAGGAATAGATGTATATATCCCTTATTTGTTTTCAATTGAGTTTGGGTAATACATCGTCATTATCCATGTTTGAGATAGACAATATTAGAGAGCTCAAACAAGTAATATCATATAAGTTTTATACTATTTTCATTTATTGAAATGTACTTAGATACTACTACCTAATACCTCACACTTGATTTCTTTTGTATTGAGTGAAATTTACTCTTACTAATAAAATAAATTTTTTTCTTTATGACTTTCTTTGAATGTTTCAACCTATTGCTGGTGTCGTAATTTCTACAGGATTGAGGTGAGCACAACTTAATTTGATAACTCATATGTAGTTTGTTAATAAAGTGAGACATTGGAATAAAAATTAATAATAGTCTTGATAAATAAAAATTAACTAAACAGCGAAATTGATAAAATCATTTTCACTTGAAATTCTTTGATTTAGAATTTGGAGCTGCAATTCAAAAGGAGCACATTGAAATTGCACATTTTAGATACTAACATAAGGTAATTTGATTTCGTATCACAAATGTTTTCCTTTATGGTTCTTCTAAATTATAACATTATGGTTGAATACAACGACATCACCTTAAACATTTATTGAGACATTTAACGTATCGTCTATTTCAATCGTTTACAGTGATATACTAACATATATTTTTTTGATAACTAACAATTTATTAATTACGTGAAGCAAACATTACAATGCAAGTAGCTAACACAGCATGCTTTCTTCTCAACATAGTCTCATCAAAAGGAAAACTAAAACTCTAACACAACAGCCTATTGCTTAGAATTTAAATTAATTAATAAAACTCTTAATACTAGCTGAAAGCTCTAGCAAGGCTATCTCTTTGGCTACACTTTCCTCCATTTTGTTCTTTTACGCAAAATTTTTGTTATTCCTCTCAGTCCACACCCCATAGACTCCTTCAGCCAAAATGATTTTGAATATTTGGGCAATTGTAGTCTTCCCCTTTCCATATTGATGGCCCTATAGTATAAATTGTTCCCATATCATTGGAACTGTACTATGGAGATGGATCCATGTAAACCGTCTCTCTCATAACTTTTTAGCAAATTATCATTGGATGAGCAGATGCTCTATAGCTTCTTTTGCGCTCTAGCATAAGACACAAGTCTTATTTACTTCCACACCCATTTAGCTAGTCTTGTAACTGCTGCTAACTTCTTGTTAAGCATGAGTTGTTGCCAATCTGTGTTATAAAACCAGAAATTAGTGATTCTAATAAATTGTTCAGAAACACGAAGTAACTGAAATTTATAGAACCAGTAAGAGAGATGAACAGAAAGTTAATTTACAAAAACTAAGATCTGTAAAAATGTACCAGAATCTGGAAAAACCTTTTAAATCAGAAAAAGATCAAGTCCACTGAACTCACAGTGTCCCCTTAAGAAAATTATTCCCCTCTAGTATCCGAGATTTGATGTGGAATATAACCTCCCAGGGTAAAATGATCTTAATCAGCAGAGTGTAGATACCAAAAACTCTACTGTCAGCGAACCAATCCACAGCAGGAAAGTACACGAAGAAAATGTGTGCAGAAGAAGAAGAAGAAGATTAGAAAATTCGTAAGTAAATAATCTGAAGAATGAATGGTATTTATAGGCAAGAAGAACAGGTTCTGAAAGGTTTTAGAATTCACACGACCATTGATGAAAGTTTGCAACCTTTCAAATGGTAATGACTATTCCTGAAAGTTGCAACCTTTTAGAACAGTCATGGAGGGAAATTTAAATAAAACCGGAAAAGTTCAAATAAAACGGGTCACGTGTGGATCCGAGTCGGGTCGGGTTAATCAACTAAAAAATTGAAAACGTTTCTGTTATCATTTGCCAAAGCCAAAGCCAAAAAAATAATATCTCGATCGATCATTTGCCAAAGCCAAAGCCAAAGCCGTTCCCGTAGCCGAGACAAGACGAACGACGACGACGGCGCGGGGAGGTCCCTCTTTCCAACCCTTTTAACAATTAATAGAAGTGTTTCTGTATTTAAAATCTCCTATTTTTCTTTCCACCACCGATGAGGGACAAATGCCTTTTCATTAAAGCATAAGAGGACTTTTCAAGTTCCCAACTCTTCAAGTTCTCAACTTTTCAAATTCCTCTCTTTCCCTCTATTTCCCATCAATTCTTGCTACATACCCAACAATTCCCCACATTGATGGGGAATGGTTATAACATAGGAATGCACGGACAATTGTGTACTTTACAGGCAAGGATTAATTGCATCTAGATAAGTAGGTTTCCCCTTGGACTTTCCGCAGTGAACATATGTCGGATATACTCGGTCAATCGGTATGTGATATATTTGAACCGTCGAGCTTTGGTGTATACCTAGACAACCATATGTCACACAATTAACCTTTACTGTTTACGGTTCTTACGGTTGTGTTCATTTCAGCCATGAACACCTCCTGGTTTCATGAGTGTATAGAGAATAGGCTTTTGACATAAAATTCTCTTTGAAGCGGCTTCCACTTCACACTCACATAGGTGATTTCTAACCGTGTCATCTCATAGATACACTATTTGGTCAAATCTACCAAACTTAGCAAATCATTAAAAACTTTAAGCTTTATTACCTCATTAACAAGCCTTAAAGTCTTAACCTTGTTCCTGAACATTGTCTTCATCATGAGAATGGATTGAGTTAATTGACAATGTCGAACCGTCAGCCACAACTTTGTTTTTCTCCTTGAATCTAGCTCTTGGGATCTCTAGTCTGCTAGATAGAGTTACCATCATGCTGACTTGTCCTAAGCCGTAAACCCATTCCCTTAGATGATCTTTCAACTGCCTCTCTCACTAGACCTTTCGTTAGTGGATCTGACACGTTATCACTTGACTTTACATAGTCAATTGTGATAATTCCACTAGAGAGTAGTTGTCTTAAGGTGTTATGTCTCCGTCGTTTATGACGAGACTTTCCGTTATACATAACGCTCCCTGCCCTACCTATTGCTGCTTGACTATCGCAATGTATGTAAATAGGTCCAACAGGTTTGGACCAGAATGGAATATCCTCTAGGAAATTCCGGAGCCATTCAGCTTCTTCACCAGCCTTATCCAAAGCAATGAATTCAGATTCCATTGTGGAGCGAGCAATACATGTCTGTTTGGACGATTTCCAAGAGACTGCTCCTCCACCAAGTTTGAACCCATAACCACTCGTGGATTTTACATCATTTGACCCGGTGATCCAATTTGCATCACTATATCCTTCAATCACAGCAGGATATTTATTATAATGCAAAGCATAATGTTGTGTATATTTTAGATAACCCAACACACGTTTCATTGCCATCCAGTGAGTTTGATTCGGATTACTAGTGAACCGACTCAGTTTACTAATAGCACATGTTATATCTGGTCGCGTACAATTCATAATATACATCAAACTTCCCAACACTCTGGCATATTCTAATTGAGAGTCACTTTGACCTTCATTCTTTTTAAATGTACAGCTTAAATCAATTGGAGTTTTGACAACATTGAAATTCAAGTACTTGAACTTATCAATATTTTTTCAATATAATGAGATTGAGATAATGCTAGTCCTTGAGAAGTTTTGATAATCCTGACCCCTAAGATCAAATCAGCAACTCCTAAGTCCTTCATATCGAACTTGTTGGACAGCATGCGCTTAGTAGCATTTATATCGTCAATGTATTTACTCATTATTAACATGTCATCAACATACAAACAAACAATGACTTCATGATTCATAGCCATTTTAATGTAAACACATTTATCATATTCGTTAATCTTGAATCAATTTGCCAACATTGTTTAGTCAAATTTAGCATGCCATTGTTTGGGTGCTTGCTTGAGTCCATAAAGTGACTTCACAAGTCTGCACACTTTCTTTTCTTTACCAGGAACTATAAACCCTTCAGGTTGCTCCATGTAAATTTCTTCCTCCAACTCTCCATTTAAGAAGGCTGTCTTTACATCCATTTGGTGGATTTTAAGATCATGCACTGCTGCTAGTGCTATTAACATCCTAATTGATGTTATCCTTGTTATTGGAGAATATGTGTCAAAGTAGTCCTGACCTTCCGTTTGTCTGTACTCTTTGACTACCAGTCTAGCCTTATATTTGTCAATAATCCCATCAGGTTTAATTTTCCTTTTAAAGATCCACTTTGATCCTAAAGGTTTATTTCCTGGAGGAAGATCAGCCAATTCCCAAGTGTGATTACTTAAAATTGATTCGATCTCACTATTGACTGCTTCTTTCCAATAAGTTGACTCAGATGAAGACATAGCTTTTAAATTTTTGAGGCTCATTTTCAAGCAATAGTGCCACAAAATCTGGTTCGAAAGAAGCAGGTTTCCGTTGGCGAGTACTACGCCTAAGATTTTCACTAGTTAGTGTATTTTTCGTTGATTCTTCTCGTGGTCGTTTAGGTCTTTCACTTGTCGACTCACATTCAGTTTTATACAGATAAATCTTTTCAAAAAACTCTGCGTTATCTGACTCAATTATTGTATTAACATGAATTTCAGGATTATCAGATTTGTGAACCAAAAACCGACAGGCCTTACTGTTCACAGCATATCTAATAAACACACAGTCTACTGTTTTGGGTCCAATTTTAACCCTCTTTGGTAAAGGAACCTCTACCTTGGCTAAACACCCCCACACTTTGAAATATTTCAAGTTGGGTTTCCTTTCTTTCCACATCTCATATGGAATTAATTGTGTTTTTCGATGGGGTACTCTATTGAGTATTTTATTAGCTGTAAGGATGGCTTCCCCCCAAAGGTTTTGTGGTGAACCAGAATTGATCATTAAGGCATTCATCATTTCCTTTAATGTTCTGTTCTTCCGTTCTGCCAAACCATTTGACTGTGGTGTATAAGGTGCAGTAGTTTAATGAATAATACCATATTCCAAACATATCTCTGCAAAAGGAGATTCATATTCTCCAGCCCTATCACTCCGAATCATTTTTATCTTTAGATTCAATTGGTTCTCCACTTCATTTTTGTATTGCTTAAATGCATCAATTGCTTCATCCTTACTATTAAGAAAATATACATAACAAAATCGAGTGCAGTCATCAATAAAAGTTATAAAATACTTTTTCCCACCACGAGATGCTGTTGACTTCATATCGCATATATCTGTGTGAATTAAGTCTAAAGTTTTGGAATTCTTTCAACAGACTTATAAGGATGTTTAATAAACTTACTTTCCACATAAATTTCGCATTTCGATTTATCGCATTTAAAATCAGGCAATACTTCTAGATTAACCAATTTTCGCAAGGCTTTGTAATTTACATGTCCCAAATGGGCATGCCATAAATCGTTTGACTCCAATAAGTAAACAGAAGTAGAATTTTTATTAATACTGTCAACAACCATTACATTCAGTTTGAAAAGACCCTCATTGAGGTAGCCCTTTTCTATGAACATTTCATTCTTACTTATTACAGCTTTATCACTAACTAGTACACACTTAAACCCGTTCTTAACGAGTAGTGCAGCAGAAACTAAATTCTTCCTAATAGTAGGGACATGCAGAACATTGTTCAAAGTCAACACCTTGCCGGATGTCACTTTCAACATTACTTTCCCAGTTCCTGCAATCCTTGCTGTTGCTGTGTTTCCCATGAACAAATCTTCATCGTACTCAGCAGGAGTGTACGTTGCAAAGGCTTCTTCCTGAGTCGAGAAACCACTCCTTGGGATTTCCAACTAAGTTACACTCCGAGATTATTGCACACAGGTCATCTGCATCTTCCATCTTCTCCACGATGTTTTTTTGACTTTTGCCTTTGCCTTTGTCTTTGTCCTTTCTTTGAGCACGACAATCAGAAGACCTATGACCAGCCTTGCCACAATTGTAACAGTTGCCTTTGAATTTCTTCTTGGCCTGTTCTGACTTCTGCCCGTTGGACTTCTTTCTCTTTTTGTCTTTGGTAGGAGCTTCTTCAACAATATTAACTCCAATGATTGTTAAACTCTTACGCGACTTCTTTTTGGCATTTTTGTTATCTTCCTCAATCTTGAGTCGAATCACAAGATCTTCAAGCTTCATTTCTTTACGCTTGTGCTTTAGATAATTCTTGAAATCGTTCCACGAAGGAGGCAACTTCTCGATCATTGCAGCCACTTGAAAAGCTTCATTTACTACCATATCTTCAGCAATCAGATCATGGAGAATAAGTTGAAGTTCCTGCACTTGTGATCCAACAGTTTTACTATCTACCATTTTATAGTTTAAAAACTTTGCGACCACAAACTTTTTCAAGCATGCATCTTCTGTCTTATATTTCTTCTCAAGTGCATCCCACAATTCTTTTGTAGTTGTTATTGCACTATAGACATTATATAAGTCGTCCTCTAAAGAACTCAAAATGTAGCCTTTACATAGGAAGTCTGCCTGTTTCCATGCTTCAATAATCATGAATTTTTCTCTGTCTGGCATATCATCAGCAGGCACTGAGTATCTTCACTTGTAAATTTCTGCAGACCAAGAGTGGTAAGCCAGAAAAATACTCGTTGCTGCCAACCTTTGAAATTCACACCTGTGAATTTACCCGTTTTCTCTGCTTGTGGTACAATAATTCGGGTTGGTGCAGCAACAGCCACTGTAACACCATTGTTTGCCATTTTTGATAAACAAAAATTGATACAGTCTTAATAAGCAATAAATTATAATTGCAGACTTAAAGGAGTATAAAATCACAAAGATTTTTGTCTCCACCAGAAACACAGATTTAAAAATATATATATATATATATATATATATATATATATATATATATATATATATATATAAATAATTTCCTTAAGATTGTTGCCAATCTGTATTATAAAACCAGAAATTACTGATTCTAATAAATTGTTCAGAAACACGAAGTAACTGAAATTTATAGAACCAGTAAGAGAGATGAACAGAAAATTAATTTACAAAAACTAAAATCTGTAAAAGTGTACCAGAATCTGCAAAAAAACTTTTAAATCAGAAAAAGATCAAGTTCACTAAACTCGCAGTGTCCCCTTAAGGAAATTATTCCCCTCTAGTATCCGAGGTTTGATTCGGAATATAACCTCCCAGGGTAAAATGATCTTAATCAGCAGAGTGTAGATACTAAAAACTCTACTGTCAGCGAACCAATCCACAGCAGGAAAGTACAAGAAGAAAAATGTGTGCAGAAGAAGAAGAATAAGATCAGAAAATTTGTAAGTAAATAATCTGAAGAATGAATGGTATTTATAGGCAAGAAGAACAGGCTCTGAAAGGTTGCAACCCTTTCAGAATCCACACGACCATTGATGAAAGTTTGCAACCTTTCAAATGGTAATGACTGTTCCTGAAAGTTGCAACCTTTCAGAACAGTCATGGAGGGAAATTTAAATAAAACCGGGAAAGTTCAAATAAAACGGGTCGCGCGCGGATCCGAGTTGGGTCGGGTTAATCAACTAAAAAATTGAAAACGTTTCTGTTATCAACTAATTAATTGAAAATATTTTTGGCTATTTAATTAAATAAATAAATAATTAAATAAGCCAAAGCCAAAGCCGTGACGAGCGACGACGGCGCGAGGGGGGTCCCTCTTTCCAACCCTTTTAACAATTAATAGGAGTGTTTCTGTATTTAAACTCTCCTATTTTTCTTTCCACCACCGATGAGGAACAAATGCCTTTTCATTAAAGCATAAGAGGACTTTTCAAGTTCCCAACTCTTCAAGTTCTCAACTTTTCAAATTCCTCTCTTTCCCTCTATTTCCCATCAATTCTTACTACATACCTAACATGAGCCACATAGTGAAATAAGCTTTTGGCCTTGCTGCATTCCTGAACATATAAATTTGCCAGCTAATACTTTCTTTCTTGCCCCTCATCTGTTGAATTTGATCAGTTATATGTTTGGGACTCATGATTTTTCTTATCATCAAGCGGATTGTTTGGACTTTGGCGAAGTGTTCTTCCCCTTTATATAATATCTATGTATCCATCGGATCCGTAGTTTGTCCTCTTTACTTTCTAGGTCCCAACATAATTTGGCAACTGCTGCTTTGTTCCAAACTTGCATATTAATCAGTCACATGCCTCCTGCATATTTAGGACAACACACTCTCTCCCAAACAACTCGTGTCTTTTTAGTAACATATCCAACCCCTGACCACTAATAGCTTCTACATGGCCCCTCAATTAGTTTGATCATATTTGCAGGAATAATGAATAATTGTGCCCAATATGATTGAAATCCAAACAACACAGTTTGTACCAGCTGTGTTCTACCTCCATATCACAATTTTCTAGATGTCCATGAGTTGATCCTGGCCATGATTTTGTCAATGAGAGGGTACCATTGTGTTTCAGACAGTATGTCTGTAGAAAGAGGTACTCCAAGTTACCTGAAAGGTAGTTCTTCCATTTTGTAGCCAAGTTGATGTATGATTTGTTGTCTCACCTCTAGCTGGACTCCCCAAAATAAATAGAACTTCTGTTGAGATTTTCTTGCAAACCTGAGGCTTGTGAAAACTGTGAAAAATATCTTTGGAGGGCCTTGATAAAATAGATCTCCCCTAGAGAATATTAGCTAGTCATCTGCAAAACATAAGTGAGTAATGTCCAATTTAGAGTAGTTTGGGTGATACTTCAAGGTTCTCTCTTTGTTGAGTCCCTTGAGTAATCTGTTGAGATATTCCATAGCTATAGCAAAAAGAAAAGGGGACATTGGATCTCCTTGATCCCTTTAGCTGCTGCAAAAGTCTGTGTAGTCTGCCCATTCACTACTATAGAATAGTTAACTGTTCTTAGACAACTCATTATCCACTGTACATAAACATAGCAGGAAATCCCAGTCCATTCATTACTCACTCTAGATAGGTTCATTCCACTGAATCATCAGCTTTTTTGAGGTCAATCTTCAGCGTGCTTCTGGGAGAAATATTCTTCCTAGTATATAGGCTTTAACCAATTCATGAGCTAGTAAAATATTGTCAAATATCTTTCTCCCTGATCTGAAACCAATCTGGCTATCAGAAATGACAGTATGAATAACGTCGTGCAATATTTTTGCCAATACTTTGGATATTATTTTATATAACACAGTACAACAAGCAATTGGTATGCATTCTTTCACAGTTTTGGGGCTTTGTACTTTTGGGATAAGAGTTATTAATATGCAGTTGAAAGGTTTATAGAGTTTGTCAGTTTTTAAAAAACTGTTAACAACTCAGTAGTGGATTTTTTTTTATGGTTTTCCAAGTATACTTAAAGAAAAAGGCCTTATACCCATATATACCTGTAGCTTTGTCATTCCCAATGGATTGCAACTGTACATAAATCTCATCTTCAGTTATATCATCACATAACTTAATCCTTTGGTGTTTTGTCAACATGGGCCCTGTTTTCATTACCTGGACATCTATAGTTGGTAGTGTAGTTGTCGATGTTGCCATAAATAGGATTTTGGATCTCTTGCGGTTCATACAATATTTATCCAGTTAGGAATGTAATACCTCTGATCTCTTTCTTTTGTGTTCTCTCCTTTATAATTGCACTAAAATATTTATTGTTTCCATCCCCCAATTGGATCCATTTGTGTTTGATGTTTATCTTAGTGCACTTTCGTCTATCATAGACTATTTATCCAGCTTCATCATTATTTCTTTTTGTTGATCAATTAAAAGTTCAGTTGCTTGGATGTATAACTGTCCTTTGATTCTGCTGCGCTCCATTCTAGCCTTCTCAATCTGCTGGCTAATATATTGAACTCTGTTCTACTAAGTTGCCTCCCTACTTATTGGAGAGCTATTAGTTTTCACCAGATCTTCTTCACGCTATCCTTGTCATATTCCTGCTTCAATATACTATCCACTAGGCCCATGGCAGAGTCATGTTTAGACCACACATTGAAGAACTTGAAATTCACTTTTACACTGTGTTGTTTGTATTGCAAGTTGCATTGGGCAATGATCTCATATGCCAAGGTTCCCATACTCAGTAACAACATGTCCCCATTTCTCTATCCATTCATCATTTCTAAAAACACTATCAATCCTGCTTGAAATTCTTCATTGCCATGTTGTTTATAGTCCAAGAATGGTAGTTCCCCTGCCATTGTAATTCGGTGACACCAATATGTTTCACACATTCTCTCACTTTTTCATGGTCACAGGAGCTCCAGCTAGTCTATCTTTGAGGGAGAGTAGAGCATTAAAATTCCTCGCAATGAGCCATGGTTGAGAGATGCCATGTGCCAATGTGTTCAGTTCTAGCCAGAGGCTTTTTCTCTGCTTTGTAGTACTGTATCCATAGACCACAGAGAGCAGAATTTGTTGGCCTTTGTCTCTGTCCTTGTCAGCAATAGTTAAGTAGTTCTACTGATTAGAATGGTCTCATACCAATTTTTATCCCATATCATCCATATCCTACCATTTGAGGTTGTATTATAATTGTCCATTATCCCCCAACTGGTGCTATCCCCCTGATTGTTGCTTTGATATTAGGCTCATTTACCCTCATTTCAATAAGACGATATTCTAATATACTAACTACATGGTTTTTTAGGGATTATGAACCAGCAACAGAACAAAAGCCTTCTCTTCATCAACTCTCTTGGTGTGAGCGAACTTGTAAAAATATCTCCAAAAAGTCGTGGCTAGAAAAGTTTGTTCTTTTACCAAATTTTTTTCTTGATCATTGAAAAATAATGTGAAATTGCAATTTCAATGAAAATAAGTATTTTTCTTAGAAATAATTCATGAAATCAATTCCTATATATAATCAATAAGATTTGATTGATGTTTAATTAATTTTGATTAGATAGAATTGGAGAAACAAGGAAAGATGAATGCTCACTTTGCTGCACAAGAAAAAACTTTTCAACAGTTTGATACTAATAATTGGGTTAATCCATACAACTCACTATTTTTTCGCATATTAATTTTTTACAAATAATTCTTCTTCTTTTTTTAATTTTATTTTCATCATTTCGTTGTTATTATTATAGTACAAGTATCCAGGAGAACATATATAAATATTGGATGAACAAAGGAAAATGAGTATCAAACATGGTAGTAGATGTCCAGCAAAACTCAACACAAACATTTGAATAATAACTAGTACATTAATATTCTTAAAATATTATTCCTCGTTAACATCTCCTTTAAAAGATGAGATTTTTTTGATAAAATTATTTTTATCCGCTTAATAGAACCAACAAAAAAGCAAGGTGGTAAATATTTAGCATAATCTCACACATACATATGGACAACCAAAAGTACATTAATATTATTAAAATATCACTCCTTGTTAAATACTAATCCTCCCCTACTATGCTAATTAACTCATATATTTTTACAGGCACAACTAAATTTTGGTGAAAGTAGCGACAACTTGAATACTCCCTCCCAATTTGGGTTGGACAATGCCCTATCAAATTGGAATAATAATATTAATAACAACCATAACAATAAGAATCACATCATTCAACATAATGATCCTCCTTCAGAACAAAGTGATGCAATAGCTCCTAATATTAATAGATTTAACTATTCCATGGAGGTTAGTTCAAAGCTTTATGATTATTATTATCGACTCATTAGCATTGTTTGTTTGTTTGTTTGTAAATTCATTTTATAAATTATTTACCAAAAAAAAACTCTATTTAAATGTTTTGTCACAATGTTCAGGGGAATATCATGAAAAACAATGAATACTTTGCTGAAATTGCATATAAGAATGATGCATGGAAATGGAATGATATTGGTTTCCTCAATGAAGATTCCAATGGAGATGACTTTTGAAATATAGATTCATCAATCAATTGTTGGAAAAATGATTGTAGTATCTCAAAAGGAACTATTTTATTATACTTGAAAAATTATAATTATGTTATGTCAATGTAGTTATTCTCTTTATTTCCATATATACTAATATTGGCAACTATATCATAATATTAATCAGCCTATTTAATGTGGCAATTGAATATTGCCATAATGTTGTCCAGGAAAATATGCGTCCATTATATGCAATATTTATTTTTACACCTACTAAATATAGATATAATGGAAAAATGATAAATATACCACCAAATTATTGTAAATGGTATGTGTATGCCTCTCGATATACTTTTAGTACATGAATGACCTTACCGTCCAAATTTTAAAACGTATATACCCTTTATATTAACGCACTACTAGAATTTTGATATATAGCAACAGTTGAGTTACCATTGCAATAGGCTACTATACCGTTGCATTAGCTCTAATGCTACGATTTAGGAAACCGCTATAACAGATCGCGTAGCATTAGCTGTATAGGCACGGTTCTGTTCGACAGTTTATATAATTGTGGCAATAGGAACCCCTATTGTGTCGGTTTACACCTTAAGTATTACCCCACGGTTAGTACTCTATTGGGACAGTTGTTAACCGTTCCATTAGAGATTTATGCAACGATATTTACATGCTAAGGCTACATTTTTCTCTTTTTAGTCAACAACCATTTCAGTCAATTACAACGGTTTAATTTGATAATGCAACAGTTCTAAGCTACTATGACTATAATCCATGGTTATTGGTACAGTTATTATAGGGTAATGCAACAATTTTTTTCGTATTGAAATAGTTACTATAAGCTTTTGCCACATTTATTATTAGGAATTTGCAACCGTAACTATTGATCTACTGCCACAAATATGATAAAACTATTACAAAAATACTACCATAGAACATAAATGCACTATTTGATCACAAAAATAAACTCTTCCTTACCAAAATTTCAATCCAAGATAGTAATATCAACATATAATATCAAAATACAAATATTTTTTGACTGTTCGAAAATAGTGAAACACGTCATAATTATCAATCTTCATCAAAAATAAAAGATTAGAACATAGATGATTAAATTTAATTAATATCAATCCAGTTAGCTCCTATGTAAAGTCTTCATTCATGATTTCATCTGCTTCTTCAATTTCATCACCTATAATAAAATACAAAATAATTGAGCAATATTTACATTAAGTTATGATAGTGAAAGATGTGAAAGTTGAGTCATGCATTCACAATGGTTGTTCCTTTGTTGATTGTTATTTGAACAACCAAGACTTAATTAACAAACAAGACACATAATTGAGTTAAACTGATCAACAATATTTCAGTCACACACTAATTAAAGCACCAAAATCATACTAGCAGAATTGTACTCAACCATACTAGCAGAATTGTTCTCAACTACTTAAACTATTTCTTGAAGGAAATAGCATGACAAATAGTTTCTACAAGGTGCAGAACTTACAATAGGCAACTGCTAGAAGACATTCTATCATCCGCGGAGAGCACTCCTAAGTGAATAAGCAGTAAAGAACTACTAAAATCATAAAATACTTAACCAGAGCCTATATTTAGGGCTATCAAACGTATGATCAATACCACGAATACATAAAAAAAATTGAATAATACACTCAAATCATTAATGCATAAATCTGAATTTTCTTTTATCAAGATTCACAAAGATCAAATTCATAGAGTCAGTTCATTATTTCCTTATATCCTAATAAATAATAATAAATTTTACACCATTTTCTTGTAACTCGACATTGTAAATCTGAAAGAAAATAGAGTACTTAAGCTCTCTTTTAATGAACGATAACGACAAACAAGAATAAGAATAAGAAGAAGAACAAGAAGATGAAGTTGAAAAATAAAATTAGCGACGTTAACCTTGATAAGCCGCTTGTGCAGAAGTACAAGTTTCTCTTGTAGAAGGAACGAACAATGCTGCTACTATATTACAATCAATTAAACCCGCATGCTAAAGTTGTGCAACTATATATGTAATAACTTGTTGTCACAGTTTTCTTTTTCCATTTTTTTCTCAGTCTTTGAATTCTTTCTTGCATTTTCTACACTATATTATTTGTGTCATTTAAAGATTGTTTAGAATTTCCAGCTATTTTTTTACAATGTAGTCTTTGTAACCCCCACTCCATATAGTATTAAAAGTCCTGGATGTTCATGACCCATGACGGCTGAAAATGCATCAATAGAATGATCATTTGTGTTTCAATTTTCTTCATTTCAGCCCAACAAAGCATATCAAATAAGCAGTCATGTAAATTAAAATACTTAACACATATTTGATTTCAATAAAAACTTGTAAATAGACAAACTCATACAACTATTTGTGTTCTCATTCGAGGTCTTGTACAAACGACCAGGTTTCCTTGTTCCTGTGACCATAAAGATCTCCATAGCTAATAGAGTTTCGTTTTTCTTTTCATAGTCAAACAAAATTAAATCTAAAAAGTTTCATAAATAACATTTTAAGAATCATTAAAAAATAAGAGAATGCACCAATTTGTTACAGATTAAAACAAAACTGTTTTTGCCTGTGGTTTGTAGATTCATCAGCTATTTCCGATTCTTAGAGTTTATTTCAGATATTTTCTGCAAATAAATAAATGAATAATGTAAACCAAAATCTTATGGTGCTACATAATGTACTAGAAAAGACCAATGCTCCTTATTTTCTAACTAATATTAATAGGTAAAATTCAGATTTATCCCAATGTGACAAATATTAGAAAAATATATAGGTCATGCTTCTATACTGGACAATTACTCACACTTGTATTCGAAAAAATGCTCCTACGTACAAACAAGTCATTGTAACTTAGTTTAAAGCTACATGTTTAGACTCTAAATAAAAGTCTGCACAAATGCTTTTCTGGTGGTCCTCTATTCAAGTTGCTTTTTGTTTATAGAATGTATCTTACTAGAAGACTAAAAATTCAACATCTCACTCTTAATAATTTACTTAGGTGATACAACTGGTTATTATTTTTAACTTAATAATGAGTTAGACATATCATCACTACCACTCAATGGAACATCATCTGAGAGTGGAGGATACATACTAATCCATACATATCATCTCCCTACTTATATGTTAATCGCTTATGACTTCAATAGAAAATACTGAGTTATCAAAGTATCTTTTCCTGCACCCTGCGTATAGCCTGAAGAACAAATGTTTGAAGAAACTTTTATCACATCGACTAGCAATTTAAGACAAGAAAAACATCAGACCAATCACCGCCATGGCAAAAGAAACTACACTACACATAAAGCTGATTGATTTTCTTAAAATTAGAGCAATTCATCAGTTATTTCCCAACAAATTCATACTTGGTCACAAGCTGAAAAACTAATGCAACAGAGGAATCAATATCTTTTGGATTTATTAAAGCAAATAAGGTTATTTCTATTGTCCAGATCTAACTTCATCTTGTCAATGATTGTTCATAATCTTTCCTCGTTCTCAACTTCAATAGCTCGTCCTAGTTTCCTCTTTCATAAACTGCAACTACCAAACTCAGTATACTATCTTTATACAGCAAAATTTTCCATGTTAATGGACATCCAAATGACACGAGTCACTTATTGTTGGATAATGTAAATAAAAATCTATTAGCTAAAAACTAATACATCATGAGGACTTGCAAGTGTAAAGTTAGAATCTCCTAATCATTTTGCAAAAAAAAAAAAAAAAAGATTGGAAATTCAAAGGTTTAGCATCAAACTCTCAAAAGATTCCTAAATATAAAATGTTAAACATATAATTTGGAGTATCTCAACAAGAACCATCATTTCAACTAATTTTTTTGCCATATACCTTTAACCTGAAAAAATAGAAAAAGCTAACAGTGAAGTTAGTACATGAATTTGTTGTATTATCGAAGAATCATTTGTGCTTGATCTATAACAATGTCATTTATTGGACAAGAAAGTTAACAACTTCAATCATTTATAAATGACAAAGAGTTCTTTCACAAAGTTAAGGAAAAATCTCTCTAAATTTCCAGAACATAAATATATATATAAACTAGTTTAGTCCTAACATAAATATAGAAGAAGTAAAAGAAACAATAATAGTAATAAGAAGCTCAAAGAGGGGTATAGATTGTCAATAATAGATTCAATAATTTCTTACTTAGAAGTGATACGTGTCTTATTTCTAAATTCCGGCAATTTGATTTCTCATAAAAATTTAATAAATTAAAGTTAGCCACAAATTTCACCATAAAAAAATACAATAAAATGAAATTTTCACCTATTGATTTACTGAGATTGGACATCAGTAATAAAATCTTCTACTTACAATCAATAATGATATTTTATTGATTATATAGAGAACTTGGCTGTGTTTTCTACAGATATGTCACATAGTTAGAAAGTCAGGCTAGAAAAATTTTAAACATAGACAAGCAACAGTGACCCAATTTCTGAATCAGAATAAGAAATATAGAAAGAGAAGGGAAAATACAATTACTTTAATTTCATGATTACAAGCAAAATCTGCAGGCTTAGTATTAAACGAAGAAACAGTAGCAATTAGTTGTTATCAAAAGAGGGACTTAAAAATTACATCTTCTAAGAATACAGATACAACTACTAGAATAATGAAAAATCTGAAATCTAGTGTTGGGTTTTCACATCTTAAAAAGAGAAACGTTATCAACGAATCAAAAGAGAAAAATGATAGACAACATTATGGAACTCACATACGTAGTTGTTGTAGCAAGACAACAGCAAAAATTGAAGTTCAAAATAACAACTTTAGACTTTCGTCAAACAGAAAATTTCAGTTCACATTCAAAGACCTAGAAAATCACTTTAAATTGTATTTCGACAACTTTGAAAATCAGTTTATAGTACATTTCAGTTCACTCAAAATGCAAATAAAACACTATAAGCATTAGAACGAAATAAACTACCAAACGCGTGTTGACTAATAAAATTGAAACCAACTTCCTGAAGAAATTTCGCAGAGAGTTCATAAATCTTCACCAATGGTATTATTGTGTGGCGATTAGATTAAAGATGTAAATTATTCTTGTTTCATAATTGAATTAGTGTTGTTGCGGAATTCTGAGACAGGACAAATTCAGGTCCAACCCAAAAATAGAGGAAACCATGTCTGATTTTCTATAGAATTCTGGTAAGACTTGCTTTGGGAACCTCCCCCTTAGTGTCGTTCACGGTCCTAAAATCAAATCGTGACAGTATTAAATATAACAACTTTAGCGTCAGAACACTGAATTGAGTTTATATACTATTAGCAACCTACGTTTAGGGACGAATGACTGACGAAATTTCTTTCGTCATAAAGGACTTTTTGTGACGACATATAATTTTTAAGTGATAAATAATTCATTACCAATAAGGAAATTTCTTATAGTGTGTCTTTTCACAACAACATATAGCACGGATTCAATTATTATGTTCATTTTTATGTCATTAAGAATGATTGTTCTATCATATATTTTGATGTATTTTTTTAATAATAGAAAATTGAGACTAAGAGTGCTTTCTTTATTATGTAAATAACAACATTAAAATCTTAATATCAAATACAATGAAGAAATCAGTGACTTATCCCAAAATTTAACATTTTAGTTTTGACACTTAGCTTCAAACTTGACAAAATAGCAAACACACTGCATAGGCATTACTTATTTGATAGTATTAAGAATATATTAGGCCTCATCACACTCATCTTCTTTATTCAAAGAGTTTTGTAGAGTTCCACAATCACTCTGGGAGAAACAAATGGTTGAAGAGGCTTCACTTTAGGTAAGGCAATACCTAAGCCCTCACTTAAATCTAATGGTTCCTCCTTTTTCATTGAAATATTGAATCCATGAAGTAATTTTGCTAGTGTCAAATGCATTACTTGACTTCCAAACGTCAAACTAGGGCACATGCTTCTTCCAGAGCTAAACGGAATATATTCAAAAAAAATTCCTCTAAAATTTAAGTTTGAATGTTCGTTCAAGAACCACCTCACTGGTTTAAACTCATTCGGGTCTTCCCAAATTCTTGGATCTCGTTGAAACTTCCACAAGTTAACAATCAAATGAATTCCCTTTTTAATATGATAGTTACCAACGTAACAGTCTTCGATGGCCTCTCGAGGCCCTGATAAAGGACCGGGTGGATAGAGACATAAGGTTTCTTTTACTATGGCCTGTAAATAAGGAAGGTTGTTGATGTCAGATTCTTCAACCCATCTATTTCTTCCTACTTGCTCATCTAACTCATCTTGGGCTAATTTCAATGAGCGGGTGTTATTTATTAGCATACATAATGCCCATATTGATGTCTCCGCAGTGCTCTCTGATGCGATCATGATAAGTATCTGCGTGATTGAATAATAACACATCATTAGCCAACTTATTGGAAATACCAAATAAAAACTAATCATCTTTGATTGAACACTAATTTATTTATTTGCACACGAATTTTTTTTTTTAGAACTTGTAATTCTTTAAGAAAAGTGAAATATGAAAGGCAGTAAACAGTATTAAAATTTTGAAAGATAGGATTCTTTCCATGACAGGCTAAATTGAAAGTGCACAAGATAAATTAGGACATAAAAAATATAAACTTATAATACGCCAAATCTATGGATAATCTTACACCAAATATGATTTGATAGTCAGTGATTATATTTTTTTCTTTAATTTATTAGGATGGCGCGTTTAATGCCATAAATGAACTCGAAAACACGAGCGATTTGTTATGGGTAAAATTTACCCGCACTGAGTGTTTATAACAAATCAATATATGTATGTGATGTGTTTAAATTTATAATTCATTTCACTTCATTAAATCACGTAATAATGAAAATTGTGCTGGCTTGATGTAAACACCCCGTGTAGGTAAGTTTTTTCCATTTGTTATATATACACCACTGTCCAATAATATTTGTCCACTATACTAAAATAGATACTCCTCCATTTAAAAAAGAATGACCTCATTTCTTTTTTAGTCTGTTTCAAAAAGAGTGACTCCTTTCCTTTTTTGGCAAAACTTTAACTTTAACTTTCCAAGTGACATGTTTAAGGCCACAAGATTGAAGGGTATTTTGGTACATTTGACATAACTTTAATTTAGAACCACAAGATCAAAAAGTCTTTTTTTTTAACTTTGTTCCAAGTCAAACTACGTCATTCTTTTTTAAACGGAGGGAGTATGTAACAATATTTGTCCGCTTTATGAAAATCATGGGTAATCTTACACTTATTGTTTCCTTATCATAAATTATAGTCCTATTCTTATATCTTTTTCAAGGCAACATCATTATATTCAAATGGTAATATAGTAAAATCTTTTTCTATTTATAGTTTTTTAAGGGTATGTCAAATTAATAATTGACAATTATTATTAGACAAAAGGAATATAAAGGTTATGTTCACTACACCAAAATAGACTTTTAGTGACAATTAGTTAGGGTAAATTAATTAAATGCCACTAATTAACATTCTGAAGTCACCTATTGCGGCAATTAAACTTTTGCTGGCAAAAGATCAGTAATTTCAAGTGGCTTTTAAGTGCAAATCCTTTTAGGAATAAATTAAAGGGAAAACGGTCAAAAATACCCTTCAATTTTGACTTATTGTTTAAATTTACCTTCGCCGTTAAAATAAAATTAATTTTATCCCTCGCCGTTAAAATAAAGTTAATTTTACCCCTCGCCGTTAAAATAAAGTTAATTTTACCCCTCCTGTTACTAATTTCACCAAATTTACCCCTCATTAGATGGATTGACCCGAATTTTAAAAATAAAACCTATTCCTTATTTTAATCCATTAACCCGATCATTTAAAATAATCCGACCCATTATCCCAAATCTCCTATACCCATTTACCCATTCTCCCAAATCTCCATTAAATATGTCAAAGAGGTAAATTTGGGTCAATCCGTCTAATGAGGGGTAAATTTGGTGAAATTAGTAACAGGAGGGGTAAAATTAACTTTATTTTAACGGCGAGGGATAAAATTAACTTTATTTTAATGACGAGAGTAAATTTAAACAATAAATCAAAGTTGAGGGTAATTTTGACCATTTTCCCTAAATTAAACTATTCCCTCTTCATTAGATGCTCTCTGCTTCTCTCTCTCTCTCTCAACCGAATTAGGTCCCCAAATCGGTGCCCCAGTTATTTTCAATTCTCAATTTCCTTCAATTTGTGTCTGTAAGTGAAGTAATAATCAGGGTTACGTGCGAAGAATCGAGTGTAGGGGTCACTGGAGCAAACTATGTTATGATCCCACCAGTAATTATAAATTGCTTCTCAGAAATAATTCGAAAGAAAATAGACAGTAATATTTTGGGAATTTTCTGGATTTATAGAATTCAAATTGTTCTCGATTACAAAATTAGAAAACAATAGTTCTAACTAAAATAGGAATGAATCGCCATTGTTGATTAACCTGCAATTTGAAGAGAAAAGAGATGAGATTGAGAACGAAGAGAAAGGAAGGAGATCGAAGAAGAAGAAGCAGAAAAAGGGAGGGAAAAGTTCACCAGAAACTCGTTGCCCTTCTCTCTCTCCTATAACCATCTTTTATAACCGAATCCACGTGGCAAAATCCGCACCCTCCGTTCTTATTAAAATTCAAATGATCTTGGCCGTTTGTTTCTAATCTCTGATTTCTGTTTTCCGATTTCGAATCCCCGCAGCATCACTATTTTATTTCCTTAGCTGAGATCATAACATACCGTCCCCCATCAAACTATCCTTGACCTCAAGGATGAGAATCAAAGTCTGGAAATTTGGCACGCAGAAATTGATAATCTTCCCATGTTGCGTCTTCTGGTGGAAGATTAGACCATTGTACCAACACTCGTACAACAGCCATATTATTTCTCTTTACCATCTGTCTTTGCAAGATTGCCACAGGCTTAACCAAAAACTGACCATCACTACTCGTCGCAGGTAATTCAGATTGCACCACGACACAATTGCCCACTTTTCTCTTAAGTAGTGACACATGAAAGACCGGATGAATTTTAGAATGAGGAGGTAGCTCTAGTCGATAAGCCACAGAACCTACCCTGTCCGTGATCAGGTAAGGTCCATAGTACTTAGAGCTAAGCTTCAATTTCTTCCTCAATGCAATGGAAGTTTGACGATAAGGTTGAAGCTTCAGATAAACTGAATCGCCTACAGAAAATTCTCTATCAGTTCTTCTATTATCAGCAAAGAACTTCATCCGAGCTTGAGCAGTAGTCAAATGATCACGAAGTAACTGAAGAAATTGTTCGCTGCATTACTACGTCCTCTGCAGCTTGAACTATTGTTTCCAATAATGGGCCAATGGACAGTTGAGGTGGAGTATAACCATATAAGGCTTCGAACGGAGTACAGCGCAGACTGGTGTGGAAGTTCGTATTATACCACCACTCAGCAGCCGAAAGCCACTGTTTCCACTGAGTAGGTCTACTCGTAGTCATACACCTGAGATAATTTTCCAAACACCTGTTAACTCTCTCGGTTTGACCATCACTTTGGGGATGATAGGCCGAGCTATAATGAAGTTGAGTTCCCAAAAGCTTAAACATGGCTTGCCAGAAGTTGCTCAAAAACACTTTGTCCCTGTCCGTAACAATAGAATCAGGAGTACCATGTAAGCTATGAATTCTTTTCCAATACAAGTTGGCTACTGTAGCTGCTGTATATGGATGGGCTAGAGCTATGAAGTGAGCATATTTCGTAAATCTATCGACCACAACCAGTATCACATCTTTAGCTTGTGATTTAGGTAAACCTTCGATAAAATCCATACTGATTTGGCTCCAAGCTTGATTGGGTATAGGCAAGGGCTGCAACAATCCCGGATAGGCAGCATTGTCATCCTTATTTCTTTGGCACACATCACAGCTCGAGACATATGCATTTACCATGAACTTCATCTTAGGCCAATAAAAATTTTGAGTTAACCTCTTTAAGGTTCCTAACTGGCCAGAATGTCCACCAAGGGGTGTATCATGAAAATTAAAAATGAGCTGGTTTCTTAAAGAGCCATTTGAACCAACATATACCTTACCCTTCCTCCGCAACACACCCATATTATAGTACCACAAACGAGGACCATGCGAATCTACTGATAAAACAGTGAGTACCTCTTGGACAAAAGGGCCATCAGTGTAGCTTTGTACTATCTCATTTGTCCATGTAGGAGTTACCATACTGATAGCCATGAGCAGGCCTTGTGACTGAAGGGCACCTTCTTCTAATCCTTCATGTTGCCGAGACAAAGCATCCGCGACTCTATTCTCTGCCCCACTCTTGTAACGCACTTCATAGTCAAGTCCCAGTAACTTGGTTAATCCTTTCTGTTGAATAGCAGAGGTCACTTTTTGTTCGAGCAAATACTTCAAACTATGGTGATCAGTTCTGACCACAAAATGTTTGAATTGCAGATAATGCCTCCATTTATCAACTGCATTAAGTAGAGCCATATACTCCTTCTCATAAATAGATTTGCCTCTATGCTTAGGAGCTAACACCTTGCTGAAATAAGCGACTGGTCGACCCTTTTGCATAAGCACAGCACCAATGCCCCCATGACTTGCATCCGTTTCCACTACAAATTCTTGTGTATAGTCCGGAAGAGCTAAGACTGGAGTAGTGGTCATTGCAACTTTAAGGGCTTCAAAAGCTATTTCAGCTTCAGGATTCCATTTGAAAGCCTCCTTCTTGAGTAAATCAGTAAGTGGTCTGCAGATGGTACCATAATTCTTAACATATTTCCTGTAGTAGCCTGTCAGACCAAGGAAACCTCTGAGAGCCTTGAGTGTTTTAGGTCTAGGCCAATCTACCATTGCTTTGATCTTCTGAGGATCTGTAGCCACCCCGACTTCAGTGATTATATGGCCCAAGTATTCCACCTGTGGTTGTCCAAAAGAACATTTAGATCGCTTAGCAAATAATGAATTAGACCTCAAGATCTCAAATACTACTTGCAAATGTTGGATGTGTTCTCTTACTGTCATGCTATATATGAGTATATCATCAAAGAAAACTAAAACAAATTTTCTAAGAAAGGGTTGAAAAACCTGGTTCATCAATGCTTGAAAAGTGGCTGGTGCATTAGTGAGTCCAAAAGGCATCACCCTAAACTCATAATGCCCCATGTGAGTTCGGAAGGCAGTCTTGTATACATCCTCTAGCTTCATGCGAATTTGGTGATACCCTGCTCTAAGATCCACCTTAGAAAAAAATGATGCGCCGTGTAGTTCATTTAACAAATCATCCACAATCGGAATTGGATACTTGTCCTTAATGGTGATATCGTTAAGGCCTCTATAGTCAACGCAAAACCTCCATGTTCCATCCTTCTTCTTTACTAACAAAGCGGGTGAAGAGAAAGGAGACTGACTTGGTTGTATTACCCCACTGATGAGCATTTCCTTCACCTGTCGTTCCAATTCATTCTTCTGATGATAGTTGTACCTATATGGCCTCAAACTAAGTGGCATCGATCCAGGTTTGAGTGGTATGGAGTGGTCAAAAGCTCGAGTAGGTGGTAACGACTTTGGTTCTGCGAATACATCAGAATACTTGTCTATCACATCCTTAATACCACTATCAACTTCCACTTCTTCCTGTGTTGTCACTAGATTCATCATGAATAGGTGAGCAACGAGAGTCTGCCCTTTCTTTAATATCCTACTCATAGCTCCACTCGACATCATACTCAATCTGCCCTCATCCACTAACCCAGGTAAAACCAACTTGTTATTCTTCCTGCCAATTGTAACACATTTTTTTTCGTGATCGAATTTTGTAGGATTGTACAGCTTCATCCAGTCATTTCCTAACACCAAAGCACAACCACCCAAGGGAATAATTAATAAGTCTTCAACGAAGGATCTACCTTGCATTTTCCATGAAAACCCTTTGCACTGTGAAGTACACATGACATAATTTCCATCTGCTACTGTCACCCTGACCGGTGAACAATGACTTGGCTTATAACCCGTTGCAATGACTGTTTGCTCATCGATGAAACTGTGAGTACTGCCTGAATCTATCAGAATAGCTAATTGTCGCTTCTTAACAGTGCCTCCAACCAAAATTGTATTCTCTCCTTTATTGTGCCCTGTTAATGCGTTTAAGCATACAGCTTGTTGTATCTCTTGTTCTAGTACTCCTTCAATCATTATCTCCGAATTTCCTTCTTCCACCCCTTCTTCCACCATTGACGGTTCTAACTCCGCTTCATTCTCAACTGTCCCAATGAGGTAATTCAGTTGTCTCCTCTTACAGATATGCCCAGGCCCATACTTTTCTCCACAACGGAAACATAAATGATTTGACTTCCGATATTCATATACATCCGGAGTCAATCTATAGGAATTGTTCCTAGCAGTAGAAACAACAGGCGCTTTGCTAGCAGCTACCACCGATGTTACAGATGGACAGGATCTGGCAACCCCCTTGTTTCTCCTTATTGCAGCCTCTATAGCCATTTCCTTCATGCGAGCCTTCTCAATAGCTTCCTTAAGTGTGGTTGGTTTAAACATTTTTACCTCAAAACGTATTTCTTCTTTCAGAGCACCTACGAAACTAGACAGAAAATGTGCCTCGTTCAAAGTAGGATTCCTAATGAGCATCTGAGCTTTGAGATCTTCAAACTTACCTAAAAATTCATCAATCGTTCCCGACTGTTGCAGTTTGTTGAATTCCTCCACAACATCACCTATTACAATTTCTCCAAATCGACTAATTAATTCCTCCTTAAACTCTAACCAAGTCAACATTCCTCCACTCAATATCACCGATTGATACCAGACTTCAGCAGCATCATTCAAATACAAAGCAGCGATTTCTACTCTTTGTTCATCCCCTATCCTATACTGCGTAAAATAACGTTCGCATTTACGAATCCATACCTTAGGTTCATGTCCAACAAAGCTAGGCATCTCCCATCTAGGCGGCACAATTGCATTCTGTGGAAGCCGATTCCGATTTTCTGGGTTCGGAATAGGTAGAAGACCTGCTCCCAAATTTTGTCTCACCGGAGCTCTTTCTAGTGCTCCTAACCTCTGTAAAATCAAATCTAACGCGCCTTGAATCCTTGTTTGAGCATTACATACCTCCTGTTGCGACTCCAACAGATCCGCCAACATTTCATCGTGACGGCCTAACTTGTCTTCGATAATCTTCCAACGTGTGCCTTCAGCCATGCTTACCCACAGTTCGCAGTTTCAGAGCTCTGATACCAATTGTTATGATCCCACCAGTAATTATAAATTGCTTCACAGAAATAATTCGAAAGAAAATAGACAGTAATATTTTGGGAATTTTCTGGATTTATAGAATTCAAATTGTTCTCGATTACAAAATTAGAAAACAATAGTTCTAACTAAAATAGGAATGAATCGCCATTGTTGATTAACCTGCAATTTGAAGAGAAAAGAGATGAGATTGAGAACGAAGAGAAAGGAAGGAGATCGAAGAAGAAGAAGCAGAAAAAGGGAGGGAAAAGTTCACCAGAAACTCGTTGCCCTTCTCTCTCTCCTATAACCATCTTTTATAACCGAATCCACGTGGCAAAATCCGCACCCTCCGTTCTTATTAAAATTCAAATGATCTTGGCCGTTTGTTTCTAATCTCTGATTTCTGTTTTCCGATTTCGAATCCCCGCAGCATCACTATTTTATTTCCTTAGCTGAGATCATAACAAACTATTTCACTGGATCAGGTGAAGGGTGGAGACAACTACAAAAGAGATCGAAACAGAATAGGCTTAATGACAACACTTTTGATGATTTCACTAGCTGGCAAGAGGTGTTTTGTCTTTCTCCCTTATCACTTTTGATGGCTTCCTATTTTTGTAGTTTTCCAATTTTTTCACGCCTTCTATGTTCGAAAATTTGTGGATATGCATTTTGTTAGATGTTTGATAAATTGTTTCACTGAAATTTTTTCTTCAAAGTGTCATGAGTGCTTTATATCAGTATGTATGAATTTAAGTGTTAAGGAGTGTGTTGGCCATACATATGTTGCATTTTCGTGCCGAATTGTGACTTAGCATTACACTGCTGTCGCATACAGAAAAAATGTATTTTCTGGACAGCATAAGTTTTAGGCATGGTGCAAAGATGTTTTATTAACAATGTTGCTGCAATTTGTTATCTGATTGCTTTCCTCACATTTGTCTTTACAGATATATGGGAATAAAAATAGTGGGAAGACTACCTTTGCTCTCAATGCTTTTGCACAATTACAGGTGTAGTATTTATTTGATTTATTCTACCCATTGGTGATTGTGGTGCTCTTACTATATTTTTGTATTGTTAACAACCTTTTAGCTATCACAATCGCAGGTCAAATGTGTAGATTGAGTGTTGTAGATCTCATTTATATAGATTCAATCTCAGCCCTTATATCACGTGTTGAAATTGAGGTAAGCCAACATTTTAATCTCTGTGTAGGGAGAAATTGGGACGCAAAAACTAGGTAAACAAACAGGTCTGGTGAGTCAAGCTCATGTCAAAACAAGTAATATGAAGTTAACAGTTAATATAGTTGCAAGGACACTGATTCCCATAGTTGTATAGACAAGAAATTTAGATGAGAAGTAATTGATGTTTTGGTATTTGCAATAGAGTTACAGTGGAGAGACTCCTAGACGAACTGAAGTAATGAAAACTAACTAGACAATAACTGCTGAACAGTTCACTGTCCTAAATAAACGGCTGAAACTTAATACGACTGAATAACTAAAGGGTGTCTCTGTGTGCTCTTCACTGTTCCAAAAACTCGTAGTCGTGTTCGTGAAAATGGGAAAGGAAAAGATATGTGAAGGTAAAAAATGAAAATGAATGAGTTTTTCAAATTTGCACTGTCGACTTGTTATGTTCCTCAGATTCTCAAAAAACAATGACACACTCCTGTTGGATCCTTAAAAGATTCACTACTTTTATATATTAAAAAGTAGGAAATCGACAACTCTCCTCAGTGCACCGATATATTTGGGTATTCGGATGGAAATTGATCTTGGTATTAACTTTGTTCTTTCTGTTCTTTTGCAGGATCCGTTTTGATGGTTGTCAATCTCATCTGCTGATGGCATTTTACAGTCTAGCAAAATAGGAATCATACCTGAAGTACTGACTAGTGCAGACATTGATTTTTTTAACACATACACCCCAGTCAAGAGGTTTCATTTTTCCCCTCTTATTTTTCTTCTCTAACATCAATTCATTCAGTTAAATTAGAGTGCTACCAATTTTTGAAATTAGCATGTGGGTGTGACATAAAAGTTTATGTACATAGATCTTACTTGGCCTCTGAGTTGAATGCTTTAGAACTACATGGAAATTTATGATGATTTAATTTGCATAGTTGTATTCATGATTTATTGTTGAGAGGCTGTTGTAGTACTTGTATTGTTTCAGTCATAATTTCAGATAATAAGCTATTTGCATCAATTTGTTGATGCCCCTTAAGGCTTGCTGCATGACATTCACTGTATAATACTTGTGCTTTCAAGCTTTTGCTACACTCTTCTTTCTTTATTGAAGATTATGTTATAGCTAGAGTTTCTTTTTTAATCAATCGTGTTAATTTGACTTGGGATTGTTGTGGCTTCGTTCTTTTCCAGCAATGCACCTTTCAACTATAAAGGGTTCAACTTGATTTGTGCAGTTTTTACTTTGGTAAGCTCTTTAGATGCACTTTATATGTGTTGTTGAAGTCTTATGAACCCTTTATGATGCTCCTCTACAAGCCACTCAATGGACATTGACATTACCAGTTTTCCAGTAATTTATACGTCCTCAATCACTGTCCTCTTACATTTTCTTTGTTCTGTCAGCTATCTATTCCCTTCAATTAACTTATTTAAAGTTCACTTTTTAGGCTGTCATTTTATATGAAATGCCAATATCTTGAAAGTTTGAGCTTTTCCGGCGCTTTTCATGCTGTGAAATGGGATGAGCACAAAACTTGTTATGTATTTCAGGAATAGGCTCAACCAACATAATTCTACAGCTCAAGTAATGCCGCAAATTGGTCTGGAACATGTTGTATCCCACCCCTAAATTAGGCATTTCTTGCAGATGCCTATGTAGAAAGATACTAGACAACTGCTTTTGTTTCTCAATCATCTTGTTACACTCAAAATAAGATTAGCTTCTGAAATTAAATGGTGTAATTTTTCTTTTATGTTGTTGACATTAAGATAATGAATTACTAGTTTCTTGTGATTTTAGTGAAGTACGAATTCTTACTATTAATATTTGCCAATTTGTGATCATTTTACTGCTATAATGTGTATCATTAATGACAATGCAAGATGTAATTCTAGGTGGTATTAGTGGCAATTGTTATTGCCGTCAAATAAGTGCCACTAAAGTTAAATCGTTTAGCGGCAATAATTTGTAGGTTTACCGGCACTCTTTGTAATTGTTGCTAAAGCCTTTAGCGACACTGGATCTAATGGCAATTAATTAAATGCCGGTAAAAATTTTAGTGGCAATTTGTATTGCCGCTAAAAGCCTTTATTGTTGTAGTGGTTGTACCCAAAATAATTTTCCAACAGGGTGAAAAGTATAAGATATTTATAACAAATACTCTCCATTCTTTTTTCATTTGTGATAGTTTTCTTTCTGAGATTTAACCATATAGATATTGACAAACATTTTAAGATATATTTTTTGGTCATATTATAATGAAAAAAAATTGTTCTTAAACTTTCTCTGTCCCATTTTATGTGACACTTTTCATTTTTCGAGAGTCAAACGGTTTAACTTTGATTGGAGACTTGTGTATGGAATCTTCAAATATTTTGAAATGAAATTCATTTATTTGTAAACTATGTAAAGAGTATAAGTTATAATAATTGATAATTTAAAATATTAAAAGGGTCTATGAAAAACTTACGGTCAAAGATAGACTTGTTTGAATCTCGAAATGCGAAAAGTGTCACATAAAATGGGACGGAGAGAGTAATACTTTTTAATATAATTTTTGAATATCTAAAATTTTACTTTAATATGTCAAAGGAATAAAATCTAATTTAGATTCAACAATTAATTACTCTAACAAAACTCAACATAATAATTTTTAAGATCAGATTGAAGCATTTAATAATTTTCATCCCAGGGCTATAAGTAACCAAAACAGTTGAGACAAGATTGCTTACCAAAGCTGTTGCCTTGATTATGGCATTGCGGTCGTATCCAGACTCCATTGTTTCTTCAGGAAGAGTAGAAAGCATCACATCAAAAAAATCAGATTGGTCTGATTCAATATAATCTTTTCTTTTCTGGATATGTTGTTTTAACCACCTATCCAACACACTATCAACAATTCCTGTTTCATTGATTTAATATGCCCACCATTCAATCGACGGAATTGCATCACAAAATACAAAAGTTCCACCTAGGTACAACGCTTACTTTATAGACTCCTTGAAATTCATCTCCTCTTTGGTGCATTCTGATTATTATATATTGAACGTTACGTTCTCAAACCAACTACTTATGTTCACTTCACCATTACTACAATTTGAGTACAACTCTTTTAAAGAGCAATTTATTTGTGATGTACGGACGTGCTTTAGCTTCTCAAGACGACTGTTGTTAAGAGTTCAACAGTTACCATTTTACGAATATCACGCCAGTATTTACCGTAAGGGGCTAAAGCAAAAGTAGCTCCATTGTAGCCTACGTACTTACTAAATGCCATGCTTGGTCGACTAGCAAATATTTTGTGCGGTGAAGCAATCTTTAACCATTTCCCAACTGCTGATAAGTGATAACAATAGCTGGATGGGATCCGAGCTGCAATTGAAAAATGGGTCCATATTTATCAGTCATGAATCCAAGGGTTCGACAAACGGGAAGATCACCGCTAAGAAGATGGAGGTGACCTATAAAGGGCAACCAACCTGGAGCTTTTGGTGCAACAGTTTCTCTGTTTCTAGTTCTGTATTTGCGAGCAACAAAAAGGGCTAACAAACAAGCAATTGATAGTGCTAAGAGTTCAGAAACAAAATACATGGTAGCTAATAAGTAGTGCACTGAAAATTTTAGAAGCTATTGAGGTTACTACTGGAGGAGAGCAGATTGTGGGTATTTATAATTGATCTGCATGTTAACTTCATATTACAATATAAGTAATGTAAGCTTTTAGTTTAGCTATAATGATCTTTCTACTCAAAATAAAGTATTCTTCTTCTTATCTTCTCTCAAATGAAGTTACTATTTCTATTAAATACTCATATAAAAGGACAATTGAACATTCCCAAGAAATTCTTCGATTTCTTCCGGAAACAGATGATTAATCATCTGCTTCTCACGTTTATAAAATTGTGGACAAACTTAATGTCAAAAAATAGAAATAAGTTTAAAGGAAGATAAAAAATGCACCAATATTACAAACATAGGAGATTATTTGTGCTTCATGTATGTAAATAATAAGAAAGAACTTTGAATTATAATCCACATATAAATAATTATTTAGGGCTTTTTCACGTTAAAAATACTTCAGATTTTATTTTATGTGGCCTAAAATTAAAAGATGTACAATCTGGGGACAATGACATGTAGTCCGGTACAGTCTATAAAAACTAAAAAATTATTTAAAGCGTGTTTTGAACTTAGGTATCTTCTTTGAAAAGATGGAAGAATGTTAATCACAAAACACACCATATTATTGTTATTAGTTACTACATTAGCCATTCTATTCTATTGATCCAACTCAATCAAACCATCATAAATCATACTCCCTTTATTGGCCATCATAAATCATACTCCCATTATTGGTTGTTGTTAATTACTTGTCAAATTTTTTTTGTAATTGTTCTTAATTATTTGCGATTTTGATAAATCAAGAGAAGACAATTTTTTTTACTTATTATACTCTAAATTAATTACATTGAAATTAAAAAGGTAGAATTTCTTGAAAATCTTAAAATTTTGATCCATCCACTAAATAATAAATATGGTAGAATGGTAAACTCACTATGTCAATAATATTTTCTTAATAGGTGTATCAATTCAACAGTTGACAAATAATTAGGGACGGAGAGAGTATTCTTTAGTCAAGTTTATCGATGTATCAACACTTTGATAGTGTCTCATGGCCTTGGTTGCAACAAATTTTAAATATATGAAAAATAAATTATGTACCCAATATTGATTTATATGATATACAAAACTACGATATTTATCTATGAATAAATTAGATGATACTAGTAGATACAGTGTCTTAGGTGAAGTGGTGGTTTTAAATTTCACTTTGCATTGTGATCATAGCTAAAAACAAAAAAAAAATGATTATGTAACCAATATTGATTTATATGAAATACAAAACTACGATATTCATCTGTGAATAAATTAGATGATACTAATAGATAAAGTGTCTTAGATAAAGTGGTGATTTTAAATTTCACGAGCAGTTGGAGATTTGAACCCAATCCCTCCTCAAAGAAGTTTAGCACTAAACCAGCTAACCCAATTTACTTTTGTGTCTTTAGGTGCCTAATAAAATATATGTCTATCTCAAGGTGTGTATATATATATATATATATATATATATATATATATATATATATATATATATATATATATATATATATATATATATATATATATATATATATATATATATATATATATATTTATACATAATTTCCCGAAGTTAACCGGTGCACGTGCACCCGTAGTAATGACTTTGGGTCCGCCCCTGCCTTCATTTTTTACAAGAGGTTCCGATTTTAGTATAAAAAAAGAAAAAAATGTTAACTTCATATGGCAATAATAAATTGATAGTTTGATAAGTAATGTAAGCTTTTAGTTTAGCTATAATGATATATCTACTGAAAATAAGGTATTCTTCTTATCTTATTTCACATAAAGTTGCTATTTCTATTAAATATATTAAAGGATGATTGAACATTTCATTGATAAAATTGTGGACAAACTTAATGTCAAAAAATAGACATAAGTTTAAAAGAGACCAACAGTGCATCAATATTATGAAGATAGATTATTTGTGCTTCATGTTTGTAAACAATAAGATAAGACTTTGAATTATAATCCAAATATAAATAATTATTATGGCTTTTTCACGTTAGAAATACTTTAATTTTTTTTATGTGGCCAAAAATTAAAAAAATTTACAATCTGAGAACAACTACCTATAGTCCGGTAGTTTATTAAAAACAAAAAAAATATTGAAAGCGTGTTTTGAACTTAGATATCTTCTTTTGAAAGATGGAATAGTGTAAATCACAAAACACACCATATTATTGTTATTAATTACTACATTAGCCATTCTATTGATCCAACTCAATCAAACCATCAGTAATTATACTCGTCTGTTGCTTGTTGCTAATTATTTGGCAATTTTTCTTTTATACTTATCCTTAATTATTTGTCGATTTTGACAAATCAAGAGAAACAATTTTTTTATCTATTATACTCTTAATTAATTACTCTGAAAAAGTTATAATTTCTTGAAAATCTTAAATTTTAATTCATCCATTTCATAATAAATATGGGTAAAATGGTAAACTCACTATGTCAATAATGTTTCTTAATAGGTGTGTCAATTCAAAAGTGGACAAATAATTAGGGACAGAGAGAGTATTCTTTAGTCGAGTTTATCGATGTATCAACACTTTGATAGTGTCTCAAGGCCTTTGTTGCAACAAATTTTAGTACATATATATATATATATATATATATATATATATATAATTTCCCGAAGTTAACCGGTGCACGTGCACCCGTAGTAATGACTTTGGGTCCGCCCCTGCCTTCATTTTTTACAAGAGGTTCCGATTTTAGTATAAAAAAAGAAAAAAATGTTAACTTCATATGACAATAATAAATTGATAGTTTGATAAGTAATGTAAGCTTTTAGTTTAGCTATAATGATATATCTACTGAAAATAAGGTATTCTTCTTATCTTATTTCACATAAAGTTGCTATTTCTATTAAATATATTAAAGGATGATTGAACATTTCATTGATAAAATTGTGGACAAACTTAATGTCAAAAAATAGACATAAGTTTAAAAGAGACCAACAGTGCACCAATATTATGAAGATAGATTATTTGTGCTTCATGTTTGTAAACAATAAGATAAGACTTTGAATTATAATCCAAATATAAATAATTATTATGGCTTTTTCACGTTAGAAATACTTTAATTTTTTTATGTGGCCTAAAATTAAAAAAATTTACAATCTGAGAAAAACGACCTATAGTCCGGTAGTTTATTAAAAACAAAAAAAATATTGAAAGCGTGTTTTGAACTTAGATATCTTCTTTTGAAAGATGGAATAGTGTAAATCACAAAACACACCATATTATTGTTATTAATTACTACATTAGCCATTCTATTGATCCAACTCAATCAAACCATCAGTAATTATACTCGTCTGTTGCTTGTTGCTAATTATTTGGCAATTTTTTCTTTTATACTTATCCTTAATTATTTGTCGATTTTGACAAATCAAGATAAACAATTTTTTTTTATCTATTATACTCTTAATTAATTACTCTGAAAAAGTTATAATTTCTTGAAGATCTTAAATTTTAATTCATCCATTTCATAATAAATATGGGTAAAATGGTAAACTCACTATGTCAATAATGTTTCTTAATAGGTGTGTCAATTCAAAAGTGGACAAATAATTAGGGACAGAGAGAGTATTCTTTAGTTGAGTTTATCGATGTATCAACACTTTGATAGTGTCTCAAGGCCTTTGTTGCAACAAATTTTAGTACATATATATATATATATACACACACATATATATATATATATATATATATATATATATACACAACATCATGAGAATTCAACAACACATTACACATGCTTATCACATCATTGGTCCTCTCAAGGAACTCAAACTCAAACAGTTAGCTTGCTAGGGCGTGGCAACCCGATCCCAAAGCATTACGGAACGTGGCAATCCGATTCAATATTGTGTCGGAACGTGGCAACCCAATCCAAAGTTATGTCAAAACGTGGCTACCGATCCCAGTTAGCTTGCCGGAACGTGGCAATCTGATCCTCATTCACACACCACAATCACAATCACAATCACAAGTATATCATCAAGATCATACATTTACATCATGATTTCATGGCTACATCATTCATCTATCTCAGTTACAACAAGTGTGATAAATATTGCAACATTCATATACATACATGTATCACAATGAAGCATAACATACATACATCACACAATCATGAAATCACAACCATCACCTACTTCGAAATAAGCTTGAACCCTAAGAGACTTGATCTTTCTTTTTCCGGATTCGTTCCGCTTGTTCATGGTCTACAACAATCGATAATACACAAGAATAAATAGAAAAATCACTAATTGCCCAAATTATTGACAAATGAACCCTAGATCAACCCATGATCCCAAATAATTAATTTAGGGTTAAATTACACCATATAATCTATCAAGAAACCCTTCCCCATCAATATTGACCCATTCTATTACGCTCTACGGATCGAAAAGTGAATTTGGATGAAAAGCTTACCTTTAGCCTCAAGAATGGTAGAAAACGAGTTTGAATAGCCCAAGGGTCGTTCTTCAACTCTAAAAGTTGAAAAGTGTCAAATAAGGTCATTTAGGGATTTAATTAATGAGTTTAATTTGTGTCCCTTCCGCTGCAGCGACACCTTTTGGACCAGTGACCCTTCGTTGGAAAATTCCAATTTTCTAAATCTCGTCTCGTCTACCCCAGCGGCGTCCATCCCGCTGTAGGCGTCGCTACAGCGGCACACTCCCGCTACAACGGCACAAATCGGTACAAAAACTTTTTAGTAAAATTTCAATTCTCCCTTTTTACAACACACTCTTAACCCACTACGCTCAGAAAATGCCTTAAGCTAAGATCGATTCTCGGAGATCTACATATCTAAATTTAATTTCGTAAAATCGAACGGATTTCTTAACGAGTTATCTATCCATTTATGCAATCAAATTCATATTTATTCCACCGATTGCTACCAGATTTCCCTACACTTTGATGACTTTGATTTCCTCCAAATCTGTATAAGGTTGAGAAAATCCTAATACTATGAAAATGTTTTTCCGACAGCAATTTTTTTTCGTTGACATTTCTATAACGACGGAACCCGATCGTTACAATAACAGTGCAATATAATATTCAATCAGTGGAAAATGATGTAGACATTTTATGGATAGTCTAGTTGAAACTATCATTGAGGAAATCACATTCTTATGTTCTTGTGTTTGCGTAGATAGCAAAATTTATGAAACTTTATCGGATGTGTTCAATTTTATTTGAGTCTCTAAAGGATATGCTCAATTTCAGTTAGGTTTCTTCAAAGATACTAAAATCTAAACCCTAGTTCACGAGTGTATAAGAAGTATTGCATTCCCTTGAAAAATCATCTAAAGAATATCAGATATATTCTTTATAATAATAAGGGATAATGCACAAGTACCCCCTTAACCTATGCCCGAAATCTCAGAAACACACTTATACTATACTAAGGTCTTATTACCCACCTGAACTTATTTTATTAATAATTTTCTACCCCTTTTCGGCCTACGTCATACTATCTTGTGGACCCAACGCTGGTTGACTTTTTCTTTCAAGCTAGTGCCACGTAGGCCGAAAAGGGGTTGAGGACAATGAAGAGGATCTGACGCCAAAGACTTATCAATCATTAAGGGCACAATTCAGTGTGACGCTCAACGAGGAATTAGGTCACTCTTATCCCAAATAAATATCCTACTCATCCCTAAGCCTACGTTACAAGCCAATGACAAGCCCTACTTAATCTCATTCCAAATGTTCTCACATTAGTGGAGATTTACATAAGGGCCAAGCATATGGTATCACAATTGTATGCATTGAACATTCTTGTGAGTGTGAGTGCACTTTAAAAAATGTCCTAAAATCAAATGTTTCAAGTATGTGTGAAATAGGACCAGTCTTTGTCGTAAGGGCACTTGAAACATGAGGATTGATACAATTCAAAACCTGTCTTTGAAGTAAGATGAACAAATCTTGTTGATCCTTAAGTATGTTTGAGGTACCACTTGAATCTGTAGATATTATCTTGAATTCAATCTTAATTAGAAAAAGAGAAAAAAAAGAAAATGAGAGATTACATGCAATCCTAACCGTTGGTACCAATTGTAGTCGAGATTTGACTGAATCATCATAATCTTTATTATTCAAAAAAAAAAAGGTGAGCAACCACCCACTTTTTAATATCTTTCAAACCTTTTTTTTGAGTCTTTTCATTCAAAAAAAAAATTTGCCTTTTTGAGTTGTTCATTGTAAAAGTGTCATTAGGATTAATCTTGTATGTGTGAGAGTTCTATTTTAGTTCATTATATTCTTGTCTTTATGCTTTAAATATAGCAGTGAATATCATTTTCATATTTCATCATGTTCATACGGTGCATCTTCTACTGATGATCTTGTCTTAGATTCTGTGCAGCCTTCATCATCTACAAAATTGGAACTACATTTGACCTATTTCTGACTCGACAGGATATGTAGGCGCCACGATGGCTCGGTCATATATCCAGGGTAATTTTTTCTTTGTTCTTATAATAAACACTGGACAAAATTTTTGAAAATATCTCAAAAATATACAATAAAGGTGTTATCTACAACAAGTAAAGATTGAAGATCTTTTTGAGATTTGCCAAGTTCTAACTGGGACAGAATTCTTGAGGAAGACCTCAAAAATTCCAACAAGTACTCTGAGAAGCTTGATAGACAACTTCAAATGATCCATCATCGCTTGAAGTTCAAAGTCAACTTTCAAATCTCCCGTATTTTCATGGCGAGCTAGCAACTACTCGTACAAATCCCCAATAAAACATGAGTTGCAAAGAAAATAAAGCATTCAAGAGCAAAATGATGATTTCTCACTTGTGCCAAAGTGAATGGCACTTTGTACATATTCTCTTGTGAATCTTTCCTTAAAGTTTCTTGATCATGTTGATAGCTAAAGTGACATTGTATTTTCTAACTGTTCCTTTTCGAATACAGGGACACATGAAAGCATCGAGATGATGACATTTTCAAGACACACGAGTCATCCACCTCGTAACAGTGAAAAATCATTGGGTGATCCATCAGTTGCATTTTCATTGCATTTTTTCTAAAAAGACTATTGCATTTTTCATTTTCGAAAGGATAATTGCATTTTTCATCTGCCAAGAGAGTCGTTGCATTCTTTATTTACCGAAGAGGTCATTGAATTTTTCATTTTCCGAAAGGATAATTATATTTTTCATTTGCCAAGAGGGCCATTGTATTTTTATTTGCTAAGAGGGTAATTGCCTTTTATTTACCGAAAAGGTCATTTCATTTTAATTTTCCGAAAGGATAATTGCATCTTTCATTTTCCAAGAGGGCCATTTCATTTTTATTTGCCAAGAGGGCCATTACATTTTTATTTGCCAAGAGGGCCATTGCATTTTTATTTACTGAAAAGGTCATTGCATTTTTCATTTACTGAAAGGATAATTGAATTTTTTATTTGCCAAGACGGCCATTGCATTTTTTCAGTCGCTGAGAAGGCTATTGCATTTAAGTCGCATCTATTCGGTGGTGAAGGATGTGCACCATATCTTTTCAACGTTCAAGTTGGTGGAAACTTGCGTTGAAAGATATTTGCATTGAAGTCGCATCTATTTGGTGGTGAAGGATGTGCACCATATCTTTTCAATGTTCAAGTTGGTGAAAACTTGCGTTGAAAGATATTTGCATTTTAGTCGCATATATTCGGTGGTAAAGGATGTGCATCATATCTTTTCAACGTTCAAGTCGGTGGAAATTTGCGTTGAAAGATATTTGCATTTAAGTCGCATTTATTCGGTGGTGAAGGATGTGCACCATATCAATGTTCAAGTCGGTAGAAACTTGCGTTGAAAGATATTTGCATTTAAGTCACATCTATTCGGTGGTGAAGGATGTGCATCATGTATTTTCAACGTTCAAGTCGGTGGAACTTGCGTTGAAAGATATTTGCATTTTAAGTCGCATCTATTCGGTGGTGAAGGATGTGCACCATATCTTTTCAAAGTTCAAGTCGGTGGAAACTTGCGTTGAAAGATATTTGCATTCAAGTCGCATCTATTCGGTGGTGAAGGATGTGCACCATATCTTTCAATGTTCAAGTCGGTGGAAACTTGAGTTGAAAGATATTTTCATTTAAGTCGCATCTATTCGATGGTGAAGGATGTGCACCATATCTTTTCAACGTTCAAGTCGGTGGAAACTTGCGTTGAAGATATTTGCATTTAAGTCATATCTATTCGGTGGTGAAGGATGTGCACCATATATTTTCAACGTTCAAGTCGGTGGAAACTTGCGTTGAAAGATATTTGAATTCAAGTCGCATCTATTCGGTGGTGAAGGATGTGCACCATATCTTTTCAAAGTTCAAGTCGGCAAAAACTTGCATTGAAAGATATTGGCATTAAGTCGCATCTATTCGGTGGTGAACGATGTGCACCATATCTTTTCAACGTTCAAGTCGGTGGAAACTTGCGTTGAAAGATATTGACATTTAAGTCGCATCTATTCGGAGGTGAAGGATGTGCAACCTATCTATTCCACGTTCAAGTTGGAGGAGACTTGCGTCGAAAGAACTTCATTCGTTCTACCGATGGACGTACATTCAAAATCCTACCAATGGATAAAAAAATTTATTCGTCCTACCGATGAACATACATTTAGAATCCTATTGATAGATCACCTCTTTTTCATTCGTCCTACCGATGGACATACATTCAAAATCCTATCGATGGGTCGTCATTTTTTTTTCATTTGTCCTTCCGATGGGCATATATTCAAAATTCTACCGATGGATCATCATCTTCTTCATTCGTCCTACCGATGGACATACATTCAAAATCCTATCGATGGATTATCATCTTTTCATTCCTCCTACCGATGGACACACATTCTAAATCCTACCGATGGATCATTATTTTTTATTCGTCCTACCGATGGACATGCATTTATATCCTTCCAATGGATCATTTTATTCGTCCTATCGATGGACATATATTCAAATCCTTCTGATGAATCATCTTTATTCGTCCTACCAATGGACATGTATTTAATCCTATCGATGGATCATCTCCATTCATCGTATTGTTAGAGATGCTATCATTTTTCTTTTAGTTTTTTCTATACTAATAAGTTTTATCTTTGTTTTTTTAGAACATCCCAGAGGATGCACTATCAGTGGAGCCACATGCGCAGATTACTTTAACAAGGACGCAACAGAACGTGAAACCTTTTAGATGCAAGTTTGGGATCGACTTCCACTACATTTCAACCACACTTTTATACAAAGGTTATGTGTCCGGCCAAAATTGGGTTTGTCAATTTTCGTTGTCCACAATTTTTTTCATCAATCATATCCAATGAAAGCGACAGCTGTTGACACCCAATTTTGGCCTAATATTTTTCAAAATTCGTAATTTTTAAGTTTATTTATTTAATAGTTCAAAATATATATTTTTTATCATTTTTAAGTTTATCGATAACTATCCTTGATTATCAAAATTTAAGATTTTTTATCAGTTAATCTTAATTATATTTTTTTCACCGTTCACATTCAAATATTTTTTTTATTTTTGATTAAATTATCATTTTTGCTAAATTCATGTCATTAGTCACGTTTATATATATATATATATATATATATATATATTTATTTTATTCGTTATAGTTGTTAATATTCATTTTTTATATCTTACACAATTTAAAAAATTATTTAAATATTACGATTGAATTTTACATACGAAGACTGTTCAGTAATTGTGGCCCATAATTCCGAGCCCATAATTTGAGCCCATGACTTACAACTCACTATTTAACAAATAATTAGATCAAAAGCTAGGAGGTGAATAAATTTTTAGGGATTTAATTAATAAATTTTTATATTCTTTAATTATTTATTATTTTTCGGCAAGTCACCGGAGTTCCACCGAAATCCGGTGAGTCCACCCCCCAAAACCCTTTTTACTTTTCCAACGAAACCTTCCACTGCTTCCACCATTGTCTACTTTCCCACTCCTTTCTCCGACCAAAACCGACCCAAACACTCCCTGTGTTCTCCTTTCTGGCAGCCACGAAACTGACTCATTTTTTCAAACCAAAATCGCACCACCAAGCCATCTTCTTCTTACTACCAGCAAACCACCGCCCCCCCCCCTCCACCCTCTTTTCCGGCGAAACCACCGCCAACAACCCTATCCAGACCTCCATCACAACCCCTTTGTTCCCCAAAACCTCACCAAACTACCCCCAAATACAACCAACAACAAATCCAGCCATCACCAAACGACCCCCTTACTTTCCATTTTTTTTTCGACCCCAAACAGACCCATTTTCCCTTTATTCTCTGACCAAAACCCACCAGCAAACAGCCATCCTTTTCACGCCAAACCACCCCAGATCCACCAGTTCCAAACAAAAATCAACCAGAAACCCCACGAGTCCACCACCTCCAAAAAACCCTCCCTTTTTTTTGTTTTTCCGGCAACCAAACAGCCACCAAACAACCACCAAAACTAGACCCACAACCCCGTATCAGTCTTTCCCTTTCCCTCTCCCCTATCACGACTTTTTCTTCCATTTTGCAGGTCCAGCAACTCCCACACGCTGCCATACCGCTGAAGCTCCACCAGCAGCTCACATCACCAACCAGCTGCGATCAAATCTTCACCTGTAGAACAATAGTGAGCAACAAGCTTGGAGCTTCATAAATCGGAGCTCCGACGATCTTTTTCCCCTTTTCGCTTTCATCAAAGTTGTAGGTAATTGCTTTAATTTAAATAACTCTCAGTACTTATCTATTTACTATTATCTATTCTAGTTGTTGTTTTGGTAAGGTGATGTTGAAATTAACTCCTTATTTTGTTTTAGCTGTGATTGTTTGTTTTTTTAGTTTTCATTTTTTATACTTGCTATTTTTTAAAATTTGCTTTTCCCATTTCTATTGTCACTGCTATGGTATTGTGAATATGGTTTGTTGCTTTTTATTTGTTTTACTTAATTGTCTTGGGAGTGTCGGTTACCACTCTTTTATTTGAATTAATTTTGTTGTACATTTAGGATAATATATGTCATTGTTTTGTTTGGTTCTCTACCTTTGCTAGTGATTTTTATTTGATATTTATTTTATTACTTTCTCTTTTTTTTTAAAGTTTTGTTACGGGTGCCATGAAATTTAGTGGTTTTCGTTGGATTGTTCATTCTCTGTTTAATGTTTTACTAATGGGTAAAAGTGTTAGGTTGCTACTGTTTTTATCATCATTTTAATTTTTGTTAATTTTATTAGTCTTGTTGACTTTTATGTTGATAATTGTTAATTTGTGTGTGGTTTTCATCATATATCTTCTAATAGTTTTATTATTAATTTTATTTACTGATTATGTGCAATTGTTCATTAGTTTGGCAACTAGTGCTTAGTTTAGTTGTTATTTCAATTTTTATTATTATTATTAATTGCATATTTATTTCTTCGGTAGTTTTATCTTGATTTTGTAATGACACATAATTTTATTTTAATTTTCTACATTAATTGTTGATGTTGCCAAAGATTTTTTCCCTTAGACTTTGTTTTAGTTTTCATTATTTAGTTGTAATTGGTGCTAATATTAATTGGAAGTAAATTATGGTCAATGAAAAAATCTCTCCGTCGATTTTGGAGGCCTCTCATTTTAAAAGACGGAAATTTAGTTAAGTTTATATTATTTACTTGTTAAATTGGCCAATGAAAAAATCTCTCCGTCGGTTTTGGAGGCCCTCCCATTTTAAAATACGAAAATTTAGTTAAGTTATATTATTTACTTGTTAATTGGCCAATGAAAAAAAATCTCTCCATCGATTTTGGAGGCCTTCCAATTTTAAAAGATGGAAATTTAATTTAAGTTTATATATTTTTTTTGTTAAAAATGGCCAATGAGAAAATCTCTCCGTTGGTTTTGGAGGCCTCCCCAATGATTAAAAGATGGAATTTAGTTTAAGTTTAATATTTTTGTATGATAAAATTGGCCAATGAAGAAATTACCGTCGATTTCAAAGGCCTTCCATGTTAATAAGACAAATTTTATTTTCGTTTATTTGTTTCATTTATTTTTTATTCATATTTACTTATCACAAACTCTTTTACTAAGTGTGTTGACAGACACTCCGGAGTTGCTTCTCATCGAAGTTATTCCAACGAAATTCAAATATATTTTATATTCATTATTGTGTATATTATTGACGTTAGACAAATCTTAGGCCGTGCCTTATATTAATATTTTATTTTATTATTTATGTATGTTGCATGTTATTATTTATGTATATTATTTTCATCTCCTCAATTTGAAAGTATGAATTCAGTCGGACCCATATTTGTGGATTTCGAAGGGTGCCTAACACCTTTTCTCCGGAATCACTTGAACTCCTTACCTAGAACTAATGGTTTCGTAGATCACTCTAAATGATTTTCTAGTTTTCCTAAAATTAGGTGGAGACTCCTTTAAAATTCATTTATTCTTAAAACTCTTTTGAAATTGACTTAATTAATTATTTTTTGAGTCACCACGACGTTTCGCCCTATTTGAATAAAGTAGGGATGTAAACAGTATGTCCTAGTTTCTTGTTCGCTGCTAAGAAAACGTTCCACTTTATGGTGCATTCTTTTTGATGTTGTCCGCACCTGTGGTTTGTTTTGAGAATTCATCCTTTCGGATGCTCTCGATAGAGACTGAAATAAAATTCATTAGCATAAAAAAATGTAATTCAAATGGGAGACAGTGTCTTTTACCGTGTCGATACTTAATTGTTCTCCTTGAACATTTGATGTCATCTCTACTGGGTTTGACGTAAAACAAATTAAGCTTGTGTCTCATGTTTGAAACATAATCTTCAATGCATTCTTCCTTGTCAAATCAATAAAATGGCTGATGTGATATCAATATTCTTGTGATGGGTAAGTCCTTCTCTTGTGATGCATAACTTATAGGTAAATCTTTCTCTTGTGCTGCAAAACTCTTTCCTTTCGCAATGCATGACTCTTTCTTTAAACTCGCAATGCATGAATCTCCTCCCCACGATGCATGAATATTTTTCCTGTGATGCATGGATTTCTTCTCTTGCTATGCATGATTTCCTTCTCTTGGAATGCATGACTTCTTTCTGTTGCTATGCACGAGTTCTTTCTCTTGAATTGCATAACTTCTTTCTCGCAATGCATGACTTCCTTCTCTTGCGATGTATGATTTCTTTTTTTGCGATGCATAAATTTCTTTTCCGTGATGCATGAGTCTCTTTCCCACGATGCATGACTCCTTTCTCTTGCTATGAATGAATCTTTTTCTCGCAACGTATGACGTCTTTTTCTTGCAACCCTCTGGTACCGAATGAACATAATACTCGCCGAGCAAAATGTATGATCTTTTGGGTAACTTCTGGGTGACAGTATCGTATCAATCGACAATACAACTGAAAATGACCCTGAGTTGAGGTATCATCTCATTTGACAATACGATATAAATGATCCTCTGAGTAGTAATAATATCATGTTTGATGATATGATGCAGATAATGTCTTTCAAATATCTTTAATTTGATGAAAAATAGACAATGTCTTTCTTGTGGATTTTCATTTGCTCCATCTCTGAACATAGTTGCACGTTCGTTATGGTTTTTATGTTGTTGGGAATTGAATGGAATAATGTTGTTCATCTTCTCAAATCTTTTATATAAGTGGCATAAAATATTTTCTGCATCCACAGAAAAATTATCAATTTTGGGGAGCTATTCCCTCTTTTGACTTTTCCATATTCATCGAATGGAGGAATTTGCTGATTTCAAGGTAAACCTATAAAACTGCATCCACAGAAAAATTGCTAGTTTTAAAATGAATTGATCTGTGTTGATTTCTTTGATCGTCTGCTCCTTGCCCTGCTATTTTCGATTGATTTTTCTGATCTCCTGCCTCTTGATAGATAAGACAGAACATTTTTATGCAAAATTAATTGAAACAATGAGGAAAAAAGGCTTTCAAAAGTTAGTATTTAGGAAGAAGTCATTGCCAAGTATCATGTCACGTAAAGCTTAGTGAACTTCCTTGAGGTTGATGTCTTGAAGCCTGTCCGATTATTTGCTAGGAGGTATTCAAAGTTGTTCTAAATCGCCTATAATCCTAGTTGAAATTTTTGAGATCATCTTCAAAAAAAATTGTAGCAGTTGACTGTATTGGCTTATCTCTAACCGTTGGTGAGTAAATCTCGAAATTTTTGAGATCCTTTGAAAATTTTTGTCCTAGTTGCAAATCTCAAAGTAACTCTAGTCTTGACCTGTTGAGGAAAAATCTTCTTCTCAAGAATTTTTGAGTCACTCTAAAATTTTTTGTCCAGTTTCTATTGTAAGGAGAAATAGAAATATCACGGGAGATATGACCGAACCATTGTGGTGCCTACGTATCCCATTGAGGCAGGAATCAGGTCAAACGCAGTTCCCCTTCCGAGATTAACAAAAGTAAGAAATTTACAAGGAAACTGACCAAGGCCGACATAGGCCGCCTACATATCTCATTCTTGAGAATTCAGGTCGAACGTAGTTCAAATAAAGAGAAATTTTAAAAAGGATAAATGGGATGATCGAGGCCGACATAGGCCACCTACGTATCTGATTTTTTAGAATTTAGGTCAGACGTACTTTATTACAAGAGGGATAGGGTTCTAAACAAAATGATTAACAGGCAAATAGGACAATTACAAGGAAATAATAAAAACAGGAATTGAACCTTCACACATTATATCTCTTGACAGCATCTGAGTTGATCGGTTTTGGCCATTCGGTGTCATCCATCTCCGATATAATCAAAGCACCTCTAGATAATACCTTGCAAACCATGTAAGGTCCTTGCCAATTCAGCGCAAATTTTTTTTGTACTCATCCTGATGAAGAAAAATGCACTTGAGGACCAACTAACCAATTTGAAAAATTCTGGCTCTGATTCTCATGTTGAAAGTGCGAATCATTCTCTGTCGATTTGGTTGACCATGAAAAACAACAACCATTCTCTTCTCTTCAATCAATGTTAACTGATAAATATGCTTACGGACCCACTCAGCATTACTTAATTCAACTTCTTGGACGATTCTCAAGGACGGTATCTCAACTTCAGCAGGTATGATTGCTTCTGTTCCGTATACTAACAAATATGGAGTAGCTCCAATCGACGTTCTGACAGTCATTCGGTATCCCAACAAAGCATATAGCAACATCTCGTGCCAACCTCGGTGATTGTCAATCATTTTCCTCAAAATCTTCTTTATGTTCTTATTGGTGGCCTTTACAACTCCATTCATTTGAGGAAAATAAGCGGTTGAGTTTCGGTGAGTAATCTTACACTAATCACATATATCTCTCATCAAGTGACTATTAATATTCACATTATTATCAGTAATGATGGATTTTGGTACTTTGAACCTGCATATTAGATTGTTGCGAACAAAATCAGCTATAACTTTCTTGGTCACAAATTTGTAAGAAGCTGCTTCCACCTACTTGGTGAAGTAGTCAATGACAACCAAAATGAATCTATGTCTGTTAGAGGCGTATGACTCTATTGGAACAATCACATCCATACCCCAAGCTACAAAAGGCAAAGGAGAACTCATAGCATTGAGTTCGTGAGGCGGCACTCGAATCAAATCCCCATGCACTTGACACTTATGACATTTCTGCACGAACTTGCAACAATCGTGGTCCATAGTCATCAAAAAATAATCGGCTCGAAGGATGTTCCTTGCTAGAATGAGTCCATTCATGTGCATACCGCAAACTCCAACATGTATTTTTTCAAGAAGCTTTGCAGCTTCAGCAACACCAACACATCTGAGAAGACCTAAATTTGGAGTCCTCCTATAAAGAATTTCCCCGCTTTGAATGAAATTGAGGGCCATACGGAGTATTGACTTATTCTGGTTGAATGTTGACCTCTCAAGATAAGTCCCGATCTCTAAATACTTCTTGATATCGAAATACCATGGCAAACCGTCTGGTTCCGCTTCAACATGTGAACAGTGGACTATTTGCTCCCTTACCTCTATATCTAGGGAATCGATATAATCTATAGCTGGAGTTAATTATTGAGGCGATGGTGGCAAGAGCATCAGCCAACTAATTCTGTGTTCTGGGAGTGTGTTTGAACTCAATCTTGCAAAATCTCTTGCACAACTTCCGTATATATTGCACGTACGATGTGATCTTTGGGTTCTTCACGACCCATTCTCCTTGAACCTGATGAATCAGCAAGTCTGAATCTTCAATAACTAGAAGCTCATGAACGTTCATGTCGATGACCATTTTCAAACCAAGGATACAAGCTTCGTATTCTGCCATATTATTTGTGCAATCAAATCAGAGTTTAGCTGCCATAAGATAGTGTTGATCGGATTCTGATACTAAGACCGCTCCGGTACCTCTCCCTTGGTGATTCTCCGCTCTATCAAAAAATACTCTCCAACCAGAGTATGTTTTAGAAATATCTTCACCTATAGAGGATACCTCTTCATCGGGGAAATAAGTTTTGAGCGGTTCATACTCTATATCGACTGGATTTTCCGCAAGATGATCAGTTGAGGCTTGTGCTTTTATCTCTTTCTGGGTCACATACACAATATCAAATTCACTCGAAAGCATTTGCAATTTGGCCAACTTTCCAGTCAGCACTCTGGAAAATGTACTTCAATGGTTCCATTCTAGAAATGAGGTACGTGGTATAAGAAGACAAATAATGTCTCAACTTCTGTGCAATCCAGGTCAAAGCACAACACCTTCTCTCCAAAAGGGTATAACAATCCTCGTATGGAGTTAATTTCTTGCTCAAGTAATAAATGACTTGCTCCTTCTTTCCTGTCTCCTCATGCTGACCAAGCACGTACCCAGATGTGTTATCTGAGATTGACAAATTTAGCAACAATGGACTCCCTTCTCGTGGAGAAACCAACACTGGTGGATTGGACAAATAATTTTTGATGGCATCAAAAGCAGTCTGTCATTCTTCGGTCCAGTTTGTCAAAACATCTTGCTTCAATAACTTAAAGATAGTCCCACACACCACGGTGGATTGAGCTATAAACCGACTAATGTAGTTCAACCTTCCCAAGAAACTCATCACTTTTTCTTCGTCTTCGGAGGAGGTAACTCTTGAATCGCCTTGATCTTTGAAGAGTCAAAGTCGATGCCCCTTCTGCTGACTATAAATCCCAACAGCTTGCCAGATAGCACCCCAAAAGCAAATTTGGCGGAATTTAGCTTCAGGTTGTATCAACGATGACGATCAAAGAACTTCCTTAAATGAGTCAAGTGGTCCGAACTCTCGCGAGACTTGATTATAACGTCATCTATATACACCTCAATCCTTTTGTGAATCATGTCATGAAAGATGGTTGTCATAGCTCTCATATAGGTAGTACCGACATGTTTTAGATCAAATGTCATTACCCTATAATGATATACACCCTACAGTGTAATGAAAGTTGTCTTTTCTGCATCCTATTCATCTATCAGGATCTGGTGATAACCCGCGTAACAATCCACAAACGATTACATTTCATGCTTAGCACAATTATCGATTATAATGTGAATGTTTGGCAATGGAAAATTATCTTTCGGGCTTGCTTTGTTGAGATCTCTATAGTTAACACAAATTCTGATCTTCCCATCTTTCTTGGTGACCGGAACAACATTGGCCAACCAAGTCGGATACTACGTTACATCCACTATTTGACACTCGATTTGTTTGGTAATCTCTTCTTGATCTTTAAACTTAACTCAGGCTTAAACTTTCGAGTCTTTTATTTTACTGGACTGAATCCTGGATTAACCAACATTTTGTAGGACACCACATTTGTACTCAGCCCTAGCATATCTCTTTAAACTCAGACAAATATATCAATTTATTCTCTAAGCAAACGAATCAGGTCCCTTCTTTGAGATTCGGTCAGATGGACACTGATTCTAACTTTTTTGAAGCACTCCTCATCTCCAAGATTCACAGTCTTTGTTTCTTCCAAATTCGACTTGTGTTGATTCTCAAACTGCCGAAACTCTTTAGCAACATGTTCTGGTACCTCATTTTCTTCTTCATATTCTTCACTTTTGTTGCTATCTGCCTCATTTTGTTCATTCATCTCGTGACATGACATGACATTGGCAGGTTTTAAATTAATATTACTGAAATCAGAAACACACAAAGTTAGGAAAGTAAAATACGAAAAATAAGCGAACAAAATTTTCGATAAAAGAGGCTTTCATTCAATTTGAAAGCAGGTGCAAACTTTGGCCATGGCGAAGGGACATTTAGCCTTTTTAAACATCACAAGGGAATTTCAAAATTCGAACAAAAAACTGCAAAAATGGTGGGTTTCGGGCCTATTTCGAACTACCACCGATTTTCAAAATAGGCATAAATATATGTCCTTTCTACCAAGATGTTCGGGTGATCAAAAGTGGCGTGGAGGTCTAGTTTTGCAATTGCTCCCCTGGCTCGGCATCACGGATGCTGGATGTCTCGACCTCATCCTCCATGACCGCATCAATTTCTTCAAAAAGGCCCTAGACTCTTTCCCAAGGCCATTATCATTTGCATACTCTCAAACTGGAAATGATTGGTACAAATGAGTAATTGGCCTGACCAATGCTTGATCAACACTCTTGATGTTCGTCTCTGCTACATCATTTGTGGGGACGTACCCTAAACCAAACTTTGCTCATTTGGCGGGAACTTGGATAGGCTCGACGATTCCCTGGAAATTCTTCCCCAATCCAAAACCTGGTTCGAATCTGCTCTGAAGCATCACTGTAGAAATCATTTTGTATACAAAAGGCATAAGGGTTGTGGAGCCAAATCATCAAGTGGCATTTACCAGCTCCTATGTGTAGAAAATCACAGCCTCGGGAAACTTCATCGACGATCGGCGCATACCCATTGGAGTGACTTTCTTCACCATGAATAACCAATTCTTGCTCGTTCCAAACAAATTTCATTAGTTGGTGAAGGGTAGAAGGCAAAGCCCTGCCCTATGAATGAATCGCCTCCCCTAAAGCAGGTTGTAACTGGTGTTGATGTCCAACACTTGGAACTCCACGCTGAACTCTGCAGGACCCATCTGACTATTCAAGTTTACTGCCCCCAATGTGTCTCTTTGCACCCCATCGAAAACCCTCACATTGACTTGGTTTTGATGAAGCTTCCCCAAGTCAAATTTTAGTTGCCTCAGAGTCGACAATAGGCAAATATTGAGACTGGATCCACTATCGACCAAAACATAATTTATAACCTTGTCTTAACACACAATGGTGACATGCAGAACTTTGTTGTGCATCTTGCCTTCAAAGGGCAACACTTCATCATGAAAACTTATCCGGTGTCCCTCGATGACCCGGTTTATCATGGCGGCCATATTGTCACTACTGGTGCCCACGGGCACATACGTGTCGTCCAAAACCTTCATCAGGGCTTGCCTGTGCACCTGCAAACTCATCAACAGAGCCCATACGAAAATCTAAGCCGGAGTCTTCTCTAGATGCTTCACAATTGAATAATCTTTTGCCTGCATTTTTCTCCAAAACTCCTCAGCCTTAGCCTCACTTATCGATCTCTTTGTTTGATCTTTCTTTTGCCCCCCTTAAGCCAACTCTTCCAGTGTGTAACATCTACAAGACCTAGTCATACCTTGAATGGAAGAAATTTCAATCACAAACTTTGTTCGGGCAAACGTTTCTCTTGGCACAAAGGCAACAACCTTCTCGGGTGTCAGAATCACAAACTCTTTCTTCTATCTGATGCTTAATAAAGCTACAACCATTTTCAGTTCATCATGAGCGATCATATTATTGCTTTAGTCACGCACCAATCGTTATCTGTCTCTATCATATTGATAGTGACTCACCCATGATTTGGAAAAAGATTACTATTGACATTGGGCGTGACTGTCTCGAGAGATGGGGGTCTTGATATATTGGATATGAGTTGGTTTGGTAATTTGGCGATGGAGCTTGGTTGTTTCGGGGGGGTATTTTAGTTAATTGGAGCTGGGGTTTGATACATCGGGAGAGGCATTTTATAATTTGTGTGAACGTTGGCAAAGTTAGGAGCAACGTTTCGGTAGTAATGGGGGTGAAGTTTGGTAAACTGGAGGGGAAGTTTGGTAGATGGGAGAGGGAGTTTGATAACGAGGAAGGGGGTATTTTGGAAAGTGGGAGAAGGTGTATTTTGATAACTGGGGAGAGGGGCATTTTGATAATCATCTTGTGCATAACAGACCAGGTATGAAATCTATAAAGGTCGAGAACGACCTTGGTATGATGATGATCTCCTTGGGGTCTTCTTCCCCTCATAAGAGATAGTTGACACACCTTCTCTTTTCTTCTTCTACAAACCTGAGGACCCGGGCGAGGCAGCAACCCGAGCAATTTCCCTGGTTCTAAATACGTCTTCGATAGTCTCACCCACTTTGACAATCTCATCAAACTTTGCTCCAACGAGAAACATGATTCGATCATAATATTCGGGTTCCTGAACCCGAACAAATACTTCAACGATTTCCTTCTCGAACATAGGAGGCCGAACTCTGACTGCCTCCTTTCGCCATCTATATGCAAACTCTCTGTAGCTTTCTTTTGATTCTGCTTCATATTTTCCAAGGAATAACGATCGGGAACAATCTCCACATTATAAGCGAATTGTTCAATGAAATCCTTAGCTAGGGCATTCCAGTTAGGCCACTATCTTGTTTCATGCGATGTAAACCAATCTAGACCCTCTCCTCTCAGACTTTGGATAAAAAGTCACATCAACAAAGCTTCATCTCTCCCAACTCCCACGAGCTGGTCACATTAGACCCTTAGGTGCACTAAGGGGTTACCTATTCCTCCAAAAACGTCAAATTTTTGTACCTTTAACCCTTTCGGGAGGTCCAAATTTGGGTGAATGCATAAATCCTTATAGCTCAAACCGTCGACCTCAGGAATACACTGCAGCTCTTTCATTGCCTATCGAATCTCTTTCTTTATATCCAACTTTGTGTCCTCTTCCTTTAACCTCCACTCTCTTTCCTACTCTTCATAGTGATCGAGCTCAAAACCATTAGCGTCATGCTCATTGGGGATGGGGATTTGGAAAGTATTTTTTTGAGGTAGAGATGGAGCGATGGAGGGAATTTGGGCCTTTGGGGAGTTTGGTAGTTTAGCGGGAAATTTTGGGGGTTGGTGTATTGATTTTGGTGATGGAGGGAAATTTGGGGGTTATATGCGTTTTGGTTTTGAGGGGGTGGATCAATTTGGTGGTTGACATTTTGAGGGGGAGGTGGCAGTTGAGGATTGATATTTTGAGGAGGGGGTGGGGTTTGATAGGAGGCGGAGACATATTGAGGATTCTGGGAGGTTAGGTCGATGATTGAGGGTTTATAAGCAGGAGTGGAAGGTGGGTTATGAGCTTGTTCCACATTTGAAGAAGGAAAGTGAAGCGGAGGTGTTCTGTCTGTTGGAGCATTGACAGTAAAAATCAGAGGAGGCAGATCTTGCCTCTTGTGAATCTCAACCCTCAACTCGGCAATTTTCTACATCAGCTGCATGATTAGTTCATTCTGATCGGCGATGGCGGGTTGATCTACTACAACGTCGGTAAGACTAATTTCTTCGTTGTTATCACCCATTGTTGCTTTTACCTTATGTGAACCTTGGCTGGGAAAGGAATCTGTAGGGCCTGTAGATCTTGTGAAATATGGATGATCAGCCAGTTTATCGACACATACCAGTTTCGAGTACCTGTGGAAGAAAAACAACTCAAAGGCAAATTTGTTAGTTTAAGTTCAGAATACATGATGCAAAATATCTCATAGAGAGCACATAAACACATAAAAGTTGCTTTGTTTGAGGACATGCTAACCCACGAGTAAGGGAGACTGATTTTTGGACAAGAAGGATTTTGCTCATTTTAATTTGAGACTATCTCAGAAAGGTTAAATCACGTTGAGCTAAAATCTTCTTGCTGCATTTATCTGTGTCAGTTAATCTGAAGTCAAAATTTCCATTGTAGAAAGAAATGGGAAAAGAAAATTTCAAAGGATAAGGGTCGGGCCTTGAAAGGCCGCCTACGTATCTCGCAAGGAGAATTCAGGCCCTACGTAGTTCAAATATAAAAGAAAATTCTTGTTTTCATTCATTCATTTTCAGCGATTACAAGGAAACGGAAGACAGACAATAAAGCTTCTTAAAGATAAAAGTGACTCCATCCAAGCCTTTCTTCTCACTCCTACATTAGCCATGGGGAACAAAGTCGACTTGAATTTTTTTCCCATATAGACGAGGGATTCCACGTCGTGGCAAAAAATTCGAGGCGTCCTCCAATTCTATGATCACTGGCGTAATGGTAGGGGCAATATTTTCAAACTTCACTTCCAAGGGGATATAATGCTTCCACGTGTAACACTTTGAAAATCCAAGACGTGTTCTAGAGCCTAACATAAGTGTCAAAAGGTTTAGACACTTTTAAAGGTCCATTTAATGAATATAAGTCATTTAGGAAGTCTAGAAATCAAAACGTCCAAGAAAGCCCATGACGTTCGAAAACTAGTTCAATGAGGTACTAGCGTGCCTTATCCTATTTAACTAGCTTTTAGGAGTCGAAAAATGATGAAAATTGATGGAAGGGTGTCTAACATGTATTTAAGTTGATTCATAGTCGAAACGTCTGGGAACGACTCCCCAAGGACCAACTTAGGGCCCTTGAGGAGGACCCCTGCATTTTGGGGTCAAAGACTGCCTAGGCAGTGTGCACCTACGAGGGGAAACGATGGGGCGTAGGTTGATCGACGGGGCGTCGATGACATCCGTCGACCAACACTTAGCCATTTTGTCTAATGGTCCATTTAGACCAGTCTCTGAATCAAAGGACGGATGTGCAGCACGGAAGGGGGGAATGGTCGTCGATTGACCCACGATCTGTCGATCGTGGTGTCGTCTGTGAGGACCGGTTTTCACTGCACGTTTTAGATTAGGTTAATTAATTAATTGGCTTAGTTAGGAAGTTAATTAGGGGTTAGGGAAGGTCTAATTGAGTTAACCCCCTATATAAAGCCCTAACCTAATTATCCTAACCTAAACTAGGATGATTCAAAAAACCCAAAACTCTCTTCCTTCTCTCTTCTTTTTCTCTCTAGTGAAGAACTCCATGGAAGACCAAGCTAGGGGAGGGTTTAAGGGATGCAAAGAGTCAAGTTTCACCATCAATCTTCATCAATTAGTAAGGTATGGGATCTCTTTCACCTTTGATACCTCTTTCCTCAAAGGGTTTCGTCAAATTGATTTCAAAAGTTGAGTTTTCAAATAGGTTTCATCCAATCTCAAAATTAATGTTATGAATTGATTTGTTTATGGTTTATTTTGGATATTATGAATAGATTAACATGTATTCTAACTTAGTTATGATATATCTTGATGAATTCGTCTAGTTTGTAGAAGATGACCTTTACCCCTTAACCCTAGGTTGTGATCTTGATATGAATTGGGTAATGTTGATTCAATTGACTTGGTTATTGGTTGAATTACTACTAAATGATGTTATTGTATAAATCATGAATGAATTAGGTTGAATTATAGTCCTATCATTCTAGTTCTTGAGTAATTGAATTAGATTATGACTTTGATCTATGTCTCTTGTCTTAAGCTATAAACTAGTGTTGGATTATGATGTAGTGATTCTTTAGCCTTTTTATCATGTTGGTCATTGAATTATGATGATGTTATACCCTAATTGGGTTGATTAAGGTTTGATGGTAAGACCTTGATGATGAATTATGAAGGAGACTTGGTAAGTCTTGTGATCCCTATTTTCTACTTCAATTATGGTTAATTGTGATTAAGTCATGATGTTGTATTGGAGTATGCCTTATATTCGGATTGATAGGGTTGGTATGATGTTGAATTGAAATGTCTTGACTATGGTTTGTGAGGCGTTGGCTAAGATGTAAATTTTATAAGGATGGTGAATGATTTACCAATGTGCCTTATTATGAAGTGATATGTAAATATGCTAACCTCACTTATATGAATTGTAATGAAAGGATTATACTCATGCAATTCTTATTGGGTTATGATGATGATGATGGTGATGTTATACAAGGGTTATACTCTATGACCTACAATAAGCTATGATGATTAATAAAGACATTAAAGACATTTCAAAAAGGAAATTAGCTTAGCACCGAGTGAACTTGACAATGGGAGGTGATGGCCTTCCATAGAGGAAGATTCACCCTATAGTTACATAAGAGGTGTTGACTCCCCTATGAGGGATACTCATCCATTGGATTCCCATTAGAGGAGGCCCTAATTGCCAAGTGGTATGTAGAGGGATTATACATATCTCTTAGTTCTTGAACTATGTTTCCCCCATAGGAAGACTAGCTAGTGGATCCACCTAGAAAGCTATATTTATGTTTGGTTTTACTTTGGCCGGTAGACCACCTTCCTTCGGTGTAAGGTTATACAACACCAGATTCCACACTTAGCTCTTGTGGTCTATGTCGGTTAAGGAAAGTGTTCCCTAAACTAAAATGAAGTAATGAAGTACAAACTAACTAGGGTGACTTGAGAGGTTGACTTAGCTTAGGTAGTGATATGGGACTCTACCTATGCCTTGCACTAGTTTGCCTTGAAGGGAACTTTAGGAGGTTGTTATTATGTATGTATATGCTTATAATGGTACATGATATGTATATGATGAACTTGCACATTGTTGATACTATATGTTGATTGGTGTCACTTATGAATATGTGTTGGTCTACATTGTTAAAGTATGATGATATGTACTCTTAAATGCTATGCTATGTGAAGTAGGAGGTTGGTCATGATTCTTGTTGGGTTACTTGATAGATTAAGGTTATGGGGCTTTGCTTGGTCATTACACTTGTTGACCTGATAGGGGTTGTGGGTAATTGTCTTGCTTTGGTTATGGTGAAATGTACTCTTATTCATGCTTGTTGAAGTTATAACTTGATGATTAGGGTGGCCTTGATTATATATGCAAGTATGTTGATATGTTCATTAACTTGACTATGCTTTGTACTGTTGGTCTTGTGGTGTACATGCCTATGACTTAAGGAATATGTCTTTTTGATTGGTATGGTCTTGTTGAATGTGCATAAAGGTTTTTAATAAAAAGTGCATACTAATTGAAATGTCCCTTTTCTTAGCATGATTTCAAAGTATGTGTGCATATGGTCTCATACTTAGTACAAGTGGTGTACTAACCCCGTTTTTTCCTTTTCCCTAACATTTCAGGTTTCGGTCGTTGAAGGGATTTTGGAGACGACTTGAAGAAGACTTGGGTTTCTTAAACATCCAAGTAAGGTAGGTCCTCACTTTCCGAGGGCAATGCCACTATCAAGCCTATGATGTTGCTTTAGTTTCAAGACTCTTATGTTTCTTTCCTTTTCATTTGGATATTAAACGTTGTATGACCTATATGTGGTCTTATTGTACTGATGTATGGGCTAGGCCCAATTTGATATACTCTTAGTATATGGTTTTGAGATGAGACAACTATTTTGAGACTATGTTATATTCTATATACTTATGTGCAATAAAAGTAGAAGACTAAGTAATCTTCCTATACGAAGGGTCTATGTATACTCTCACTCTCTCTCTCTCTCTCTCTCTCTCTCTCTATATATATATATATATATATATATATATATGTGTGTGTGTGTGTGTGTGTGTGTTTGTGTGTGTGTGTGTGTTTGTAGAGGTCTATGTAAACCTCAATGTAGAAGTAGTAAAAAATTTTAAATTTCCGCTAAATTTGACCTATGAATGTAATGATGTAAGCTAAGAGGCTAGTCTTAGTCCTCAAAGAGGACGAAGACGCCGATTACGTTTGGGGGTATTCCCAGATGTAACAAACGTGGTATCAGAGCATGAGGTTGAATATCTTTGAGTCGATGTCTGTCTTAAACACGTCTATGTATGTTTGTATTCTTAATTGTGAAGCGCGCCACACTTATGAATAGGAATCTATGTGATGCTTAGGAAACTCTCACTTTCTTGGAAGTCCAATATCGTGCCTCTAGAGTTTAGCTCTATGTGCTTTTGCATCTAATCCTCTTGTTCTAATTATAGGCAATGAATACTCGAAGGAATGAGGCACGAAGACTTGAGGAAGGGATGGCCAATGCGGGAGATCCTTACCGTGGTGATCAAGTCCCTCCTCTTGATGAAGATATGAATGATGACCAAGATCCGGTCGATCCTCCTTTGACGAATGGTGCCATCCGGGCTGCTCTTTTCCAAATGGCCCAAGCCATTACTACCCAGGCACAAGCCGCCACTACTCAAGCTCAAGCAATGACGGCCCAAGCTAATCGGGAGGTTGTACCCCGAGCAAACCATCAAGTTGCTACCATGGCCTCCCCTCTAAGGGATTTCACTAGGATGAATCCCCTTACTTTTTATGGGTCCAAGATTGAATAAGACCCCCAAGAGTTCATTGATGAAATCTACAAGATCCTCTATGCTATGGGGTTGTCTACTAGTGATAAAGTTGAGTTAGCCACTTACCAACTCAAAGATGTGGCCCAAACTTGGTATGTCCAATGGAGGGACAATAGGTCGTTGACTTGGGAAGTGTTCAAGAAGGCTTTTCTTGATAGATTCTTTTCGAGGGATAAGCGGGAAGCTAAAGTGGTGGAGTTCATCAATCTTCGTCAAGGAGGTATGAGTGTTCTTGAATACTTTTTGAAATTCACTAAATTGTCAAAGTATGCTCCTTCTTTGGTTTCCGACCCTAGAGATGAACTGAACAGTTTTGTGATGGGAGTGTCGGATGACTTGCAAGAAGAATGTCATTCGGCTATGCTACATGACAATATGAATATTTCTCGTCTCATGGTTCATGCTCAACAAGTGGAAGAGGCAAGGGCTAAGAGGAAGAGTAGAGATGCCAATAGGGCAAGATCTTGCACTAGTTTTCCTTGAAGGAAACTTTAGGAGGTTGTTATTATGTATGTATATGCTTATAATGGTACATGATATGTATATGATGAACTTGCACATTGTTGATACTATATGTTGATTGGTGTCACTTATGAATATGTGTTGGTCTACATTGTTAAAGTATGATGATATTGTCACATCCGGGTTTACCCCCTAGACGTAACCGGCGTCGTCGTCCTCTTTGAGGACTAAGACAAGCCTCTTAGCCTCGTCATTGCATTCATTGATTAAAAATGTGAAGGAATTTAAAACTTTTTATCTATAACTACTCGGAGGTTTACATAGACCTCTACATACACATAGTCATATTTTACATCAAGTATACATAGACTTGTTCGTATAGGAAGATTATATAGTCTTCTACTTTTATTACACACATTTATAAATAGAGAAGTAATAGTTATAAAAGCCGTCTCATCTCATAAACCATCTATCAAAGATAATAAATCTTGGGCATAGCCCTACATCAATACAAGAAGCCACATATAGGCTATATACAACATCGTCTCAAACGAGTAATAGAGTCAATGCAGAATTATAGTAACTAAGTAACATAAGAGTAAGATGTCGGCAACGCCCTCGGGAGAGTGAGGACCTACCACTTGGATGATAAGAGATCCAAGTCTTCCTTCCAGCAATTCGGAGCAAGTTCAACGACCCAAACCTAAAATATTTGGGAATAGGGAAAGAAATGGGGTTAGTACTCCACATGTACTAAGTATGGAACCACATATACAATTACCAATCAAATATACTTAGAAAAGGACATTTAATAAAAATCATTATAAAACATGTATACGAGTGAAACATAGCAAAGCAAAGCACACTAACTATACCCTTCATAAAGTCACAAGTGCAATGATCAAGTAAATTCCCATTACTCTTACTTAATCAAGTAACCTATCAAGACTACAATTAGCAATTAACCTTACCTAACATAGTCTCCCATTTCATGAAAACATTCTTCTTCAACCAAAGGCAACAACCTTATACTCATAAACATGTTATTCAATGTACAAAGTCATTTACATTACATCACTACTTTACATACATAATATTGACCTCTCAAAGCTCCTATCAAGGCAAACTAGTGCAAGGCTTAAGTAGAGTCCCATACCCCTACCTAAGCTATAGCCAAACCCTTTCAAGTTACTTCGATTAGTCTATATCTTATTCATTCATTTTAGTTTAGGGAAACCTTGCCTTAATCGACATAGACCACATGAGCAAATGTGGAATCCGGTGTCATGAAACCTTACACCGGTGGAAGATGGTCTACCGGCCACAGTAGAACCTAACGTGAACGTAGCTATCTAGGTGGATCCACTAGCTAGTATCCTATGGTGGCAACATAGTTGATGGAGCTTGGGGAAAAGAACCTTGGACATATCAACTCTACACCCTACTTCGGTCATGAGGCTATCCACCCCGTGAGGACCGTAGTGAACCCTACCTTTCCTTATATAAGAAAGTGTCACTCCCTCACATACAAGCTCACTCGGTGCTAAGCTAAGTCCCCTTTATATAAAAGTCTTTAGCTTTATTAACCATCTCAACCTAGTTAGATAGTAGGGTCAAGCCCTTGTATATTCATCATCATAGCTCAATAAGAATTGTATGAGAAATAATCCTTTCATTAACAATTCATATAGGTAAAGTTAGCCCTTACACATCTCATCACAATAGGGCACATCTTTACATAACAACTTCCCTATATCATGTACTCCTAGGCAGCCTCACAACCAACCTAAACATTTCAATTCAATCATCATACCAATCTATCACCTTAAGCAAGGTATACTTCAACACAACATTATCACTTGATGACAATTAATCACACTTTGAAGTAAGGATTAGGATAATCAAGACTTACCAATACTTCTCCATAGTTCACCAATAAGGGCCTTACCATCAACCCATAGATCAACCCAATTTGGGTCATCATACCAATGTAATTCAATAGTCAACATAAGAACTAATTTAAGAGAAGCACCATGCCACAAAGCAATATTAAATCAAAGCTTGGTAACATGATATCAAAGTCTATTTTCTTACCCTATATTCGATACTCAAGAAATAGGCATGAAAAACTTCAATTCACCACAATAGATTCATGATCGATGCAATAACAATCATTAAAGATGATTTAATCAATAACTAGATCAATTACTTCAATCCAACCCAAATTCATATCAATCTCATACCTAGGGTTAAGGGTTAGGGGTCATCACCCACAATCTAGATCAAACTACATCAATTCATCATAATCAAGTTACAATACATGATAATATATTCATTATAACCCAAAGAATACATAAACAACTCAATTCATATAATCAAATTCGAAATTGGATGAAACTCATATGAAACTCAACTTTTAGAAAATCTTTGAAGGAGCCCTTTGAGGAAAGAATCTCAAAGGTGAATTAGATCCCATACCTTAAGGTTTGATGACGTTTTGATGGTGATTTCGTGCTAAAACCAGTCCCCAATGATCTTCCCAAGCTATTCTCCAATGGGGTCTTCCAATAGAGAGAGAAAGTAGAGAAGGAAGAGAGTTTTGTTTGGAGAATTGTGATTAGGTTAATGAAGGTTGGGTATTTATAGTGGGGTCTTAAGTCACTTAATTAGTCTTTCCTTAATCCCCTAATTACCCCTAAGACACTTAATAAAATAATTAACTAAAACTTAAATCCCTGAAAACACTACAGGCCCTCCACGTCGACGGGCCGTCGTGCGCGTGACGGATTGGCCTCCCTCCCTCCTGCACGTCCGTCACACTGGTTAGAGACTGTGCAGGCGAGGGTTTCTTCCCAGAAACTAAGGCTGGCATGACGGTGGCCTCGACGCCCCGTCGTGCCCATGACGCCCCATCATGGGATCCGTCGTGGCACACTGTCTCAAGGGTCCTCCTCGAGGGCCCTTGGTTGGTCCTCGGGAAGTCGTACCCTGTCTTTTCCAACATGAAACCATCCCGCACTATGTGCTACACCTATTTCTACCAACTCTTACTCCATTCCGACTCCTTAATTTGTCCAAACTACTAGGGACACTCTAGCCCTTTCACGAACCAACTTTCCGGACGTTATGGAAGTTTTGGTTCCAAAACACTTCAACGACTCCATCTATGCCTAATTTGGCCAGGAACAATGATTTAGACTTTAAGGATCCTGTTTAAGTCTTACCACATGATTTTGGGATTTCGAAATGTTACAGATATGTACTCTTAAATGCTATGCTATGTGAAGTAGGAGGTTGGTCATGATTCTTGTTGGGTTACTTGATAGAGTAAGGTTACGGGGCTTTGCTTGGTCATTGCACTTGTTGACTTGATAGGGGTTGTGGGTAATTGTTTTGCCTTTGTTATGGTGAAATGTACTCTTAGTCATGCTTGTTGAAGTTATAACTTGATGATTAGGGTGGTCTTGATTATATATGCAAGTATGTTGATATGTTCATTAACTTGACTATGCTTTGTACTGTTGGTCTTGTGGTGTACATGCCTATGACTTAAGGAATATGTCTTTTTGATTGGTATGGTCTTGTTTAATGTGCATAAAGGTTTTTAATGAGAAGTGCATACTTATTGAAATGTCCCTTTTCTTAGCATGATTTCAAAGTATGTGTGCATATGGTCTCATACTTAGTACAAGTGGTGTACTAACCCCATTTCTTCCTTTTCCCTAACATTTTAGGTTCCGGTCGTTGAAGGGCTTTTGGAGACGACTTGAAGAAGACTTGGGTTTCTTAATCATCCAAGTAAGTTAGGTCCTCACTTTCCGAGGTCAATGCCACTATCAAGCCTATGATGTTGCTTTAGTTTCAAGACTCTTATGTTTCTTTCCTTTTCATTTGGATATTAAACGTTGTATGACCTATATGTGGTCTTATTGTACTGATGTATGGGCTAGGCCAAATTTGATATACTCTTATTAGATGGTCATGAGATGAGATGACTATTTTGAGACTATGTTATATTCTATATACTTATGTGCAATAAAAGTAGAAGACTAAGTAATCTTTCTATACGAAGTGTCTATGTATATATATATATATGTGTGTGTGTGTGTGTGTGTGTGTGTGTGTGTGTGTGTGTGTGTGTGTAGAGGTCTATGTAAACCTCAATGTAGAAGTAGTAAAAAGTTTTAACTTTCCGCTAAATTTGACCTATGAATGTAATGATGTAAGCTAAGAGGCTAGTCTTAGTCCTCAAAGAGGACGACGACGCCGGTTACGTCTGTGGGGTATTTCTAGATGTGACACCACATCCTTATAGAGAGGGACAAAGACCCCCTGTCAAACCAGTAATATGTAGACTTCCAACATTGTTTTCTTGAAAGGTGTGAAGGAGTAGCGGTAAAACATAGTCTTCTTAGTGGCCGGTATGGTGAACTCTGGTTCATCACATGCAAGGATAACACTGTCTCCCCACATATACGTGATTCTGTCAGTCTTGAGCAGGTTGCGGACTGTGGTCTTAAACTCCACACACTCTTATATTGTGTGCCTTTTCAGGTTTGGATGATACACACAAGCCTTATGGACGCCCTCAATCCAATTTGGGAAGTGGTTCTCCTGCTGGGTTTTATAATACGTTCAGCTCGAAGACGCTCGTACATGAGAGCACACAGAATGACTTCCGCACCTACACGGTACTCTTGAAGATATGACTCGAGGGTGATTTTCTTGTCCCCCTCTGCCAGACGTCCTTGGAAATGTGGTTTGTAGACAATCTCTTCCTCAAAATCTTTTTATTGGCTTGTTGATCGAAGAAGGAGCATTTTCTGCGTATCTCTTGAAGCCTCTTGGTTATGTCCTTGTTGAAAGCTTTATTTTCCTTCCGCATAGCAGCCGTTTCTTCCCTCATGGTAGCAAATTGTGCCGTCTTAGCCGCCAACTCCTCATCTAGTGCTGCACTTTTTGCTTGTGCATTTGAGGTGGCTAGGTCTACTTCTATTTCTCTTTCTCCTTTTTCTCGAATGTTTTGTTTGAGCATCTCCAATTTCACCCTCAGATCCTCCCCATTTATGTCTATCTCGACGTTCTTCCCTTTATCAATCTTAGCTGGAATTTTACCTTTTCTCATATGATAGAATAATGTCTTAGGATTTGGGTAGTAGGAATTTACTTTTTTGGTGGAGAAACTCAAGACTCGGAAAATTTGATCGAACATTTTGTAGTAGTGACTTGTGTAGATTTTTTCCAGAAATTTTGAAAAGAAGTGGATTAGCAATGTCCTCAATCAAAGTAACATATCAAATTAATTGTTAAAACACATATATTGCGTCCTAAACAGGTATGTGTCCCTTTTCTACCAAGGGTAGGCTTAGCGATTTGAAGGATGTATTGCGTCATTTAAATCAAATTGTTGCACCCCCAAAGATAAGATTCACAAATGATTAGAGAATTCATTACAGAATTTAACAAAAGGGATACATCTTATGGGAAAGGGAATGGATTGCAAATACAATAAAATCAATCCCAAGCAGGAGAATAAGATAACTAAAATCTGAAGGTCCTGCCCCTTCTTTTGCCTTTTCCACTTCTTCGCGGATGAGGTACTTGCTTGTCACCACGTGCGGATCAGGGAACACGACTTTGGAAGATATCGGCACAGTCCAGAGAGTGTTGAGTTGCTCATCCAAGGTCGTATCTAGACGCATTAGGCAGACCCTTGCATTGGTCAACTCTTGTGAGACGAAAGCGAAGGCCTTTTGGCTTTCAAATTCTCTGCACTGGAACTCATGTTCCCTATGTAGGTATTCCTGCTCCCTACGTTGGAACTCTTTCTCTCTCTGCTGAAACTCTTGTTCTCTTCGGTCTAATTCCTGTTGATAGTGGTATGTTTGGATTTGGAGCCTTACTTGGACGTCTTCAATCTCTCGGCCCACGCGTGGCGTTGGGTTTAGTATACCATGCATATTATCCTTTAACAACTTTTTATATTTGTCAACATACCCAGATTCATACTTGTTTTGTGCCATGCATTCTTTCATGTTGAACGGCCCATCCCATTCCTTGTGAATAGTCTTGGCGAAAGGTATCTTATCGCACCTGTTGTAGTCAAAGACGAAGCGACTAGTATCTCCTTGGATAGGTAGAATTTATCTTCTGCCAAATTGCTGGTTTACCCTGCTACGGTTATATGGTCGTACTCCTTTAATGCCGGGAAGGATAAAAAAAGGACACTTAGCCCCCTTAACCGCTATTTTCTGTGACACAAAATCTTGAAACATCCACTTTACGTCTCCTTCTTTTAAGTCGTAGAACATTTTTGCCCACGCCTCCCTCGTGGTGTGGATTGGGAACTTGCGAATGCTTAAACGAAACTCGTAGTTGTTGAGGGGATTCATCTGTGTTGGCTTGGACAAATCCTGTTTTTAAGTACAGTCTGTTTTAATCAAGTGTTCAGACATCCACCACTGAAGCAAAATGTTGCACCCTTGGAAGATTGGAAACCCGTTTTTTCATAAATCGAGAGACCGATAGATGTCGGCAAAAATGATTGGGGCCAGATTGTAGTGTTTATTAACTCGCCCTTCTTTACCAATCCATATGAAGATAGCATCTGTAACCATCACAATCCGAGTATCAATCTTGTTTTCTCCATCTAGAGGAAATACAATCATTCCCAAGAGGCATGCGGCGAACGCGAGAGTCTGAGTTTGTCTCCAGGAACTATGATCGAAAAACTCATTTGGGAAATTTCTGAAGTAAATATCCGCCCCCACCGTTCAAAGAATTTCACAAATGGTATACTTTGGGTGTCTATCCGGTCTGCATTTACTAGTAGTAACATGTTTTTCAATTCTAAGGAAGTTGGCTTATCTGGTAGCAGGATGTGATGATCTAGATTCTTTTCCCTCTTACCATAATTCCGATAAAGTCAAGACAATCTTTTATTTCCTTTAGGGTTGGCGTTATTTTGACATTCCCAAATTGAAAAATCATCCTTTCGTCGTCCCAGAATCGAGTGATCACCTCGATGAATTCGGGCTAGACTTTAAAGTCCATTATTGATGGTAGATGGCCCAAGTGGATCGAGATATCTCTTTTTTGACATGTTTTGAGGTTGGCCCACCTATACGAAGAAGGTTTGGTGTTCGGGTGACCAGTTTGAAACTAAGGAATTGTTTTGCCATCTATAAAAACATGCAAATAATTAGATGCCCCCACCTAAAACACAACAATTTGTCAAACAACGCACACATCCTTCAAACACACGTAAGTATGAACGTCTGTCCAGGCCGTGGGCCCTTTGGACTCAAAGTTGTCTCTCTAATGGGCCCAACACACATTGGGTGTTGGGTCGTCTTAGACTAATGCGCTAAATTTTATGGATTTGGCTTTACTCTACCCTAGTTTGACTAAGTGTGAGTTTTGTTTATAGTGGATAGGTGACCCAAGAGGACTACTTAGGCTAGGACAGTTAACGCCTGTTGACTATCAAGTAGCCAACTACATTTGTCAGGGTGCCACCAGAATAATTTGGTTAACGAACGACTGCGAACTCACATAATCGTCCTTCAAGTAATAAACAAAATAAATGTCGTTTGACGGAATATGTCATGCCATGAATGCAACCATTTAATATATGCAATAAATAAGACATATAAACAATTTAAACACATATAGCCAAATAAGTTAATTTTAATATTAGAACCATTCAACTACCCAGCAGAGTCGTCATTCTATTTTATTAAAAAAATCTAAAAATGACTAGTTCAGAATAGCCACTTAATTTTTGAAGAAAAATTAAGAAAACTTATTCTCAAAGGATAAAACAGTAAATCAATCAAAATTACTTAAGGGGTTTCGGGGTTCATATTAACGTTTTAGGAAAGTTCTGAAAGCACGTAAAACGCTTGCTTACTTGCGATTATCCGACAATTAAAATATTTGGCTAATACATTTAAGATAATAGGCATGTTTAATTAGGTATATTTCCATATTTCGAGACCTGTTCGCCGATTTTTGTTTGGCTGACTCGATGAAAAAACTTTATCCTTTATGTCTCTCTCGAATTGCAAGAGGAACATAGGAGTTCGTAGTTAACTCGGACAGGCTTCACATGCAATGAAAGAGGAAAGAAAAATTAGACTGACTGTAACTAGTGGTTGAATGAAATGCTAATGAACTCCGAATTATGACTAATAACCAATAACACGAGACACAATATCATTAGGCAGAATAAGCAATATAATCAACAACAAAATTATATAGTGAAAAATAAAGAACTACAACTCCAAAACATGTATCTCGAAGATAGAGGGATACACTGATCCCAAACATAGCAAAATTTTAAGCAAATCAAACAAAAGAAAACAATAGAGAATTACTCCCAGGGAATTATAACAGATCAATGGGACAACTGATACGAATTCAACGCACATCAAATAGTATAACTGAAATGATATTCAAAATATGGAAACGCTAATGAAATTGCAGGCCCTAAAATGACTAATCAGACTCCAAGCTATAGAAATATGCCATACAAATAATTTATCTGATAACAAACTAAGAAAGAAAAGAATATTGTACTTGCATCGACATTATTCACGAAAAATCCGAGGAGACAATAACCAAAACAAGACCAAACATCTCATCTTATTTTGAAGAACAAATCAGCCTATGCCACACTTAATCGCGAACATGGAAAAGCGAGGGGAAATTTGAACAAGAGCAAGCAACGGAACCATATATACTGAAGATAACATTTTTGAACAAGAAAATCTGACCTTAGAAAACCGATAAACTAAACTACGCCAAATAGCTAATGAACTTCAAGCAAATGAACTCGAGAGGAGGGAGTAAGGAAATGACCCTAAAATAAAAACAAAGAAACAGTGAAGCCGAGCAAGAGACAACCAACAACATCATGAATATATTAAAGATTTTATTCAAGCAAAATGGAACCATTAACATGATAGCTAACTCGAAGGAGGAATTCTAAGACTTATACGAACTACAACATTTAGAGCACATTTTATATATCAGACGAACATGGAGCCGATTCTAACTCAATTACATAGGCTACTATATAAGCCAAGAATCGAGCAGAATGGCGGCGGCCGAGAAAAGAAAACCAAAGATATATCAAATAACAGCCCAACACGATTGAAACAACACATGGACTAAAGAGTTGGAATAAATAAAAAATAGAGTTCACCTTCGTTTGTGCAGCGAGTAAGGGACAAACGAACATGAGCGACAACCTTCCACACACAAACACAGACACGAATAGTAGCAAGGAAGCCTATGTAAGATCTTGAATCTCGAACAGAACTTGAGGGAATGCTGGCCACGAAAAAAAACCCAGAAGAGCTCAAGCTAACATTGACTATCTCCTTTGATTTCTCGAAGTATTTTAGTATGTATTTCGACTACTTTTCTTTAACGTATTTAGTGTATTTTTGCTCAAAATCCGTAACTCAAAAAGAATCTCCCACAATTTTCCAACTAAAAATAAATCTCCCAACAAAAAATTATCCAACCCCTTTCTCCTCCATATTTCTGCCCTACAATTCCAACCACAACAATGAAGAAGAAGAGAACTTGTATAAAGGGATTTTAGGGTTCGTTTTGATGGGAAAAGACTGAAAAATCTATAAGAATTAGAGGGATTTTTTTACTTTTCAAAATTGGAATTCCCCCCTCCTCAAGGAATATGCCTGATTCTTGGACTAACTGAACAAATTTCTCAACGGATAAGCAGTGAGGGCCGCTCGATCTTGAGCCAAGGACGAGTAATCGCGGAGATCGTTCCACATGGCCTACTCACATACAAACAGGCTGCTTTTCCCTTGTGATTTTGTACGAAGGGATTAGGGAGAGAAAGGGGGACGACGCGCCAGGCCGCTAGATCGCGTTTGGTTCGCGACTGGAGCTTCTGGGTTGGTCTCACTTTGCCCGTAAAAGGAGAAGACGATGTACAGGGGTCGGGTCGGTATCTTTTGGGGTTGTTTTGGAATTGATGTACGTGTATCTGATGGGTCTTTGGTATGTGAATTGGTGGGTTTATTTTGTGAACAAAATTGAAAGTGGATCGGCTGGGAATGATGTGGGCTGCTGAAATTGAATTTGGAATTGAGTAGGTTGGCTGAAAGAATTGTTGCCCACGGGCTTCTTGAGTATTGGGTTGTTTTTTTTTTAGAAAAAATTACCTATTTACACAACATTATTTATCATATTTTTTCCTTTTTCCTACTATTTTAAAATATTTCAAAACTCCCTATTTTTCATCCTAAACCCAACTATGCGGATACATTATCCCTCTCCAGTACAAAATCACATCTCCACTCCTATTCACTCCTTCCATCTCTCCTATTTTTACTCCCCTGATCAGTTATCTCTTTCATCCTAATTTGAATTTCAAAAGATTTCTTTCTCTGGTTAATCAATTTCAAATCTTTTCAACATGTAGGTTATCCTCTTTTGCTTTTGTTTTGTCGTTTTCTTTTTCCATTGATTTCTCTCTTTCATCTTCTTCTTCATTTGTTTTTTTTTTTAAAAAAAATTGTCAATATGTAGTTCTTATTCATCGTATTTTTCATCTAATGAAGACAATGTTCTTAATTTCGACAACAAAGATTTTGAAATCAATTATCGAAAAATGCTTAAAGAAGAAGAAGAGAAAAAGATGAGTTGTTGATGTCTTCGGTAAGGTCTGGATCGAGATCAAAAAATGAGTAATGTCGATTCGATAATGGAGACATTGCTTCAGAACTTGATTACCCATACACGATCTCTCAAAAGAATATTCATGTTACTGCAGAAGCAAGTGACCATAAGACTGTATGAGTATGATCAGAAAATTTAGTATTATATGACACATTATCAAATGTTTGATACATCAGAATTTGTTCGTATATGACACATTATCAATTTAATGTATCCCTGACTTATAATACATGCTACTTCTTTAGAACGATGAATCAGATCAAGACGCTCAAGCTCTTAATGAAGCAATAATGAATGAAGATACGTAAATAGTAATATCATGTATAATGTATCTTCAAAATAAGATACATGAATAGTAACATATCATGGACTAATTTGTTAAGCATGATACGTAAATTTGAATTTATGCTAAATGTATCGATTACATAGCGATTACCACATAGACAAGTATCCATCAAAGTTATGTATCGTTATGTATCTTTTCAGCCTTTTTGTATATTGTATCAATGCATAGTGAATACATTGAAACCAAGGCTCTTGCTTCTTCACCTCAACAATGTATTTGATTTATAATTTTTTTTTCCTCAACTCATTGGTTTTTAATTCAACAACAATGGGCTGATTAGAAATTTACAAAACAAATATTTTGATCAACAACAATTTCATTACTTTTGTATCGTTCATACTTCACCTCACTTTACCGTATTTCAGAATGGCTCAAAAATATCGACAAGTTCATGTTGTATTAGTCCAATTAGTTGACAAGTTTGATTCTAAAATTGAGAAAAAATTTAAATTTTGAATAATGCTAGCCTGTTATAATTTGTCAATTAATGTATTGATCTAAAACCAAACAATAATGCATCTATCTAAAATTACTTTTGTATTGATCATACCTCACCTCACTTTCCCAGATTTTAAAATATTTTGACAAGATCGATGAGTTCATGTTGTATTCGTACAATTTGTCGACAAGTTTGATTCAAAAACTGAGAGTTTTTGGGAAGAATGAAAAGAAAGAATTTTAAATTTTGAATAATGTTAGTCTGTTACAATTTTTCAATTGATGTATCTATCTAAGACCAAACAGTAATGTATCAATCTAAAATCGAATACCTATGGACAATTTTTTCTACTTTCATGTATCATGTAGGATTACAACACTTATCAATATACTAAATATTTTAAAAAATATTTAGTATATTGATAAGTGATATATCCATCTCGAGATCATAAATTAAAAAATCGACTACACAACACAATACATGTAATTTCATATATTTTATTATCAAATTTTTTATCCTAAAGTTAAAGTTATAAATAGTAATGTATCATGCACAATTTTATGGTCATGGTACATAAATACATAAAAGTGATACATTTAAATTTATTCAGATGTTATATCAATCATGTGTTCTTTAACTTTGCAGAAGAAGCGAGATTTCAAATTTGACATTTAGTATTCAAGTATATAGTCAATGTTGAGAAAGGAGGAAAACGTCATAAAGACAGCAGCAACGCGAAAGGAAAGGCTGAGAGTCATTGTCAATCATGCACTAATAAACTCAAATGATGGAACAACCTGCAAACATTCGAAAAAGACATTCATTCAAAATGCACAACCTCCAAACCACAATTATTCAAAAAGCACACTAATACATAGTTATATATATTTTTTCAAAATCATATTAATGCATACACCAGATACACTTGAAATACATAGTGGTACAATGATTCACAATATCTCAAAGAATGATATACATTAATGTAGCATTCGTAATAATGATCGCTACAACAACTTGATACATCTTAAACATTACATTGGTTGTATGTATCATATTCACAATACTAGCCTGATACACGTTATAAAAATCAATGTTACTCTCACATTAGAGATACAAAATGTATCTGATACATGTTAATTCTAACTCTTTTAAAGTATGCATCACGTACAATTCATTACGTTTACTACTGTTTGATACACATTCTCTCAAAAAATGATTTATGGCATACCACCAAAAAATCTGTAGTAATACCAGATACAAAATTAATTTTACACTATTGACAATTTACAACTAATGTATCATGAATTTCTTATCAACATCAGACAATCATCAAAAGCAAAAAATAGTTATCAACGTAATACATCTCCTAATAATAATAATGTATCACACAATATTAGAGATAGAGATAAAAAAACTCACATACCATTTTCTATCAGATCGTTTTACCAAAGTTATGTGTCTCTCAACCAATCTTTACTGTTGTATCAATACATAGAGGATACGTTGCAAATTCATGCTCGTTTTTTTCACCACCAAATACAATTTTACACCCATGTCATTTTTAATTTTCAATGGAGATGAGTTATTACCTATATCTAATTTCTAAGATTTACCTAATCTCATCGATCTCCAACTCGACGAAAATGGTGGCTTTGAGATCGACAATTTCATCACTTTTATAATCTTCGTAACTCAATTGCTTACCCAAATTCCTCATTTTCTAAAAAAAATTGATATATATTCATATTGTATCAGCAATATCGTCGAGTAATTTGAATTCTTCATGATTTGGGTTGCAATGGCGGCTTGATGAAGATAATGAAAATTTGAATTTTGAAAGATATGAATCTGTTACAGATTTTTGTGGATTGATAATAATCACTTATGCTTGAATCGTGGAATTTAGAATCAATTTAGGTTAATATTCCTAATTAATAGCAACAACCAACTATTTTCCTTAAAAGGTGCAATTGCGAGCTTTTGCAATGTATCACAAATAATGTATCCGCATGAAACCTATGTATCTAAATGATTTCTATTTTAAGGGATTTTTTGTAAAATAGAAAAAGTAGGGATAGAATGTAATTTAGATTTTACACTAAAAGATTTATGTAAGTTATACTTTTTTGTTTTAAGAAATGTCCCAAAATTGGTTTAAGGTGAGGTAAGTTAGAGTGGAATTACGAAATAGCTTTACAGATCACGAATTCGGCCAAGCTGAATAAGAACTTAGCAAAATTGGATGAATACTCGTGAATTCGGCTAAAAATTAAATAAGACAAATTAATACTAATTAATAACAAGCTTTTTAATCTTAACAAAATAACATAATTGACTAAATAAATAAAAACATAAACTATTATTTAAGTAGACTGATTAACCAAATATTTAACAAAATCATTTTGAGACGTTTTTCTAATATTCATAAACTATACTAATTATATAAAAATTATAAATATTATTCAAAAATTATAAAAGAGCGACAAAACTATTTAAATAACTTTTAAAAAATTTGAATTTTTATAAAATTAGTTATTCTAAATCATTTGAGAATTAAGCGACTCGAAAATTAATTACTATCAAAGAGGGTCAAAATTGAGTGTCGACAGCGTTACCACAACTTCCGAGCAGGTAAGACAAAATCTAAAATTAAATTTGCCGAAAAAACAATTTAATAATAATTATGATAATAAGAAACAAGCGAAAACAGGAATAAGAATACATAATAGGGCCTAGTATAGAACTATTCTTACGATACACAATATAAAGAGGTCCAAAGGTGACAGAGAAAGACAAACTATACAACAGAACCAATCCCCGGAGTTAGTGTCGCCAAGAGAATGACCAATAAAAAAACGAAATACAAGTCAGTCAAGAAGAAGGAAAACAACAAGTCTCCGAACTCCGTGAGCTCACCACAATCCAAGTATGTGACAGTGACGGGAGAAACTGTTGTATTTCATGTGTTTTGATAATCCTCACAAATGCAGGGATCCGATCCCTGGCAGAATGCTCTCGTCCAGGTTCAAAATGATGTACAACTCTAAAGCTCTATTGTGAGGTGGTTGGTGAGAAGGTCAGCGCAGTTCACCTATAGGAATGGACGAGGTTGTTTTTTCACTGGTCAAACAAGTCTTGTTGGTGATTGATATAGTATTTTAAAAAAAAACACAAAAAAACAATATAATTCATTCAAAAGAGCGACAAAGTCTTCAAGAACTCAAGCATCAAAGAACACACACGGTAAGGGACCTGATAGACAATAGAAAAGCAATCTTAAAGTGAGTTATTTTTGAATTCTTGTTGTGGTAAAATTGTAGGATTCATTTCACATTTATAAAGAAACGTTTCAAAACCTTTGTGTGTATTAATTGTAAGAACACGGTTAGAGTTAATTGTGCATCTTACATATTGAAGTCTATATTAATTATAAGTAGTTAATATAGTGGCAAATGGATGCATTGATTTGGCTCAACAAGTAATAGAGGTATCACTTAGTGTGAGATTAAGAGTTTAGTCTCATTGCTGCATTTGGAATCTGTATTTACTTTTGCTTATGATTAGTGAAAGCAGTTGCAAATCCTGTGTGATAGGGCGTATTTTTACTCCCTTGAGCAAATAGGTTTTCACGTAAAACTCCTTATCCCCACTGTCGACTTTTTATCTTTTACTACATTTTACTATACATTTTGACCTAGTGCTATAGTACACTGGTGGACGCATACACTTCGACAATTGGTTTCAAAGCAAGGCTTTCTACTGAAATAACATCAAGAAAGAATCCTGTAAGGATGTAGGATCCACCAAGCTTAGAAGAAGGCCAATCTACCACACGTCCTTCTCGCTTTAATCTTGAGTATTATGGGGATAGTAGAAGACCAGAATGCATGATTATATCGTGGCGGAAGATAGTAAACTATGGGATGTTCTGCTTGATGTCCCTAACGTTACTACAAAGGATATGAAGGAAGGTGATCTAATTCAGGTAGTTCCAAGTCCAGAAGAGAGTATGATGGCGAAGACAGGAAAATTGATAAAAAATTATAAAGCAATGAACTTGTTGGTCTGTGGAATAGGTGAAGATGAATACAACATGATTTCAGCTTGTGAGACAACCAAGGAAATATGGGACTGCCTGAACACAACCCATGAAGGGACTGGTCAAGTAAAAGAGTAAAAGGTAGACATGTTAACAACTCAGTATGAAAATTTCATTATGAAGGAAGGCGGAACTATTCACGGTATGCATTCCAAATTCATCTTCATTAATAACAAACTTCGATGTCTTGGTGAACCCATTCATCCAAGAAAGCAAGATCAAAAATTTCTCTGAGTTCTTCTCAAGTCCCGAGAAAGCAAAGTGAATGCCATCATTGAGGCCAGGGATCTGAAAACCCTTAAAATGGATGAGCTGATCGGGACCTGCAGACTTATGAGCTAAACAAACTGCAAGATCAGTCCAAAAGAGAGGGAAATAAAGAAAAATCTGGGGCGCTGAAAGCATCTTCAAATTACATGTCGTAAGATGATGAAGAGATGGCTTATTTGATTAGAAGGTTTCAAAAAATAGTCAAAAAGCATAGAGGGTTTCAATGAAAGGGAAACTCCACCAGGTCAGCAAATGCCAATGATCTTTGTCACAAATTCTGAAATCCAAGACATATCATGAGAGATTCTCCAAATCATAAGCAATAATACAAAGACTACGCCAGAGAAGACAAAGAAAAGCGTAGGGACTAGGTCCCGTAAAATGCTAGGCAAAATACAAGTGCTGAAGAAGACATTTGTTGTATGGGGAAATGTCTCTGATAGTACACAACGCTCGTTAAATTTTCTAATTCTAGCAGGTCTATAAGCATAGAAAATTCTTAACACAACATATTCAATTCTCATACCATCACAATAAAATAATGCAATGCGATCTTGTTTAACTAAATTTAATACATGTGCAAACACATCTATTATGAAAAACATTACTATTAATTAGACATAATCTGTTTTTTAACATACTTACAACATTCGTATTATTAGATGTATCATCTAATGCGACAATCATTATTTTATCTAAAAGCATATAAAAATCTAAAACACCTAAAATAGTTGAAGCTATATATGCACCAATTTTTTTCTCTACACATTCTTTGATTAAGATTCTTTTGCATATTCCAGTTACGATCAATCCAATGTGTTGTAATATTTAAATAATCATGACCATTAACACTACTATCCATTCATGTCAAAAGTTATAGACACTCTACAATCTAATATGCTAAATAGATAATGAAGATATTGACAATGTTTAATTTGATATAAAAAAACATCAAATTTAACAGTATTTCGTGAAGCATCATTAAAAAAAGGATTATAAATTTGTTGAGTATATTCAATAAAAATGGAATATGAAGGAAAATCATAAGGAAAGACACAAACAGAAACCATTTTAACTAATTTTTTGCGATCTCTTTCTTTATTATATTTACGTTGTGTAAGTGGACCACCGGGGTTAAAAGGATCCAGTGTTTCCTTGAATCATATTAGAAGCCCCTACTGATTGATTAACATTGATATAAACATCATTAACTTGAATTTCTTTTTTCATCGGCTAGAGTTTTGCTGCCTTATATTCAACCGGCATACAAGATAAAAAAATTTCTATTTAAGCCTCCGGCCCACCTCGACCTTCACATTGTTTATGTATAAAGTGTTGCTTACACGTATTACAAATAACAATAGAGTTTTCCTTATCTAAAGTCATAAATTGCCATACAATAGAAGTTTTAGGGCATTGATACTTCACATTCTTCCTTGTAGGAGGTACAAGTGTGTGTGTGTGGGGGGGGGTGTTGAGAATTTTGCTCAGTTTGAATTGTACTTTCAGCTAGAACTTCCATTACGGGACTAGTAGGTATTTCTTCTAATTCATCTTCTTTTGAATCAACTTCTACTTCTTCACATGAATTTTCATTACAATCATTATTTGTATTACCATAACATCGTTCTAAATATTCATGATCAAGTCCAACATTTGTATCGATATTAAAATGAGGAGTCAAAGAAGTACCATCAACACAGGTAGAATTGGTTTTATTAATACTAACTCTAGGCATTGATTTAGAAGATGAATTACCACATTTAATTTTATTTTTTTCGTTATTATCTTTTTTAGAAAAACAAAATAGATTAGAAATAACGGTTACTACTTTCTCTTTACCGATATTATTTTTTGTTAGAACTCACATTTAATAAAATTCAAAGTCTAATATAAAAATAATAATAAAAAAAACAAATTGCGAAAAATTAAATTAAAAAGTAAACTAAAAAACGAATGTACCAAATGCCTGCGTTAATAACAGACGTTATTACCAAATTTTGAAGCTTGTAGTTTGTTGTAAATTGTTATTTGCAACTTCAATACCTGATTGCAATATAAATATTATGATATAAATTGAAAATTTAGAATTGAAATATTATATATATATATAATATAATATAATATGATAATTTATAATTGATAACGAAATAGGAATCAAGAATTAAGAGTTAAGAATAAGAGGATATAGAATATAGATAAGAGAGTAGATGATATTCTAAGAAATAATGAAGGATAAGGGGTTATTTATAATATTAAAATGGTCTAAAGTGTATTTATTATAACCTTGAGGTTTGAATAAGATTTTAAAAGTAGGGGGTGGTAGGGGATGTTGGGGAAGTGAAAAAGTTTCAAAAATTTGATTAATGTCGTTTGGGGTGGGTGGGGTGTACTAGTCGTTGCCTCAACGATCCCCAACGGCTAAAATAAGAAAAAAATATAATCATGCGAAACCGGCCGATTCAGCCGGGTCAAAATCGGGCCAGACTGTGCCGGGTCGACTGGGACAATGTCCTGAATTGTTCCCTAACCGGTACCATACCCTAAATCCCCGCAAATTGGTAGACGATAGGGGATCGGGTCCGGTGAGACAGGTCTCGAGACGGTAATGGGCCGGGGTGGGCAAACTCGTTCCCCCTGCCAGGCCTAGTGTTATCACTACTATCGTCAAAAGTTAGTTGTAAGTGGAAAAATATATGAGTTAATTAGAATAGTAGGGGAGGATATTATGATTTAACAAGGAGCGATATTATAATAATATTAATGTACATGTGGTTGTCTATATATATGCGTGAGATTATGCTAGATATTTACCGCCATGCTCTATTGTTAGTTCTATTAAGCAAATAAAAATAATTTTATCAAAACAATTCTCATATTTTTAAGGATATGTTAACAAGCAATAATATTTCAAGAATATTGATGTACCAATGATTGTCCAAGTGTTTGTGTTGAGTTTTGCTGGACATCTACTACCATGTTCTGTTGTTGACTCTATTGTGCGGAAAAAAAAGAACATCAATTTTTTTTATAATAAAAAAACATATTTTTAGGAGATCCTAGTTACTGCATGTTTAAAAAGTAATACCTGCAATTGATTAACCCAATTATTAGTATCAAACTGATGAGGAGCTTTTTCTTGTGCAGCAAAGTGAGCATTCATCTTTCCTTTTTACTCCAATTCCATCTAACTAAAATTAATTAAACATTTATCAATTCTTATTGATTATATATAGGAATTTATTTCTTGAATTATTTCTAAGAAAAATAATTATTATCTTTAAATTTGCGATTTCACATTATTTTTCAATGATCAAGAAAAAAAATTGGTATAAGAACAAACTTTTCTAGCCATGACCTTTTGGAGAGATTGTTGCAATTTGCTCTCACACCAAGAGAGTTGATAAAGAGAAGGTTTTTATTATGTTGCTGGTTCATAATCCTTAAAAATCATGTAGTTAGGAGTAGAATATTAACAACTACTTTAATATATTAGTATACCACATTTAGACGATGAGTTAAATGTCTCAATAAATGTTTAAGGTGATGTCGTTGTATTCAACTATAATATTATAATTAAGAAGAACCATAAAGGAAAACATTTGTGATATTAAATCAAATTACATTATGTTAGCATCTAAAATCTGCAATTCCAATATGCTCTTCTTGATTTACAGCTTTAAATTCTACGTCAAAAAAAATTTCAAGTCAAAATGATTTTATCAATTTCATTGTTTAGTTAACATTTATTTATCAATATCAATATATATATATATATATATATATATATATATATATATATATATATATATATATATATATATATATATATATATATATATATATATATATATATATATATATATATACATGTGTATCTGAGATCTTTTAGAGACATTCTATATATACACGTGTATGAGGAGCATGATAATCTTGTTTGTTTCTATGTTGTCTCATTTGTCAAGCAAGGAGGGTAAGAAAAATATGTTGATTGGAGACATGGACATAGAAAGGTTGATGATCCATGTGTAACATGTTAAGGAAGCTAAGCTAAGGGATAGATAGGAGTTTCGGAACAAGAAGGCTAAGAAAGAGGAAATTAGTCCGGGCAGCAGAAGAGCAAAGTGAACCGGTCATTTTTCTGACACAACCTAAATGGACCTTCTCCATCGTGTTTAACTACACCTACACCAAGGAATATAGGTTAGTTCAAGAATCAGAATTCACAAAACTTCAGAGGGAGACCTGCATAGTCTCAAAGTAGTGTGTCACAAGGAGGTAATGGGACTTCTGCATGTGCTAAGTGTTGGAGGAACCACTGAGGAGTGTGTCGTGATGGATTTACTGGTTGTTTCAAGTGTGATTAGAATGTTCAGTTCATGAGAGTGTCCTAAGAACCGGCAAGGTAATGGTAATGGGGGAATAAGAGCCGAATCTTCTTCTGTGGTTCTGCCCGATAGAGTTGCACCTTGTGGAGCATCTTTAAACACAACGGAAGAGCAAACTGTTTGTATAGTATCAACAATCGCCAAGAGCAAGAAAATTCGCTAGATGTTGTCACTGGTATGTTGATGAGTCCTGAAATTGGACTCATCTAAGACCTTATTTTAATGCAAATAGTGTCCTGGATTGTTAACTTTACCTCAATATATGATAGAAACTATTAAGTTTAAGGTATTTGAGGATTTGGTAGGAGCATGGACACTTAGGCACAAAACGGAGAAAAAGAGTTGTATATGCAAAGGTCCACATCACCAAGCACACTTGGCGATCCGCCATATAGAGAAGTTTCACATTCTGTTCATCAAGTGAGCCCCGAAAGAAATGGATCAAAAGGCGACAAAAAGGAGCAGTCAACACTTCGCCGATCAGTTCCGCAAATATAGATGATTTTTGCCCATCTATCCAAAACACATAGACAACAAAGTCAACGTGCAAGCAATGATAAACTGCACGAATGGTGATTCAACAAATCAGGACTAACTGCGCCAAAAAGATTCGCCAGCACAATTCTGAAGTTTGTAAATACTGAAGTCTTTTATTATTTAGATATAGAAAATTAGAGAGTGAAACAATTACACTTGATATTTTATTTTAGAAACTTTTTTCTTAAGTTTTCTCTCATGTCTGGAGAGGGTTTTTGTGAAAGCTTGAAGAAAGAAGCCTTTCTTCCAATTTTGAAAGTGGGTCTTCTCCATTTACCTTCATTTGCTACTTTTAAGGTTTAATATCTCATAGCCACTTGATTCCTTTATCATTCTACGTATATTTTATTATTACTTGATGTGTGGCTAAAAACCCCATTCTTGGGGTGTGATTTAGCAATTATAGGTTGATTAATTTATTGGGTCTTGCTTGCTTGTAGCTTAGATTGCATTTTAATGGTGATTTCACCTAGTTGTTGTGGTTTAATCTAATGATTTTATAGATACAAATACAAAAACACTCACGTGTTTTCAGCTTGCTCGAGATAGAGGTCGTAAAACTAAGACTACTTGAATGATTGCCTAAGGAGTGGGTCCACATGAGGTTCATCCCGAGAGGGTGATCCCTAGTCCCATATCCAAGCACTCCCGTCGAAAGAGCGAGTGTGGATAAGGCGTATGCTGGATAATTTAGACGAGTGGGTGTCTGAAAGGAACCCATTTGATATGGGGTAAGTTGAGGGAGAGGGAACTTGCTTTCACCTAAGCTTAGCGTAGTCATCATTGTCTTATGAAATTAGCTACCGAAAGCATGTACCCACCACTTTTATCTTCACATATAGCAATCACACCCCAAGAACTCTCTCCCATACTTGTTTCTCATTTATTTTATTGCATTCTACTACTTGTCACAAGCAAATCTTGATATTTGACACTTTGGTGTCACAAACTGAATTTAATTTGTTTGAACATTCGAAAATATCTTAAACTATCACTATTTAGAACGGAATTCTCAGTAGCTACTACTTTCACTACCACTCTCTGGGAAACTACCCGCAGATTGCGTTACATCTTAGTGGTCCATGAATGAATAAAATATCTGGAGTTATGGGATTCCGCAAGAATATGTTGTCTCAACTCACCCACATCAGGAACACACAATCTACCCTTATAGTGAAGTACATTATCTCACCTCTGGAGGAAAACCTCCACTGTCTAATTGTAGACTGCACCCTTAAGTTCAAGCAAGATTGTATCAGTTTCTTGCTTTTCCTTATCCTCCACTGCCAACGAAGATTCTGCCCCATTATGAAGCGTTACACCACTTTTTGATATTCTCATAAGGCGAACTCCCATGCTAGCAAGCATGTGAACATCCTTCATTAGTTCTTTTCTTTCTTCCCCAACATGTGCTACACTACCCATAGATAATATGCTTAGGGCATATGCTACTACGTTTGCCTTACCAGGATAGTAATGCACACTCATGTCATAATCCTTGAGGAACTAAATCCATCTTTTATGGCGAAGATTTAACTATTTTTGGGTAAATACATACTGAAAGCTTTTATGATTTGTGAACACATCTACATGAATATCATAAAAGTAATGCCTCCAAATCTTAAGTGCAAACACCAATGCTGTAAATACGAGGTCATGAGTTGAATAGTTATTCTCAAGCACCTTAAGTTATCTGGAAGCATAAGTTATAACCTTATCTCATTGCATCAACACACAACCTAGGACGACTCTGGATGTAACACAATAGATAACATAATCGTCTCAACTAAGGTTGGGCAACGGATCGGGTTGTACCGGTACCGTTTCGGTTCATCCCGATTCGGTTGCCTTCGGGACAAAATGGGACATCGTGAACCGGTACACGGAACGGAATGGAACAACAATTTGATCTAGATGTACCGGTACTGGTTTATCTCGATTTATCCTGGTTCTGATCTGGTCCGGTACGGTTCCGATCAACTAATATTTATTAATTAATTTATATTGTATATTTATAAATTATAATTTATATTTTATGTTAAATAGTAAATACTACCCAACTACCCCCTAGGCCCCTATCCATGCGGCCCTCCCCCCTGCCCCCCGCCCACTTCAACTTTAATATAAAGTTGCTGCCCCTGCCCCTGCTTTAATATAAAGTTGTCGTCCCATCCCCATTACCCTATGCCCAGTCAGTCCCCACTCCCCACTCTCTATGACTTTATTCCCAATGGCCAATCTCCAATTTCCATAAATTATAACGTTGAGAAAAGTTGGAATTGGCCGCCCAACGACCATTTTTTATAAACGACTATATTCTTTAATTCCAGCATATAATCACAATTCACAAAAAAATTCTAAAAACTATATATACATAAGTTTGAGAATATATTTTCATCAAAGTTTCTAAGTTTTAACGATTATCTTTCTCAAAATTTCAGACTTACAATATTCAAGTTCTAAATTTCAATCGTAATATCATTTGATGATTTGGTGTATTTTGGAGGAGGAATCTTCTTCAACTTTAAAGTTTAGACATCAATTTTTTAATTTTCGTTTAGAATCGTTTGTTATTAGACAAATGTTTGGTAACTTCGTTGCACTCTCAAATCTTATATTTATTTTTTGTATTTATTATTTGTAATTTGTAAGTTATTCTTATTATATATTATTTGTTCTTGTTAAATTTTGTATTTTATAATTTATAATTTTATATCATGGAGTCTTCTAAAAAAAGTGGAGGTAAAAAAGGTTTTGTACAAACAGTAAAAAATGTAGTTACAAAAATAATAATAAAGGTGCTAGTTCTTCTACATCTAAATTTCCTCTTGTTAGAATGAATACGGATGAATTTACGCATGTGAATGAAACTAGTTTTTCCCATCCCAGTCCTATAGAAATTAATTCGGATACTCCTATAATTACCCATAAACTTTATAAAAGACATTATGGTATTCATCAAGAAAATGAAGAAGTAGAAATTGATGAAGAAGTACATTTAGATGAAGAAGTAGATTTAGATGATACACCGACTAGTCCCAACCTCAATAGTACAGGTACTGAAGTTCCACCTCCGGTTGGATCTACTTGTCCCCCTATTATTCCAACTAGAGGTAAGACCAAGGTACAACGTTCTTTAAAATAACATGTGTGGAAATTTGTTATTTGATTGATGAAAAAACTTTTACTATATGTAATATTTGTAAACAACATTTTAAATATACATCTGGTGGGAGTGGAGGTTCAACGGGGGGACTAAAAAAATATTTGATTAACAAGCATAGTAAAGAGTGATTTGCATATATGTCTTCTCTTAAAGTTGGTGAAAATTCTAACCTTGAAGCATCGGCTAGAAGATCAAATATGGTTGAAGGTGAATCAAATACTTCGAACCCAAGTATTTCTCTTACACAACGAACCTATAAAAAGGATCGTGATCGTCAAAACTTTGCTAAAATGGTTGTTGTTTGTGGTTTACCTTTTAGTTTTGGAGAACATCCGGGTTTTATTGCATATATTCGTGAAACATATAATTGTAGTTTTAAAGGTTTATGAAGAATAATGGTAAAAAGAGATATTTTTGAATTTCAAGAAAAACATTGTCAATATTTGTGTGTCTAGTTTGAACTAATGGATTGTAGAGTTGCTATTACCACTGATATGGGTCGTAGTCCTAATGGTTTTGATTATTTAACTGTTACTGCACATTGGATTGATTATAATTGGAATTTACAAAAAAGAATTATTGGTTATAAAATTTGTCAAAAGAAAAAAACTGGAATGTATATTGCTACTACTGTGTTGGAAATTTTAGATTTTTTTGGTTTTTGTGATAAAGTCATTAGTATTACTTTAGATAATGCTTCTCCTAAATTAAATGCTATTAATATGCTAGAACCTAGACTTTGTCCTATTAGTAACTATGTTTTTCATGTTAGATGTGCTGCACATATATTGAATTTGGTTGTTAGTGACGGTGTGAAATTATTTAAAAATAGTTGTGATAAGATTGATAATGCTTGTTTTTATATTTTTCATATGAATAGTAGTACTAGAATTAATCAATTTAAAGAGCTTTGTAATGCATTTAACTTCCGTTTAGAAAATTTCCTAAGCATGTAAAAACTAGATGGAATTCCTTTTATGATATGCTTGAAGTTGCTTATACATATAGACAACCTGTTACTACGATATTTAATAATCATAATGCTTATCCTAAATTTTTAAACTTAATGATAGTGATGGGATGAAGTAAATGAACTTAGAATATTTTTGAAATCATTTTATGATGCTACTAAAAACAATTCTGGAATATATCATCCTACTATTTTTGAAATTTTAATAAACATATGTGAGATTTCATCTATCTTTTCTCAATATAAAACAAATAACTTATTTACCACTTCGTTGAAGTTATCATTACAAAATTTAAGAAATATTTTTTTCCTATCCCTCAAATTTATTCAACTGCAACTCTTTTCTACCCTGAATATAAAGAATATGGTGCAAAAGCTTTAGTTGAATGCATTTATCAAAATTTAGATATTAAACCAGAAGAAGAACCTGATTTGGTAACATGTCAAAATAGTATAAAATTACTTGCTAAAGAAATATATGATAAATATTCTCCCTTAGATAATGTTGAAAATCCTCAAATGTCTATGCCTCAAGTAGGTGCTTAAGGACGAATTAAACATAAACTTGGTCTTGACTCGTCTAATAAATGTGAATTTGTTAAATATCTTTAACAGGGTTCGGATGATATTAAAAACGATAAAGGTATACCACAACTATTGAACTGGTGGAGGGCTCATGGAACTCAATTTCCAAAACATAGTAGGATGGTGAAGGATGTGCTTGCAATCAAGGATCATCATTAGCTTCGGAGGCAACTTTCAGCGCGGCAAGATTTCAAATTGGAGACGACAGATATTCGTTAGCAGAAGACAACTTGGAGATATCAGTGTTGTTTAGAGATAGGATAAATGCTGAGTGGAGAAATCAAGGATTTCCTTAGTTAGATAGTCAATTTAAACTTTTCATAGATTCAGCCATTGGAGGTGGTAGTAACGATGGCATCGAACTTCAAGATCGTCAACGAGCTTTACCAAGACTAGAATTTGATTACGGTCAATCTATAGCTGAATTAGAAAGAGGATTTACGGGACTATACAACTGTAGTATTACATTCGAGACTTAGTTGAAACAGAACCCTTCCTAGAAGGTGGCTGCATAAACTATGCACTCTACTAATAGTTGTAAATTGAAATTGTAATTTGTAATACAAATTTAAATAAATTAAAATGATATTTTTAATTTGTGTAATTGTTTTATCTTTATTTTTATTCAGTTTTTTAAAATTACAAATTTAATTTATTTAAATTACAAATTATAAATATAAATTATAAATTATAACATATTAATAAAAAAAGTAATAACTTGTAAACTTCAAAAGATTTAAATCTTGAAAACTTAATTAGACTTAACTTGCAAACTTAATAAGTAAAAAAAAAATTAAAAATATCTTTAAAATAAAATAAGTAAAAAATTACATTATAAATTTAAAAACTATTAATTTAATCTTAGAAAAATTATAAAAATATTCATATTTTCGTAATTCAAAAAAATTAATTTTTAAAATAACTAGATGTGTCATCCCGTTTATCTCATCCCGTTCCATTTTGGTCTGTTCCGGTTCCATCCCAGTATATAGTGGGACGGGACGGAATCGAGTATACGTCCCGGTAATTCTGATCTGGTTCATCCCGGTACCGGTCTACTCATCTCGTTCCAGTTCGATACTCGTTCGTGCTGGTCCGGTGGTCCCGTTCCAGTCCATTGCCCAGTCTTAGTCTGAACCCTCTCATAGAGTCAAAACAGGAGTCGTAGTCAACCTAGTTTTCAGTTCTACGAAACTTATCTCAGAATCATCTAACAACTGAAACTTGACCTTTTCTAATTTAACTTAGTTAATGGAAAGGCTATGGATGAAAACCCTTCAACGAACCTTCTCTAATAATCCGCTAGAGTTAAGAAACTTCTGATATCAGTAAAAGAGGCAGGTTTGGGTCATTGTTTCATTGCTTCTATCTTCAGCGAATCCACTTGAATCCCCTCGCTAGATAGAATGTGACTAAGGAAAGCAATGGATTGCAACCAAAACTCACATTTGCTAAACTTAACGAATAAATGGCGGTCTTTGAGAGTTTGCAGAACAACTATCAAATGATTTGCATGTTCTTCCTCATTCCTAGAATAAATAAGGATATCATTAATAAAGACAATAACGAACAAGTCCAAATACTGCTTGAACACTTTTCTCTACAAATTCATGAAAGCTGCAAGAGCATTAGTTTTTCTAAATGATAAATTACAAATTTATACTGGCCATACCGAGTTCTGAATGTTGTTTTCTGAACATCACTATATCTGACTCTTAGTTAGTGATAACCCGATCTGAGGTCTATCATTGAAAAATGACTAGCACCCTAAAGTTGGTCTACAAGTCATCAATCCTAGGTATGTGGTACTTAATATTGATGGTCACCTTGTTCAACTTCCTATAGTCAATATACATTCTAAATGAACCATCTTTAATATTCACGAACAACACTGGTGCACCCCATGGGGAAATACTTAGTTTAATGAAGCCCTTATCTGAAGGTCTTTCAACTGCTCCTTCCATTCCTTTAGCTCAACTAGAACTATTCTATAAGGAGTAATAGAGATAGGCTGGGTATCTGGAAGGAGATCTATTCCAAAGTTGATTTCCCTTTCAGGAGTAACTCTAGGAAGATCTTCTCGAAACATTTCTGGAAAATCATTGACTACACGAACTAACTCAAGATTTTAGGTTTCAGAGTGAGAATCCTTGACCCAAACTAGATGATAAAGATACCCCTTAAAAATCATTTTTTCTGGCCTTAATGTAAGAAATGAATCGACCCTTAAGCGCTAAGCTACTACCTTTCCCTTCTAAGATTGGCTTGTCTAGAAATTGAAAACAAACAATCCTAGTTCTATAATTTACTGAGGAATAACATGAATATAACCAATCCATGCCTAGAATGACATTGAAGTCTACCATTTCTAACTCCACAAGATCTGCTAAGGTGACTTTCTGAGAGATTGTGATAAGGCATTTTCTGAATACCCGTCTACTATTACTCGGTCACTGACTGGAGTAGAACTGAGAAGGTTTCTGAGAGAGTTTTCGGACTAACATCGAATTTGAATTCTATAAAGAGTTATAGAGGTAAGAGTAAACCCTGGACTTTCCACCGTGTGTACCATATGTGAGCCACATCCTTAAGCTGGTACGATGCCAACTCAACCCTACCATTACCACTCACTTGCATCACTCCAAAGATTTTCTTAACCTCATTAATGAAGTTTTGTGGGTCCTCACAAACTTGTGACCCTAAGAACTCACGCGAATTCATCCTAACAAAATATCAAACTCTAGTTGCCACTAATCCATCATTTCTATTAGTAGGAACAGGAACCCGCTGATTATTCTAGTTGGTCATACTCTAAGCCAAAATCTAAATTGGCATTTCGAAACTCTACATTAAAAACATCCTGATCTAGGACTAGAGGAACTTCATAAGCATTGCGTGCATTAGTATTCCATGTGTAAGTTCTATGAGGCGGCATGATCTTAAGAGAAAAACGATGGATTAGAAGGAAATATCATACCAACGTACGATAAATATACCAAGAAAGTGAAGTTTTCCTAAAATAGTTCGTAGCCTTCTTCTCATTAGATGTGGTGCACTTCACACCCATGAAAAGGATTTTACTAAGTGCAACTTTTTAGACATCTTGGAACACTTAAACCTAAGGCTCTGATATCATATTTATCACATCCCGAGCCTTCCCATAGATGCAGACATGGGACCTAGGATCATGAGTGACCCCAAGCTAACCGTGTTGGCATAAACTGAGCATATTATGATAACAAAACTAGTGCCAAAGCTTAAAACATAAATACTCTGAAATGAAAACATGGGGAATACCCATATACTATAACTGAAATAAATGAAAACTGATGAGTTTAATACAAGGATGATATCAACTCAATACACTAAAGCTAAACTAACTATGTTTGAAAATAAGCCTCTAAACTGACAAGAAATGTTGAGACGTGCCCCAACTAGATCTAGAAAAAGTGAAACTAAATCTAAAAGTGATAAAGATAAACACATCACTAGTCCTCGAAGAATGAGGACTAACCCCTGATGCTACTGAAATGAAGATTGGGAACTGATCTACGCGTGATCTGGATGGTGAGTACCTGAACCTAAAGATGTAATGCATAGTATGCATCAGTCCTTTCAAGGACCACATTTATAACATACAGACTGAATACTGATTGAACTGTAAATATGGTCAATGAAATAGAGTCTGACTGAGTCGTGGGAGTTACTAATAACAGATAATAAAACCGCATGATCTGAATTTGGAGTCCGATATATACGCCTCATTGATAAGACCCAATACACCCGACTAAAGGTGTAGAGGCATCTTGGCGTGATCACTAAAATGATGACCACAGTGGAGTCTTACAACCTACATGTCTAGTAGTTCTGGGACTATTTGGGTACACTGAACCGTAGTCCAACTTTGTATTATGCTACTCCTAATGAATTAAGGGGTTAACACATTATGACTGTGTTTCTGTATACTGGATAACTCAAACCAGAACATGCAAGCTGTGAATGCAACAATAAATCTTATAATGATACATTAATAATTGAGGAATGTATAAGTGAATAACTAAAATATCTGACCTAGCATGTGTAATATAAGAGTAAAAGAATTACAAAGGTAGGGTTCTAAAATTAATGAAATAAATTGAGTAATAACATAATAATATGATTTGGATCATTCTAACAACTAAACCCAACAATTCTAACATTCAGGAAACCTTAGGTCTAGATAATATTGAGGGAATCAAGAATCTGGAACTGGAGGAAATTTGTTGTGTTCTTGAACTAGGGTTGGTTGCCTCTTTCTCTTCTTGCGCTTCTAATTTTTCTTAGTTTTGATTAATGATTTTAACTAGGTTAAGTTCTTCTTATGTTTCTAGGAAAAAATTAATCTAAACCATGTAGTTTAGGGTTAAAAAGATGTAGTTTAGGGGTCCAACGCATAAGAAAAAGACCAAAAGACCCCTGACTTAGAATCTATTTAAGCCACCGACGCGACTGATAGATGATCCATCGATGGATCCACGATTTGTACTAATAGATGATCCATCGATGGATCCACGATTTGTCCTGTCAGTCTCTGATCTTGGGTCTCAACGTATGGACTTATTAACGATCCATCGATGGATCCACGATCCGTCCTGTCAATGCATGATAGACTATAAAGACCAGGTTTTGAGGGTCTCGATCTACGGACTAATCGATGGATCAACAATCGATCCTGCCAGTCCGTGATCAACTTCAAAGACCAGGTTCTAAGGGTCTCTATCTACGTACTGATCAACGATCCGTTGGTGGATCCACAATTTGTCATGTTGATCTGTTGAGCATATCTTAGAATGGTTTTTGTCTGAATTTCTCGAGATGGATGCAGATGCGAAACATGGACTACCAGCATGGGTTGTGGTTCACCCTACGGACTGTGGTTGGCAAAAGTGGGTTGCACTTGCAATTTCTGGAAATCTGCATTAAGTTTTGTTTTTGGATACAGGGTATTATAGAATCTAATACCTACTAAAAAGAACACCGTCAATAACATGACCTATTGATGGGTACCCTACCTTAACCATAAGGACTAGAGCCAAATGATGATGTGGGATCTAACCTATAACCCTAGTGTGAGAACCCTCTGTTGTGCTTATTGCACTCTTACTCAGAGTGAAACCTCCAAGCAAGCCCAACACTCTCAACAAGGTGTCCTAAAGCAATGGTGTAGTAGCAAACTCTTGGGTAATTTTGGTTTTTTCATCATCCAACTTTGGCTTTAGAGAGGCATCTGTACCATTACCTTATGATTTTCATGACCCAAAGTATACTCTAGACGTGACATTAGGTGCAAGACCCCGATAGGCCCTATATGAGCCAATTAACATATATCATACACGAAAATAGAAAATCAAGAGATTTAAAAGACAATTTCAAAACATAAGAGTTTATAAAACATAGCGAAAGTCTAACATAGTCTCAAAACCATCTAGTGCATCAAGAGTTGTGATGACCCATAAAACGAATTAGTGAAGCTAGAGCCTAACTAGTGAGATTGTGAGTTTGTGTTGAGTTTTGAATGTGCTTAATGATGTACCAAGCCATGGTTGAGGTGTATTGGGGTTATAAGTAAAGTTACGAACCCCCAAGGACCATCCTAAGGGTCCTTGAGGAGGACCCTAAATCTAACCCAAGGACCCAAAGGAAACCATCATGTTTCTAAATTTGGGGTGACCTACGGATAGGGTTCACGCCTGTAGGTCCATCCACGCCCCGTGGATGGCCTCCATGGGTCATGGCCCCCAAATTCACCTCATTTATCAAAACCATATATCCAGAGCACGATCCGTCAACCCATCCATGGTCCGTGGATAGGATCTGTGAATGGCAATTGTCTTATTGGTGCAAGGCTCGATCAAGCCAAGGGTGGTCTGGTAAATTCCTCCCTCTTCTAGTTAAATGTACAGACGGTTATTTTACGTTTATTAACATATTTTAAGATTATTAAAACATTTAAAACCCTATTTTTGACTCAATAATCAAAATCCCCAACTCAAAAGCCTCCCTCTCTCAAAATAGCTTCTCTATAGAACTCCTTTGAAAAACCAATCGAATTGGGTGCATTTTTAGTGGATTTAATCTATTGAGGTATGGTGATCCTTCATCTAGGGATAGCTTTCATCCCTAGAGTCAAATTCAATGTTTTTAAAGTTCAAGAAAACCTAGGGTAATACTCAATCTCATGGGTTCTTTCACCAAACGATTTTAAAGTGTTATTAATGGCATTATATGATTGAATTATTGTTTTATTGATGAATTATTGTTAAAATTCTCTAGGAATCCATGACTTCTTTCAATTCCTAAATTGGAATTTATGAAGCGGGCTTGATGATAATGAATGCATGTCAATAGAATTAATCTAAATTGATTTAGATTGTTGAATTATATCATTATCCCTATCTTAATTATTGTGAATTATTGTTGTGTTGGTGATTTGGGATTCATGGACTTGAAGGCGAGTTATGATCAAGTTCTTGTTAAATTAGAATTGTGATATAGATGTTGATCCACTTGAAAGGTGGAGGTGTTTACTTGACTCATATATTGGGGTAGTGAATTGATGGTTACCATCCTTATACCCTATATGTCATGAATTGACTTATGATAATAAGGTGTAGATTATGTATGGGAATTGAATGAAAGTAGTAGGGTTATGTTTAGAATGTGAAAGTGTTGTGATTGAAGGTTTATTCTCCCTTGAACGATGATAGCATGTGAAAGATTGTTCCTCAAGAATTGTACACTTTGAATTGATGGACTTTTGTATCTCATTCTTGTGCAAATGCATGTAATAAGTATTGAAGTATCTTGAACTGGCAGGCTAAGGCATCCTCTTATTGAATGAACAAATGTAATGATCATGCATCGGTAGACCTAGTCTTGGTAGCCCTTTCATAAATGAATGTTCAAGTATTCTAGTCTATGTCTTGAATTGGTAGACCTAAAGTTGGTAGTCATTCATGATCAGTCTAGAAGCTAATGAGTGATAAAACCTTGGACCAGTAGACCTAATATTGGTAGCTCATCCATGTGTGAATGATGGACCTTGATACGGTAGACCTAATGTTGGTGGCCCTTTCTTAGAAATTTAATGAGTTATCCCTATAATGAACCCTGAATTAGTACAACTAGTGTTGGTAGCCCTTTCGTGTGTAATGTATCTTGGGTTGGTAGGCCTAATGTTTGTGGCCCTCTCAAGTACAATGATGTAATGTTAATGAAATACTATATGGGAATATATCCTAAGCAATGAGAGGATATTGTAAGATGGAAGATCCATCCTACGTTAGGCCGAATCTCAATGAACACCTTTCTTATCCCATAAATATGTGCCCACATAGGTCTAGCTAGTGGATCCACCTAAGCTAATGAAACGGTCTTCCTTAGGCAAGTAGACTACCTTATTGCAGTGTGGTGTTTTATGACACTAGATTCCATGTTCTAGCTCTCATAATCTATGTTGGTTAAACGTTTATTCCCATCATGTGATAAGTGCATTGTAGTTTCTTGAGAAGTTCTATGAATTTTAGGTATTAATACAGTGTGCTATCCATGCATTGCACGAGTAGGCTTTGAGAGGGCTATAGTGAGTTCTCTAAGGTCTTAGTGGCCTATGAATGAATGTGTCAGTAAAGGATGAATGTCTTCCAAATCAAGCTTATGAAGAATGTTCACTTAAAGTCTAAGTGAGAATATGCATGCCTTACTTGGATTGTACCTATGCTTTACTTTCCTTTTCATGACTTAATGAGTATGAAGTTGCCTTGTTTATGGTTGCTTAAATGAGTACTTAGTGTGAGTAGTAGTATGGGATGCTACTCATACATTGCACAAGTATGAATTAGAGTTGACTTAGATGATGGTCCCAAAGTGTCAATATGACTTATATAATGCATATTGAAAGGAGTCGAGATTGATAAGGAGTTTATGTCTTTTATGAATGAGTATTATGAAAAGATGGAAAGGCTAAATGGTAAGTTCACTTTTAATGACCTTAAGGTGGTACCTGGTGTGTATGGTGGTATGGGATGCCATTCATACATCGCACAAGGTATAGCTTGAGGGTTATTTGAGGTGAAAGCTACTGTGAAGGTAATGGATACATGTTGATTATGTCCTACTGTGGAAATATGATTGTATGTGGTTTATATTTGGATGTTATGTCTATTGTTCTTATATTCATGAAGTTGTTATCAAAATGGCACATGCATGACTTTCAAACAAAATGTCCCTTTTAAAGCATGTTTTTGCATGGTCATCATACTTGGTACATTTTTGTGTGCTAACCCATATTTCTTCATATTTTTACCAAAAGTGTAGGTTCCGACAAAGTGATCTCGTCTAGCTAGATTGAAGTTCTTGGATTGTTAATTCTCCAAGACATGGTATGTCCTGATGGATTCGAGGACAAGAACCCTTATGTTTCCTATTATTCATGCAATAGACATTTAGTAGTCTTTTCGATTGTAAATGGTCGTGTCCCTACTAAGTTTTGAGATTGTGTCTAAGATGGCCATGTGAGACATAGATTTATGTGTTGTATTTTTCAGTATTTCTTTTAAATGAAGTTGGATACTTTGGATTTAATTGAGCTTTAATTCCGCACTATTTCTATATCGAATGCAATGAAATGTTATGAGGCTTGTATGAGGCTTTTCCTAGTCTTGTAAGTCATGTCATGCCTATGGGGTGCCCTTAAGGCGTGACAAGAGTGATTGGGATGTAACCCGTGCAAAACATACGATACAAAAAAGAAGAAAATACAACAAACAATAACATTCGGTCCTCGGAGTATAAGGACTCACCAATATTCAAATCTAGTATAGTGAACTATATCCACGATGCAGACCTGGATGGTCGGACCCTACAATTTTTATATGAATGTAGGCAACTGTGTGCGTTAGAAAAAAAATATACCAAGTATAATAGCAACGCATAAAAGTATGAAATCATTATAAAAGGGACCTTTACATGACATGCAAAGACCAAGTTTAATTCATAAGATAAAAGGCTAAAAACATAACTGTGGTCATGGTCAATGCAAGTAGACATCATCATAAACCACATGTGAAATACTTCTTGAAGTAAACTTAGTTCATTATTGTGACATTGGATCAAAGGGTCAAAATACCACACTTTTACCACTCATATTCATTGAAGATGTCACATCCGGGTTTACCCCCAGACGTAACCGTCGTCGTCGTCCTCCTTAAGGACTAGGACTAGCCTCTTAGTCTTACATCATCACATTCATCAATCGAAAAATATGGAATAATTAAAACTTTTCATTATTATATACTTGGAGGTTTACATAGACCTCTACATACACATAATAGATATTCGTATCGAGTATACATAGACCCTTCGTATAGGAAGGTTAAATAGCCTTCTACTTTTATTGCACATACATATATATAAGATAGAATAAAGTCTCAATGATTGTCTCATTTCATACCATCTAAAGATCATAGCAATTTGGGCATAGCCCTACATCAATGTAAAGAAGCCACATATAGGCTTATACGAACCGTACATCAAACGAAGTAGAATGAACATAAGAGTCTTAGAAAATAAAGCAACTCCATAGCTAGATATCGGCATCGCCCTCGAAAAGTGAGGACCTACCCCTTGGATGATAGAGAATATCCAAGTCTTCTTCAAGTCGTATCAAAAGAGCCTTCAACGACCGAAACCTAAAATGGTTGGGAAAGAGGGAGAAAATTGTGTTAGTACGCCACATGTACTAAGTAGGAGACCATATGCACATATAACATCAGAACATGCTAAAAAGGGACATTAGATAAAATCATGCCATTTTGCCTCTTTAAGGACTTATGCAAAATCAATAAACTATACCACTCATTTAAACATGTTCACCAAGTCAAATAAGCCATATGCATACCCACATACTTGCACCCATAGTCTGATGTAACTCTATCACCAAGTAATAACGTCACAAGCATGAATAAGAGTTCATCATGTAAATAGTAAAGCGAGACAACCAAACATAACCCTTATAAAGCCACAAGTGCAATGACCAAACAAAGCCCCATAACCCTACTTAATCAAGTAACCAAATAATAATCATGAATAGTAACTCACTTCACATAACATAGCCTTCAATACACATAAGTTCATACCTTAACAATAAAGACCAATTTCATGTTCATAAGCATCATAATTATCATATAAGGTCATTTACCTTTATCATCATTTACATACATAATATTGACCTCCTAAAGCTCCTATCAAGGCAAACTAGTGCAAGGCATAAGTAAAGTCCCATACACCTACCTAAGCTAAGTCAAACCTCTCAAGTCACTTTAATTAGTCTATACATCATTACTTCATTTTAGTTTTAGGGAACACTTGCCTTAACTGACATAGACCACATGAGCTAAATGTGGAATCCGGTGTCATAAAACCTTACACCGATGGAAGGTGGTTTACCGGCCAAGGTAAAACCCAATATAAACATAGCTTCCTATATGGATCCATTAGCTAGTCTTCCTATGGTGGCAATATAGTTCAAGAACTAAGATATAGGTATTCCCTCTTCGTACCATGTGGTAATTGGGCCTCATCTCATGGGAATCCCTCGGATGAAATATCCCTCAAAGGGAAAGTCAACATCACATGGGGAACTATAGGGTGAATCTTTCCTCTTCATGAAAAGTCATCACCTCCCGTTGTCAAGTTCACTCGATGCTAAGCTAAGTTCCTTTATTGAAATGTCTTTAAATCTTCATTAATAATCATAACTTAGTTTAGGTCATAGGGTCTAGCCCTATAATCATCATCATCATAATACCTCAATAGGAATTGCATGAGTAAAAAGCCTTTTATCACAATTCACATAAGTAAGGTTAACACTTCATAGCCTTTCATGATGAAGCACATTTGGCAATCATCATCACCGTTATTACTTTACATCTTAATTAACCTCACAACCATAAGAATACATTCCAATTCAACATCATACCAACCTATAAAACCTAAACAAGGCATGCTCCAACACAATCATCATGACTTAGCCACAATTAACCAAAATTGAAACAAGGGATAAGGTCACAAGACTTACCAAGTCTTCTTCACAGTTCATCACCATCAAGGTCTTACCATCAACCCTTATTTCAACCCAATTAGGTCATCAAATCACCATAACTCAATAACCAATGAAATCACAAGTATAAAAGAGTCACTACTTCATAATTCAATAGTAGATCAAAGCTTAGGATTAAGTCAATTCATCATACCCTAGATCACCTATCAAGAACTAGCATGAAAGACTAATTACCATCCTAATTCGTTTCATAACAACATATCAACATCATCTACAAGTGATTCAACCCTTAAGCAAGTCAATTGAATGAACAATTTACATTATAAGTCAAGAACACAACCTAGGGTTAAGGACTTGGGGACATGTTCATCAATTTAGGCAAGACCATCTATAATTTTGTACTCCAATTAAGTCAGAATACATGTTAATCAACTCATATTAACCTAAAAGAAACATCAACAACTCAATTCATAACATCAAATTCGGAATTGGATGAAACCCATTAGAAATCACTAATTTTGAAATCAATTTGGATGAACCCTTTGAGGAAAGAGGTCTCAAAGGTGAAGAAATCACATACCTTAATGTTTTGATGAGAAATTGAAGATGAATCCACCCTTTTCCATCCCCCAATTAACCTCCTAAACTTAGCTTCGATGGAGTCTTCCAATAGAGAGAGAAAGTAGAGAGAAGGTAGAGCAATTTGTTTTAGAGTTGTGTTTAGATTAAGTGAGGTTAGGGACTTTATAGGGTGACTAACTAAATTAATTAGACCTCCACTAATCCCTTAATTAACTACTTAAACCCCCTAATTAATTAACTGACTTAATTGAAACGTGAAAGAAAACTTACCTGACCTCACAGACGAGACCCCGTCGACGGTCCGTCTATGAGTCGACGGACTGGCCCCCCTCCGTGCTGCACATCCGTCGTCTCGGTCAGAGACTTGTACAGCCGGGGCCTTCCTCCACCAGTCTAAGTGTGGGACGACGGAGGCATCGACGCCCCGTCAGTCCACTTACGGCCCGTCGGCAGTTCCGTAACTGCTCCCCCACCAAGGTTTGGCTAAGTGAGGAGGAACGGTGGAATCGATGGTCCGTTGGTCCATACACGGACCGTGGGTTGACTCATCGATGCACACGGCCACTACCTGGACAAGTGTGGGGCAACAGTGACACCAACGGTCCGTTTGTCCACCCACGGACGGTAGGCCATCCCGTCGATGCACACTGCCTAGGCAGTGTCGCCAAGTCCCACAAGGGTCCTCCTCAAGGCCCTTGGTTGGTCCTTGGGGAGTCGTACCCGGACGTTTTGACCATGAAACCTTTCTAACACTTGTTACATACCTTTTCACCAGATTTCATTAAATTTCGACTCTGAAAAGCTAGTCAAATAGGCCAAGGCACACTAGCACCTCTTTGAACCAACTTTCGGACGTCATGGACGTTCTTAAACATTTTGGTTCCAAAACTTCCTAAGTTACATATATTCATTAAACTAACCATAAAAATAGTGTCTAGACTTCCCGACACCTATGTTAGGCTTAGCGACACATCTTACGTTTTCGAATGTTACATTATCCCCCCCTTAGGAGCATTTGTCCCCGAATGACACTAAAATGCTTTTCAAGGAAGGAATAGACTCAAGACTAGCAGCCCAACCAACATCATTTCAAAACAACACTATACATATCATTTCAATTAAGGCAATTCAAAACTTCAATCACCAAATATAAGACTCAACATTACTTCATGAGGTACTTACTTCTCACAATAATCATATGAGCTCAACATGACACACACAAGTCAATTAGCATCAAGTTCAACTTATCAACATGATACACAACATTTCATGAAGACTCAACACGTCAAAATGTACAACATGACTCAAAACAAGCCAAAAACAAAAAGTTCAAAATTTTGAGGCAAAAATCAGTGAACTAACTATGCATTTCACTGTGCATATTTTAAAATTTCAACTTTTGCACATCTTCACCCAAAAATCAAGGGACTTCAATTTCTAATTATATTTATACTATTAAAAAGAATGGCTAACCTGAATTATAAAAAAGATGAGGGTATCGGGACTTTATGTCGGCCTCGGCCGCCCATGTTGCACCCTCAACTAAGTGATTTCTCCATAACACTTTACGGATACTACCTCTTTGTTCCTCAAACTTTTCACTTGCCTATCAAGAATTTGAACTAGAACCTCCTCACAAGAGAGGTTATCCTTGAAACCAAGGCCCTCAATAGGAAGAATGGACTCGGGATCACCCACACACTTTTTCAACATAGACACATAGAAAACCGGATGAACCGAAGCCGATTCACTAGGCAACCTCAACTCATAGGCCACCTTACCAATCCTTTGCAAGATTTCATAGGGACCCACATAACGAGGGATCAATTTCCCCTTCTTCCAAATCTAACAACCCCCTTCATAGGTGAAATTTCAAAATACACTTTATCACCCTCTTCAAACTCAAGATCCCTCCTCCTATTATCGGCATAGGACTTTTGCCGACTATAGGCCGTTTGCAAGCGATTCCTTATAATATGAACTTTTTCCAAAGTCTTATAAATCTAATCGGGACTAAAAATTGAAGACTCACCGACTTTAAACCACCCAATAGGATACCTACACCTCCTACCATACAAGGCTTCATAGGGAGCCATGGAGATGGATGAATGGAAACTATTATTATAAGCAAACTCTACCTAAGGCAAGTGCTTATGCCAACTCCCTTCGAAGTCGATGACACAAGCTCTAAGCATATCCTCAATGGTTTGAATAGTACATTCCGCTTGACCATCCGTTTGGGGATAAAAAGCGGTACTCAACTTCACCTTAGTACCCAACCCTTCTTGAAATGACCTCCAAAACCTAGATGTGAATTGTGCACCCCTATCCGATATGATGGATAATGGAATACCATGGCGACACACAATCTCATCTATGAAGATCTTAGCATAATCCTCCGCCGAATAAGTAGACTTAACGGGAATAAAGTGAGCGGACTTGGTCAACCTATCAACGACCACCCATATGGAGTCATATTGCTTTTGGGTCTTGGGAAAACCTACCACAAAATCCATATTGATGTCTTCCCACTTCCAAGTAGGAATTTGGATCTCTTGTAGTAAGCCTCCCGATTTTAGATGTTCGTCCTTGACTTGTTGGCAATTTGGACACTTAGCGACAAATTCCGTTATGTCCTTTTTCAAACCTTCCCACCAATACACCTCCCTAAGGTCATGGTACATTTTTGTTGACCCCGAATGAATAGAATAGTGGGACCCGTGAGATTCTTCAAGGATACGATTCCTCAAATCATCAATATTAGGAACACATAATCGCCCTTGATATCTCAATACACCATCTTCCCCTAAGGAGAAAGATTCATCTAATTTGCCAAGAACTGATTCTTCAACTCCATTAATGGTTTATCAAGGTGTTGTTTAGACTTCACCTCAACAACCAAAGATGATTCGGAGTTATGATGGAACATCACACCACCATTTGGAAAACCTTCCAATCTCACACCCAACCTAGCCAACCTATGAACCTCTTTCACTAGGTCCTTTTTGGCTTCTTCAACGTGAGACACACTACCCATAGACAAACGGCTTAGAGCATCCGCTACCACATTTGCTTTGCCGGGGTGATAAAGGACACTCATATCATAGTCCTTCAATAATCAAGTCATCTTCTTTGTCGGAGATTCAACTCCTTTTGGGTAAACACATATTGGAGACTTTTATGATCGGTGAACACATCAACATGGACACCATACAAATAATGCCTCCAAATTTTCAAAGCAAACACCACGGCCGCTAACTCAAGGTCATAAGTGGGATAGTTCCTCTCATGCACCTTAAGTTGCCTAGAAGCATAGGCAATAACCTTCCCATGTTGCATAAGCACACACCCCAAACCAACACGGGATGCATCATAATAAACCACAAAGCCCTTTGTACCTTCCGGCAAAGTCAACATCAGAGCCGTAGTAAGCCTATCTTTCAACATTTGGAATCTCTTTTCACATACTTCGGACCACTAAAACTTCTTACTCTTTTGGGTAAAAGTAGTCAAAGGAGATGCAATGGACGCAAAACTATCCACAAACCTCCGATAATAACCCGCAAAACCCAAGAAACTCCGTATGTCGGTTGGAGTCAATGGTCTCGGCCAATTCCTCACCGCTTCCGTTTTCCTTAGATCAACCTCAACTCCTTCTCTAGAGATGATGTGACCAAGAAATGCCACCGACCTCAACCAAAACTCGCATTTCCTATACTTGGCAAATAATTGATGTTCTTAAAGGGTTTGCAATACCACCCTCAAATGACCCATGTGATCACCTTCATTCTTCGAGTATACCAAGATGTCGTCAATGAACACAATGACAAATGAATCTAGGTAACTTCGAAACACTCTATTCATTAGGTCCATGAACGCCACCAGAGAATTAGTGAGACCAAAGGACATAACAAGAAACTCATAGTGGACATAACGAGTCCGAAAATCCGTCTTTGGTACATCCTCACCTCTCACTCTTAGTTGGTGACACCCCGATCTCAAGTCAATTTTGGAGAAGTAGCTTGCCCCTTGGAGTTGATCAAATAAATCATCAATCCGAGGGAGAGGATACTTGTTCTTAATTGTGACATTGTTGAGTTTGCGATAAACAATACACATTCTCAAGGACCCATCTTTCTTCTTCACGAACAAGATCGGAGCATCCCACGGAGAAATGCTAGGCCTTATAAAGCCCTTGTCTAGCATATCTTTAAGTTGTGCTTTCAACTCCTTCAATTCGGCTGGAGCCATTTGATAAGGAAGAATCGAAATGGGGTTTGTTTCCGATAGCAAATCGATACCAATATCAATTTCCCGTTCGGGAGGAATACCGGGAAGGTTATTAGGGAAGACCTCTGGAAATTCACTCACTACGGGTACCGACTCAATGGGAGGAATTTTGGAGTCAAGATCTTGGACTCTCACTATATGATATAGGCATCCCTTAGAGATCATTTTGCAAGTCTTCAAACAAGAAATGATACGACCTCTAGGAATAGAACTTCCCCCCTTTCACTCAACAACGGGTTCATTTGGGAAATTAAACCTCACTACTTTTGTCCTACAATCAATAGTGGCAAAACAAGAATGCAACCAATCCATACCCAAAATAATATCAAAATCAAGCATATCTAGTTCAACTAGATCAACATTAGAAACTCTATTGGGCAACATGATAGGACAGTTTCTATATACCCTCTTTGCAACAACCGACTCACCCACTGGTGTAAACATTAAGAAAGGCTCATGCAAGATATTGGGTAAAATATCAAACTTTTTAGCTACAAGAGGTGTAACAAAAGACAAAGTAGCACCCGAATAAGGTAAAGCATAAGCATCAATAGAAAAGACTTATAACATACCGGTCACCACATCGTGAGAGGTCTCTTGCTCACCTCTAGTATGAAGAGCATAGAAGCGGTTCTTCTTTGGAGCATCACTTGCACCACTTGCTTGGGTTTGATCATTCTTGCCTCGGTTCTTTATGTTAGGGCAATCCCTAACTTTGTGGCCACTCTTTTACCGCAACTAAAGCAATTTCTCGTCCGCATCAAGCATTCTCCATAATGTTCCTTTCCATATTTTGCACACATAGGCTTCTCATTAGATGAACTCCCACTCTTCCCTTTTTGGACTCTCGGCCTAGGGACCTTTTCATCTCTAGTCTTAGGAAATTTGGATGGAACTTGATTGGAGAACCTCTTCTTGAATCTAGGCTTGTCTTGGATCTCAAGCCTATTCTTTGTAGCTCCACCCTCAAAAGACTTAGCCCATTTTGTATCTCTATCCTTCCTCTTAGATCTAGATTCCTCCACCCTCCTAGCATGCACCATAAGACGGGAAATATTCATATTATCATGAAGCATCGCCGAATGACATTCTTCTTGCAAGTCATCCGATACACCCGTCACAAAGCGACTCATCTCATCTCTAGGATTGGAGACCAAGGAAGGACCATATTTGGACAATCGAATGAACTTCAAGAGTAGTCATGAACACTCATACCTCCTTGGCGGAGGTTGATGAATTCCACCACTTTAGCCTCCCTCATCTCTCTAGGGAAAAACCGGTCAAGAAATGCCTTCTTGAATATCTCCCAAGTCACCGGCCCATCCCTAAGAGGCCTATTATCCCTCCATTGCACATACCAAGTTTGAGCCACATCCTTGAGTTGGTATGTGGCCAACTTGGCCTTCTCATTTGTAGACAACCCCATAGCAAATAGTATCTTGTAAACCTCATCAATAAATTCTTGGGGGTCTTCATCAACCTTAGACCCATAAAATATAGGAGGATTCATCCGAGTGAAGTCTCTAAGTCGGGAAGCCATAGTAGAAACTTGTTGATGAACCCGAGGTGCAACCTCCCGATTGGCTTGAGCCGTCATAGCTTGGGCTTGAACCATTGTGGCTTGGGCTTGAGTAGTGATGGCTTGGGCCATTTGAACAAGAATAGATCTCATCTCACCCTCCGCCAAAGGTGGAGGATTAGCCGGAGCTTGATCATCATCAGCACTTTCTTCAAGTGGAGGGACTTGATCACCACGGGGAGGAACTCACGCATTAGTAACCTCCTCCTCAAGCCTCCTAGCTGCATTCCTCCGAGTATTCATTTCCTATAACCAAAATGTAAGGTTTAGGTGAAATAAAAAAAAAATACACTCTAGAGGCACGATATTGGATTTCCAAGAAAGAAGTGATTCCTAAGCATCACATAGATTCCTACTCATAAGTGTGGCGCACTTCACAATTAAGAATACAAACCTACATAGACGTGGTAGAGAGAGACATCAACATCAAATATATTCAACCTCATGCTCTGATACCAAGTTTGTTACATCCGAGTTTACCCCACCCTAGAAGTAACCGGCATCGTCGTTCTCTTTAAGGACTAGGACTAGCCTCTTAGTCTTACATCATCAAATTCATCGATCGAAAAATACGGAATAATTAAAACTTTTCATTATTATCTACTTGGAGGTTTACATAGACCTCCACATACACATAATAGATATTCGTATCGAGTATACATAGACCCTTCATATAGGAAGGTTACATAGCCTTCTACTTTTATTGCACATACATATATATAATATAGAATAAAGTCTCAATGATTGTCTCATTTCATACCATCTAAAGATCATAGCAATTTGGGCATAGCCCTACATCAATGTAAAGAAGCCACATATAGACTTATACAAATCTTACATCAAAAAAAGTAGAATCAACATAAGAGTCTTAGAAAATAAAGCAACTCCATAGCTAGATATCGGCATCGCCCTCGAAAAGTGAGGACCTACCACTTGGATGATAGAGAATATCCAAGTCTTCTTCAAGTTGTATCAAAAGAGCCTTCAACGACCAAAATCTAAAATGGTTGGGAAAAAGGGAGAAAATGGGGTTAGTACGCCACATGTACTAAGTAGGAGACCATATGCACATATAACATCAGAACATGCTAAAAAGGGACATTAGATAAAATCATGCCATTTTGCCTCTTTAAGAACTTATGCAAAATCAATAAACTATACCACTCATTTAAACATGTTCACCAAGTCAAATAAGCCATATGCATACCCACATACTTGCACCCATAGTCTGATGTAACTCTATCACCAAGTAATAATGTCACAAGCATGAATAAGAGTTCATCATCTAAATAGTAAAGCAAGACAACCAAACATAACCCTTATAAAGTCACAAGTACAATGATCAAGCAAAGCCCCATAACCCTACTTAATCAAGTAACCAAATAAGAATCATGAATAGTAACTCACTTCACATAACATAGCCTTCAATACACATAAGTTCATACCTTAACAATAAAGACCAATTTCATGTTCATAAGCATCATAATTATCATTTAAGGTCATTTACCTTTATCATCATTTACATACATAATATTGACCTCCTAAAGCTCCTATCAAGGCAAACTAGTGCAAGGCATAAGTAAAGTCCCATACACCTACCTAAGCTAAGTCAAACCTCTCAGGTCACTTTAATTAGTCTGTACATCATTACTTCATTTTAGTTTTAGGGAACACTTGCCTTAAACGACATAGACCACATGAGCTAAATGTGGAATCCGGTTTCATAAAACCTTACACCGATGGAAGGTGGTTTACCGGACAAGGTAAAACCCAATATAAACATAGCTTCCTACATGGATCCATTAGCTAGTCTTCCTATGGTGGCAACATAGTTCAAAAACTAAGAGATAGGTATTCCCTCTTCGTACCATGTGGTAATTGGGCCTCATCTCATGGGAATCCCTCGGATGAAATATCCCTCAAAGGGAAAGTCAACATCACATGGGGAACTATAGGGTGAATCTTTCATCTTCATGAAAAGTCATCACCTCCCGTTGTCAAGTTCACTCGGTGCTAAGCTAAGTCCCTTTATTGAAATATCTTTAAATCTTAATTAACAATCATAACTTAGTTTAGGTTATAGGGTCTAGCCCTTGTATAATCATCATCATCATATTAGCTCAATAGGAATTGCATGAGTAAAAAGCCTTTCATCACAATTCACATAAGTAAGGTTAACACTTCATACCCTTTCATAATGAAGCACATTTGGAAATCATCATCACCGTTATTACTTTACATGTTAATTAACCTCACAACCATAACAAGACATTCTAATTCAACATCATACCAACCTATAAATCCTAAACAAGGCATACTCCAAAACAATCATCATGACTTAGCCACAATTAACCAAAATTGAAACAAGGGATAAGGTCACAAGACTTATCAAGTCTTCTTCACAGTTCATCACCATCAAGGTCTTACCATCAACCCTTATTTCAACCCAATTAGGTCATCAAATCACCATAACTCAATAACCAATGAAATCACAAGTATAAAAGAGTCACTACTTCATAATTCAATAGTAGATCAAAACTTAGGATTAAGTCAATTCATCATACCCTATATCACCTATCAAGAACTAGCATGAAAGACTAATTACCATCCTAATTCGTTTCATAACAGCATATCAACATCATCTACAAGTGATTCAACCCTTAAGCAAGTCAATTGAATGAACAATTTACATTATAAGTCAAGAACACAACCTAGGGTTAAGGACTTGGGGACATGTTCATCAATTTAGGCAAGACCATCAACAATTACTCCAATTAAGTTATAATACATGTTAATGAACTCATATTAACCTAAAAGAAACATCAACAACTCAATTCATAACATCAAATTCGGAATTGGATGAAACCCATTAGAAATCACTAATTTTGAAATCAATTTGGATGAACCCTTTGAGGAAAGAGGTCTCAAAGGTGAAGACATCACATACCTTAATGTTTTGATGAGAAATTGAAGATGAATCCACCCTTTTCCATCCCCCAATTAACCTCCTAGACTTAGCTTCAACGGAGTCTTCCAATAGAGAGAGAAAGTAGAGAGAAGGTAGAGCAATTTGTTTTAGAGTTGTGTTTAGATTAAGTGAGGTTAGGGACTTTATAGGGTGACTAACTAACTTAATTAGACCTCCATTAATCCCTTAATTAACTACCTAAACCCCCTAACTAATTAAATGACTTAATTGAAACATGAAATAATACTTACCTGACCTCACAAATGAGACCCCGTCGACGGTCCGTCTGTGAGTCGACGGACTGGCCCCCTTCTGTGCTGCACATCCGTCGTCTCAGTCAGAGACTTGTGCAGCCAGGGCCTTCCTCCACCAGGCTAAGTGTGGGACGACGGAGGCATCGACGCCCCGTCAGTCCACTTACGTCCCGTCGGCAGTTCCGTAACTGCTCCTCCACCAAGGTTTGGCTAAGTGAGGAGGGACGGTAGCATCGACGGCTCGTTGGTCCATACACGGACCGTGGGTTCCCTCATCGATGCACACGAACACTAACTGGACAAGTGTGGGTCAACGGTGATACCAACGGGCTGTTTGTCAACCCACAGACCGTAGGCCATCCTGTCGATGCACACTGCCCAGGCAGTGTTGCCAAGTCCCACAAGGGTCCTCCTCAAGGCCCTTGGTTGGTCCTTGGGGAGTCGTACCCGGACGTTCGACCATGAAACCTTTCTAACACTTGTTACATACCTTTTCACCAGATTTCGTTAAATTCCAACTCTGAAAAGCTAGTCAAATAGGCCAAGGCACACTAGCACCTCTTTGAACCAACTTTCGGACGTCATCGACGTTCTTAAACATTTTGGTTCCAAAACTTCCTAAGTTACCTATATTCATTAAACTAACCATAAAAACAGTGTCTATACTTCTCGACACCTATGTTAGGCTTAACGACACGTCTTAAGTTTTCGAAATGTTACAGTAGACTAACACCTTAATTCATCACCTTCTTTATGTTAAACTTACTAGATATATCTCAAAACTAACATCATCATCTCATGTTTCCATTCTTTTATCATGATACTCATCTCAAATTCAAGCTTAATATCTTGTACAATATACAAATATCAATATAATTTCTCACATACTATACTAACTTAGGAGTACTAGAAAACTTTAAGAAACACTCATCCTTTAAGACGTCATGAATATTAGTAATCGTTATCTCTAGTATACCTATTTACTGATTAACGTCACATTTATTTTTAAAACATAAGCACTATTTACACGTTAACTATACATCATTGTGTAATTCGTTCTATAACCCTCTAAATATCATGGGGTTCTCCTTTAAAATTCAAAATTTGTACTTATATCTATAACCTCATGAATACGCTACCCTTCCATTCAACACCTATACTTTGTCTTCATGAACACAATGACACATCAACATAAACTTCTTTCTTATTAAAGTATACTCTATCTCATCCAATCAAGTTACTATTCCTTTGTCTTCTATCATAAAATCTGCATCAAAATTAGTAGTCCTTATCCTACACATCAAGGAAAAATCATCAGTAATGAATTACTAGATACATAAGTGCAACAACATAGTCTACCTCATCATTATTTCCCCTGCATAGAATACTACACCTATAAATTCATTCTTCTAACTCAGGGCACTTCTACTACTATTGGGTCATAATATCGCAAATTGTACTATTTTCGAGTAGAAATACTACCCAAACATTCTGAAATACACTTTCCTCGGGAGGGTCTCAACTGAATAAGGTTTAGAGAAGAGAGTATGGGAATACATATCTCTTTTATATTCATATGAAAAAAAGTTCTCTTTCGAATTCAAACACTAAGCTCACTCGCAGGATTCTCTCAAACCTTGTGCAATATCTTTACTTTCTGAACACTTTACCTTAGAGTAACTCGTTGATAAGGTCCAGGGCTTTGCTCTTTCAACCATTTTGAATAGGAGGGGTAGTCGAATGCATTTGAGAAATGAACGAGTCTGAAAATGTTCCTTATGACATAGTTATATTTCATGATTTAGAGTATGAAAAAGGAAATTCTTCTGAAACGTATGTAATCTCTCATGTATTGAAGGGTGTCCATCACAGCCATAAAGTATATTCTACTAACACAGCTTCATAAACATCCTAGGAAACTTGAACTTTGTGCTCTAATACCAAGTTTGTCATGCTCCGAGCCTACATTATAGACATGACTAGCACTCGAGAACCATTAATGGTACCCAAGCGAACCCTTTTTCTAGATGACTACTAAGGGAATACTAACTCAATCATACACAAGGATCAAAATCAAAGAGTTTAAAAACAAGTTACTGAATCTCAAAAGTATATGAAAACACTAAATATGAAACATATAGTTTTTTAATAAAACAGGTCAAATTGAATATTGAGAGATCGACCAAGACAGTCTATCTATGAAGCCTTTAGTTTATAAAGGTAGGTGTCTGACAAGAATCACAACACCTCATATTGCTACTACTAACAAATCATAAAATTGGAGTCCTCTGAAAGCAAGTATGTCTCAACAAAATCTGACGAACAAATCATATGATCTCAATGGAACTCCTACTATTGATCTTAAGTACTTGAATATTGATGATGTAGGTAGAATTATATCAGTACATTGAATGCACGAGTATGTAATAAGGCTAAGTAAAACAAATAACTGGAGCATAATGTAAATCATAATGAAAATCATAAAATGTTCTTACTATAAGGATGCAATAATAGTAAGTGTTGAACTAATATATAAATATATACTTACTTTACTTTTCTTGGAGTTTATCTAACTGACAACCATCACAACGAGCCTTCTAATGATATAGTGTCTTACCCATGTTGTTAGAGATGCGCTATACATTTCCAAATTATAAGACTCAACTGAACTGATGGATCCACTAAAAATCCTTCTTGAGGAAGGTGAGGAGTTACCCGCCTTGAAGTTATCCACTAAAAATCCACTAAGCAGAAAGCTATCAAAGATAATAAGGAGGGCTCCTCCGATCAGACCTTTCTCTCAGAGGCTTGCTGCTTCTAAAAATTCAATAATATTCTAATGAATAGAATACTTTTCTGGAATATTAGATCAGTCAACACTCATCAATTTGTTGAACGATTGACTAATCTTAATAGAAGGAATCATATTTGATTATTGGTTTGATGGAACCTTTTCAAGATCCATCAAATATCTACAATTATATGAGGGCCTTGGGGCATCATACTGCCTTAACAAACTGTACAGGCAAGATTTGGATATTTCCTAGGGAAGCAATGGAGATCACTATCATATGAGACACAATCAAACATCTAACTATTAAAGTGAAGCATCAAAGTTGGAGAGAAGAATTGATGATTACAGTAGTTTACTCATCTCGCAATGTCCTTACCAGGAGAGAGTTATGGGCTTCTTTGGCGCATATGGCAGATCAACATTCACATCCTTGTTTAATTTGAGGAGATTTTAATACTATCCTATATGGGGAAGAAAAATTTGATGGTCTGCCAGTTTTCTTTCAAGAGACATAAGATTTTGTCAATTGTATTAATGAATATGAATTTTTTGATCTGGATACATCAGAAACACTTTTACTTGGTGGAATGGGAGAACAAATGAGGCTTGTATATTCAAAAGGTTGGATAGAGTTCTCAATAATAAAAAAATATTGGATAAAAAAGGGTTCTGATTACTCCCCGTTGGAAGTTCAAATTTTAAAAAAACACGGAGGTAATTCATAAACCTTTCAAGTTTTTGAACATTTGGATAAAACATGAAGATTTCATGGAGATTGTTAGAGAACATTGGGTTAGTAATTTTGAGGAAAACCCTTTCCAGATTCTGTATCACAAGCTCAAAAAGCTAAAGGGATCTTTAATGGAATGGAGTAAGATGGCTTATGGCAACATCTTTCAGAAAATTTCAAAACTGGAAGAGGTTATTTAGAGTCGAGAAGTACAATTTGAGATAGCACCTGCTCAACAAAATAGGGAAGTTCTACACAAAGTACAAGCAGATTTGGCTAGGTATCTACATCTAGAGGAGGAATATTGGAGACAAAAGGCTCGTATGAAATGGTTTGAGGATGGGGATAGAAATTCCAAGTTCTTTCATACTTATGTAAATGGAAGAAGAAAAAGACTTCAACCAAACAAGATACATAATAGAGAAGGGAACTGGATAGAAGACCAATCACAATTAACAGATGAGGCAGTTAGATTTTTTCAAAACCAGCTCACTGAAGATAGTTTCCCAGAAGATTTTGAAATTTTTTATAACATCCCAAAACTTAGTAATGAAAAGCAGAATGAAAAACTTCAAACACTTCCTAATGAGGAAGAAGTGAAAATGGTTGTTTTTCCTCTTAGAGGAGAAAGTACTAGCGGCCCAAAAAGATACAAGGGTATTTTTTTTATCAAACTTGTTGGGAGATTATGAAGAAAGATATCATTGATGTGGTGCAGGCTTTCTTTGGGGGTCAAGAGTTACCAAGGTTTATTACCCATAAAAATTTGGTTCTTCTTCCCAAAAAGGACCAAGTGTATTGATTTTCTGATGTTAGACCCATTAGCCTCAACAATTTCATAAATAAGGTGATCCCTAGAGTAATTCATGGAAGAATGGTGGGTCTTTTACCACAACTTAGATCTCCAAACCAAACAGGATTTATCAAGGGTAGAAGTACTGCTCAAAATGTCCTATTGGCGCAAAAAATTATCAGAGACATTAGAATCAGAACTAAAACAACTAATCTGGTTATTAAACTGGACATGACCAAATCCTACGTTAGATTATCGTGGCTTTTCATTGCAAAGGTCCTCAGAAAGTTTGGCTTCACTGGAGTTCTAATTGACTTGATATATAGATTACTAACCAATAATTGGTACTCTGTACTTATGAATGGTTAGGCAAAGGATTTCTTTAAATCTACTAGAGGAGTGAAGCAGGGAGATCCTTTATCACCAACTTCATTTATTATTGCAGCAGAAGCATTATACAGGGGTCTAAATGCACTCAATGGCAAGGAAGATTTCAAAGATTTTGGTGTTCCTAAATGGAGTGATCTTATTAATCAATTAACGTACGCTGATGATACTATTCTTATGATGACAATTTTTAAAAAGTATGAAGCAGTATCTGGGCGACTTACAAAGCTTAGTAAGAGTGCTTTTTATATTCATGAGAAGGTAGTTGCAAGAATAGTGGCTAAAACAAAGGAGGTCACTTGCATCTAACAAGTGCCTTCCACTTCATTTATTTAGAATGCCCTCTTTTCTATGTTAGAAATAAGATTTGTTATTATGATTCTACTGTGAAGAAGATTGGTAACAAAATTCATGGAAGGAAAGTGAAGTTTATTTCCTATGAAGGAAGGGTTGTCCTTATTAATCATGTTTTACAAATTATTCCCATTCACCTTTTCTAAGCTCTGAACCCTCCAAAAGGAGTAATCAGGCAGTTGCATAGCATGTTTTCTAAGTTTTTGTAAGAATAACACTAAAATGAAGATTAGGCATTGGGTAAGTTGGGACATGTTATGTCTCCCTAAGGTAGAAGGAGGTGTTGGTTTTAGGTCCATTTTTGATGTTTCTAATGCTTTATGTTGTAAATTATGGTATAATTAAAGAAGCAAACCACCACCATGGGGAGCCTTTATGATTAATAAGTTTTTCAAAAGCTACCCCCATCTAGAAGAAATCACTTTTTATGAGGGAGCTCATAGAACATCAAATATGGTGGAAAATTGAGAAAGGGGATGCTATTTTCTGGTATGACAATTGGACCACCATGGGGGCTCTATATCACATCCTTCCAAAAGAAGAAATTTAAGTAAAAACATTCACTGATGCACAGGGATGGGATGAGGAGAAGCTGAGAGACCATCTTTCGGAAGATTATGTTTTTTTTATTATTAAAAAATTGCCACCACAAAAATAAACTAGTAGAGTTGATAAGCCAGTTTGGATGCTTGAGGCCAGTGGTAAGTTCTCTGTGAGGAGTGCATGGAAATATATTAGGAAGAAAGATCAAGAGAAAGTCGTTTTTACATATTTGTGGAGTAAAAAAGTGTATTTTAAATAGTCTTTTCTCATATGGAGGATGTGGTGCAAAGCATGGGCATTAATCTTGTATCAAGATGTTGGTGTTGCATTCAACCTAAATCTGAGACTGTCTCACCTTTTTCTAACCTCTTTTACAGTTGCAAAGTTGTGGAGATTTTTTGTTTATGTTGCAGGTATTAGTTTAAAAGGATTGCAGCTATCACAAGTGGTGATTAAATGGCGGACAAGTGATTGTTGTTCAATTTTAAAGCCACTTATGAGAGCTGTACCAACTGTTATCATATGGAATCTTTGGAAAAGGAGAAACAGTCTAAAACATGGCAAACCATCCTCTTACAACAACTTGGTTTAGGGTCAATTAAGATTTGTGGAAACTAGGGAGAACAATATATCCTAAATTACAAGATTTACCAACAAGATAGTCTGACATTGTGTCTTTCCTCGAGAAGCATAAATCAAAGCTATACTATCTCCCAGTGTGTTGGAAACTACCAGTAGGTATACTCAAGATCAATACGGATGGTGCATCTAGAGGTAACCCACGAAGAAGTTCATATGGCTTTTTTCTGAGTAATTCTGTGGGTGATCTAGTCTATGTGCAAGGAGAAGAGATATAGGAAGGTACTAATCTAGAGGCAGAAGCAGTTGCAATAAGAGAGGTTGTAGCACACTGTGTTACGGAAGGAGTTATGCAAGTGTGTCTGGAAATAGACTCAGAAGGTCTGATAAAAATTCTCACTACAATATGGGAAGTGCCTTGGACTATAGTTGTGATGATATTTGGGGACTCTCTCAAGAATGTCTGTTAAGATCCAACATGTTTACAGAGAAAGAAATACTTTGCTTATTATTTAGCCAATTTAGATTTTGTTAATCCTGACAGAATTGTCTATGAATCTTTTGCATAGTTACCAAGTCAAGCAGAAAAAATAGTGAATTTAGACAAGCAACAATTATCCAATATTAGAATCAGAACAAGGATAATAGATAGAGAAGGAGAGGGGAGAAAGGGATAATGCAATATCAATAATTTCATGAATTCAAGCAGAACCAACAATTTTATCATTGAAAAAGAAAAAGTAATAGACCGTGGTTCACATTCACTTTTCAGTAAAAGACTTACAAGGATAATTCTTCTCAACTTATAGATACAACAACACGAATGATGAAGAGAAAGTTACATATACAATTTCTAAGATTTAGCATTGGATTTTTACATCAGAAAAAGAGGCTACTACATAGATTCTACGCAATATAAAAATAAAGTAATACTTTGGAACTCATCTAAAGAAGTTCCGACAACAAGAAATCGATTTTGGATAGAAATTGTTGGCTGGCTGAGCTCAACTCTGCAACACATTTTGTGCTTCATTGTTGAATATGACAAATACTTAGAAGAAGAAAAAAGGGTGTACAATGAAGATATAGATGGAAATGAACATACCATTTAAGCAAGAATTGTGTATATGGAGAAGACTTTCTGATTGCAGATAACAAAGAGGGTTTCTTGGATCCTTTCATAGGAAATTTGTATTAGTGATATCTCTTGGTTGATATTAGGATATCTCTTGATTGTTCTTCCATCTCTTAGTATCTCATTAGTGATTTAGTTTCTATTATAATTAGGTGAAGATCACAATCCATTAGTAGTTGATTCTTTCCTTCTTTGTAGTTTGCTCTCTTGTATAAATACTCATACATATTAATAAAATGATATACTTCTCTTCAACAGTAAAATTTATATGGTATCCAGAGCCTAAAAGCTTTACAACATTTTTTTTTGAGAATTTGTGTCTTTGTCGCTGCCAACTAACAATGGTTTCAACTGAGAACACCTCAACCTCATCACTTGTATCTGTACCAAATTCTCCCACAATTCTCACCATGAATAGCAATGAACAGTTGATCAACATCAATGTTGTTGCTCAGACACCTCTAAAGCTCGACAATACAAACTACCAATCATGGAGATACTAGTGGGAACCATCCTCACTGCATATGATTTTCTCCATTTTATTGAACAACCACCAAGTTAAACAGCCACTCCTTTTCACCAGCTACAAGACCATCTCATTCGGAGTGCCATTGTTGCTTCTTTATAATTTGTTGCCAATTTGTTTTTTCTAGTTATCTTATTTTTATTTTTTTATTTATTCTTTAAATTAGTGTCCAGTCACTTTTGGGATGGTTTGTTTTGAACAATTTTAGTACTTTACATATATAAGGAAATTCATTCTTCTAAAAGAGGGGTATTTTGGTATTTTCTGTACCCCACTAAGCCTAAGCAGTTTTTCACCAATTTTGGGGGTCTAAACTGATTGGAATCAGATTTAGTCATTCCGAAAAAGCTTAGGGATTTTGTAGAGAGAAGTTCAAGAGGTGAAAAAGAAGAATGCTCAAGATTCTTGCAAGCTTTGGAGAATCGCCAAGAACTTATTTCTTTCAAGGTATGTAAGTTTTCATAGTGTTTGGTTTGTTTGCCGGAACACCATCATGCAATCCATGAATTCATTCTAAAGTTGATTGATCAAAGTTCTTGATGAAGTTTTTTAGGTTTTAGTTTCATTCATTATAAATTAAGTCTTATAAGTTTTTGAGGTGAGGGTTCTTCGAGTCATTTTGGGAAGGCTTCCACAATTATTTATAACTTGTTTTAAGACTTGAGTAAATCACTATGACAATGAGGAGAATTGAGTTCATTTTTTAAAATAAGTTTGAGGGGACTAAGTATTCTCAAGTATGTAACACTTTTACATTTATTACGAGAGAAAACCTTGATTTCAAATGAGTTCATCAGAAGTTTTTGAGTATTATCTCTTTTAAGAGAATCTTTAGAATACTTATCTCAGATTGAGGATGAGTTCTGTTTTAAGTATATGAGCATGAGTAGTATTGAGCATTTATATGGGGATGAGTTCCGTCAATTCAATGTCCTTATAAACCATGGATGCCAACACGAGTCAAGGATCATACTTTTTAGATGATTCCTTATTGCTTTTAAGCATATGTATCCACTTATTTGGGGATGTCCTATTCTCCGTCAAGGTAGAGGAAAATTCTGGCAGCGGGTGAGACGTTGCACAATCATGTTGCTATAGTGATGGTTGTTGGTTAGAGAATCTCCCAAATAAGAGGAAAGAGTTTATTTAAGTATTTTCATAGACATGGAGTTATTATCTACTTAAGATTTATACACCTTGCATCTTTTATTGTTGTTGTCATATTAAATTGAATTGAGTATTATTGAGTTGTATTAAGTATTCGTGAGTTAACTATTCTTGAGTTGAGTTGAGACGAGGTGAGTTTGTTTTCCTTTCGATTAGTTCAAGCTTTGTGTTATGTTGCAGTGTTCTCTTTACATGCTCGTACATTTAGGGGTTGTTTGATAGAATGCATAAGAACAATGCAAAATAGAGTGTATTAGTAATGCATGCATTAGTAGTGTTTGCATTAGTACTGCTTGCACTAGTTATGCCTGAATTATTTCTTATACACCATTTGGTTTAATGTATTAGAAATTTGTCCTTGCATAATTTCTATTAAAAATAATGTATGTTTACAAAAATACCCTTCACACTTTATTTCTTTGTACACTTCATTTGCAACAAGGTTCTTTGCTAAAACATCAAAAAGTATTTCTTGGTTAAAACATCATTTAACTCCTCTTATTTCTTTTTTCAAATATAAAATTAAATAATTGTTACTATTGCGTTAAAATATTTTTGTAAAAAGTTGGCAAAGAATTTTTTTATCAAACTAATCGTCACAATAGTAAATATTTTGATTAAATTATATTGAATAACAAGGGCAATATCAGCAGCATTCAATATGAGAGAGTCCAACGACGAACACACGTAAAACTCTACCGGACCATAAAGCTCAGCCTGTCAAATTGAACAAATTCAAATTATTTACAACCCATGAGAAATCTTTACTTATCTGATTAATGTTTTTTAATCGCCTTGGTGTTCACGTCAATTCACACACATCACGACTAATTTTATGAGATATTTGTCATCTCCCACCAACAATAGGCTAAGACAGATGGGAAGGCAGATGTAAAAATAAATGTTATGAACTATTTAAGACTTATCTTTTTGTTAATTTAAAGGGGGGTTTGTATAATTCGTTTTTTGCAGGTAGCTGGATATATGGTGGTGTATGATGGTTTAGCTTTTGCAACAGTTAGGGGAGCAGGGCATCAAGTTGCACAATTTCAACCATGTAGAGTTTTTCTTTGTTGAATATGTTCTTTGCCAATCATCTTTAGCATTTGGGGATTGGCCTTATCGGAACTCCGTTTCAAACTCATTTTAATAATAATTAAACATATTTTATTGATCAAAATATTATTTCATGATCGAGTTTTATTTTATCATGTAATCAGAATTAGACCTAATTCAACTTCAAAAATTAACTAATACTAATCTAAAAGAAGAATTTATCTCATCCCATCGTATGTGACTCAACACCAACTTAGACCAAATCCGTCCATTCAATTTTCCCCTCTAATCAAGGTCGTCATTTTCCCGATTCCCAGCTCTCTAAATTCAGTTCTACATATGTGGTGCAATTCAGCAAGTATATTGAATTCATATCCAATAGACTAAATTATGATATAATTTCATGTGGTATTAGTTTGCTGTCATGTCCCAGCAGGCAAAAACCAGTTGTATTATAAAAAACTGGAAGAACACTCAATCGGAATTTTTTTTAATAAAAGGGTTTCGTGGGTAGTTTTGAGGCTTCATAGACAATACTGGTTGAAGAGTCTTTTTCTCATTCCATTGTTGATGTTTTAAAGACTGTGAGTTGAAAACTTATATTCATTTCAGTATTCTTTTGAGTTAAACTACTTTACTTATGAGTTGCATTTGTAATTGAGATTTCTATTTCATTTGAGTAAGTCTTCCGCTGAGTAGTTGAGCCAGGCTAAGGGTTCTCTTGGGACCAACAATAGTTCTCGAGTGTCAGCCACGTCCAGGGTGTATGCTCAAAGCGTTATAGATTGATTCAAAACATTTATTGTAGTCGGGTAAAATATCTAGTTTGTGTAATCAAGATTCCTAATGAATCTTAAGGGTCCATTAAATAATTTTGTAACTTGTGTGAGTTGTTTGTTTGGTGAGTTATTGTTCCTATTATTTTGATATTTGCGATCGTGAGACTCTTTTTGGTGATCGCATGGGGTTATTTTCTTTACAATTGCGATCACATGCATGCTATCACAATCTCAAGTTAAATCTCCAATCACCCTAATCGTGTGAGACCTAGTTGGGATCTCGATGGTCAAATTAAATGGATCGACTGGTTTACTCATCACAATCGTTTGGGCTTGGGGCCATAAACAATATTTTTTCCCAAAATCGGAGTATTAATCACATTTCACCATTTTGGGTTCAAGAACTCTTCAATTGCGATGTGTAAATTATTTTACGTGTTGAATCATTGTTGACTGTAAGTATTTTTTACCCTAAATCTACATTTCCTACTTATAATTTTTTATTTTGAACAACAAATTCCTGTTTTGAAGTGGCAAGGTTTTGAGATCTTTCAAGAACATAAGTCTTTATGTAAAATGGTGATTAAGAGATGATTTCAACTCATTAATGTGGTTTTCACTAATGGATTCTAAAATATCTTAGGAATAAATATTTATAAATTTAACCCTTGTTTTCATTAATGGGTTTTCGACCAACTTGGGCCCGATTTTAAAAAAATCATTGTTATGGTCATTGTTGGTTTTGAATTCTTATTGTGATCCCATATTTGTTTAAATTAAATTGACTTAGATACCCGTCAAAAAATGAAACAATCAAGTACTAAAATGATTTTTTTATTTCTTGAGGAATGGATATTTTGACTCTTTGTTAAGTATATTGAACCTCATATGTCACTGTGTGATCGGGAGTAATGAAAATTGGTGAAAGATTTTTATATATTTTGTATTGTTAAATTATGAACGACTCTTACTATTGTATGTTTGGGTAAAAATGATTTGGTTTATGACTAGTAAAATTGGATGAATATGATTATTCACTTGATGATATGCCTTCATTAATTGTTGTTCAAAAATGATTATCAACATCATATTTGATCACTGCACATATTTGCATTGATGTTTTACCACTATTGTAACTATATCATGTGAGAATGAGAGGAATTATGGAGCGGGGCATAGGTTTATGGAGGATTCATTGTGTGAATATAGGAAACATTTCACACATCTCTGACAAATTCATTGAAATGAAATAGGGATCAGGCCATACACTTGTGGTAGGTGCATGGACCGAAGAGTACCCCATGGGTCCCGTATCGAGAGACAACGATTATGTATCACTAGGACAGACATGCAACACTCTGTGTGACATTAACATTGCACTTCATTTGTTTCTTATCCATTGTGATGATTATATATTATCGGTTTTAGGTACAATATGCGGTATTCTATTTGTGCTCTTTTGTATTTGAGTTTGAACATCAAATTTGGGTTGATTGTTTATTCAATATTATAGTTGTTGAGGTTCGGTTTGTGTGCTTGGAGTACGCGTGTTCAATATTGCATTACTTAGGACTGCTATGTTTGCTTTCTTAGAACAATTATTGATTGATACTCACTCCCTTTCTTTTACATTTGTGTTGGTTACGAGTGCGGATAATCGTAATTACCCTTTCTTCTCTTCTACGTTTGACTCTTATTAAGGAGAGTTGTGAGGCGATTGTTTTTCATCTCAGTAGACACTTCTTACTCCTTTATTACTTTTTTCTTGTTCTCAAGACAATTACATTAAGACTTGTATTTATTTTGATTCTATTATAATACATTTTAGACTTGTACACATGACAACAAGGTTTTTGTATTATATTTGAGTTATTTTGTGTTATGTGTGCTTTAAATTTGTATTAGTCTTTCATTCTGTTTTTATTTATGCATTTCCTCTTTTTGTTAGATTTTATGAACCTGTCTTGGTGGAATAAAGTAAGTGTCATCACGTCTGTTTTTGGGTCGTGAAAGTTTTGGAAGTAATAAAAATAAAGGCTATTATGTTTTATATTAAATATATTTAAAGAAATGACTTTTTTATTTTATCACATTGCATATTTAATATATTTAAGAGAGTTAAAGGAGTGATTGTTTGAATTTTTTAACATTTCATAAATTAAGAAATAAAGAAAATCCCCAAAGGGATGAAAAGTAATTATATTTCTTTGTCAAAGAGAGGTGTCAACTCTTCGTGTATACCCTAGATGACATGCACATTTTTGTAATAGGTATATATTTGTGATATGTAATTAATTTTCATGCGTACAACAAAGTAGTTTGTGTCACGTTTTCTAACTGAACTGCATTTTTGGTGATATGTATTTAGAAGATGAAAACTATTGTCACGTGTATAACAATAATTGCTCCGGATTTTTATAGGAAACATGTGTATTAAAGATGTAAATTATAGTTATTCTAAAGTCATGATTAGGGTTTACATTTAGAAAGAGCAAACTTTGAATATATTAATAACAAATAGATAACTTAAATTCCACTTGCTAACAATATTCAGAAACTACAGTTGTTGAGCCCGACGAAAAAGAAATTGTTACTTTTCTGTAGTTAAGTTTTAAAAAGTGAAAGACACACTATGAATTTATTGATTCTTAAAATAATAAAATAAGATGCCTTTTCTTAGTCGAAGTTTTAGGTCCACTGATTTATGTTCAATAATTTAAGGGAATTTTACGTCCACACATCTTTTCTCATATTTATATATCACTTACGGACAATGTTTTAAATTTCTTCTTATTTTGTTTTAATTTATTTGTGCTCTCTAAACTAACATGTGTTTTTTTAACAAGGTATGTTGACGAAGATGTTAACAACTACTGCGCATACAACATCAATTGTTCATGTGTATCCTAAACTAATGAATGTTTCTATGTGACTGTTTTATTTGGTTATTCAAACTTAGAGAATGAATAAAGAAATTAGGTTTTGGATTTAGAATATGCAGAAAGAAAACACATATACACAAAAAAGCTTATCATTATCTACTTGTACAATTAATTGCCGCTTTATATAATGAATAACACTATATTTCATACCCTTTTCACATCGTAGTAACTTGGAACAACTTATAATGAATAAAAAATTAATTGTCCTTAACTTATAATGAATAACACTACTGAATTACCTCGAGCCCCAGGAATTCCAATTAAATAGTCGATGAATTCGAAAGATTCTGCCATTCCCATGCTAGAAAGCTCCTTCTCCTTCATTCCCAAACTTGGAATAACTCTTATGAGGTTTCTAGGGTTATTTACGACCTATGGATTATTTTTTGATAGGTGAAAAAATAGAGATTGCACCAGCTGATATCAGCCCTATCATGTAGGTGAAGCTTCAAGGCCGGCTATATAACACTTTAAGTCACCTCCTTTTAAGGCACCTCACCAGTTTTTTTAAGCTGGGGTTATTTTTGTCTTTCCCATGTGTGTTTGGTAGCTAAACTACGTTGTTTTAACCCCTATTCTAAGCATAAAAAACAAAATGTTAAAACCTTATTAAGGATTTATAAAGTGTTAATATGTTCAGTTACGTTCATTAACACTTCAAGATATTAGTGAAAGTTTCCAAGTGGAAAAAAAGCGTTCTTCAAGTTTCATCTATTTCACAAAAAACATCATTCTTCCAGGTATGTAAGGTAGTCATAATGTTTTACTAGTTCATCCTCACTCCCACCATCTACAATTAAATCAGTAAAAGAGTAATTTAGTGTTCTATCCTTAGATTTGAATATTATTTAAATGAGTTAATTTTGAGTTCTTGAGTTCCTGTATCTTTTCAAAATACTATTCCTAATTATTGAACTGTCATATGTTATGCGTTGAGATTCTTGACTTTATTCATTCATGTCTATATTTTAGCATAATATAGACATGAACCCTACAGACTGAGTACTCTTGAGATAAGTAGTATCGTTGAGTTCTGAGTTTTTGGGATATGAGTATTGAGTTTTGTATAATGTTATTGAGATCCTGGAGTTGATTCATCCATGTCTATATTTCACTATTAACCTTATTTTGAGTTACAAATCTTGAGAATCCTTTAAAGCCAACATTTGTGTTTAAAATTGAGTCTTGAAATTCGAAAGAATGCATTTTTATTCATATGAGTTGTACATTCGAGCTAAAAGCGAGATGTACTCCCAAACTCTACTGTCCAAACCTTTTATAGTTGAGACCCTTATGAGTAAATGTGTTTTAGAGCTTTTGTAGTATTTTTACCCAAAACAATAGTATGAGTTATGGTGTTATAAACAGTAGTGGTAAAAGTGCCCAAAGTTAGAAGAATACATGTAGAGAGATAGTAATCTAAGAAATGAAGAGAGTGATGAGGCAAATTATGTTATTGCAGTCATGCACCTAGTAAATTATTAATGAGGAGTTTTCCCTTATAGGTATACTAAGAAGTGATGAGCTTGTTCAAATTTCATGATAGAAAGTAGGGTAAGAATTACTAGTATGGATAAGTTAAAGTATACTTTAACCAGAAGGGTATGCTAATGTGTCACGGTGTTAGTGAAAACTTTTTATCAGTGTACAATAGAAGAACATAGTAGTCATAAGGTGATAAATATAAGCTAGGGTTATGATTTTTAAGGGATAACCTCATGATACATGGAGGATTATAGACTAATTAAGTAATGGTGTATTGTGAACTAGTTAGTAGTACTTAAGTTGTGAAATGAAATGTGATGGTAAATCTTAAGTAAGTGGACTACGAGATAAAGATTGACTAGTTGTCATGATGTTGTAGAGGATGAGTCTTTCTTGATTTTATCTAGTAGTCATAAGTTAGTATAATACGTGAGCAATTATATTTATATATGTGTTTAGATAAGACACTAAGCTTTAATTTGAGACAAATGTCATGATTAAAAAGACGACAGCAGTAGGGCCATAGTGTTAGTTTGAATATCTGATCTAGTAGGTTTGACATAAATTAGGTGAGAAATTAAGGTGTTAATTTTTGATAAATGAGAGTGGTACAAGTGTGGTATTATGACTCTTAAATGAGGTCAAGAGAGCTAAGTCATTAGATTAGAAAGAACATTAAGTGGTGTACCAAGATCTTATGTAGTCAGACAAGGTTCCAATTAAGTTAATGATTTTTCACGTGTGCCTAGATAGTATAGTTGAGTTTTGAATGGGGAGTAGGCTGAAGTAAGCATTATTTTTTGACCCTTAAAGTTTTGGTCGAGGGGATCATATATAGTCAATGTGTGCAACGATTATAGAAAGACATCTATATGTGTGAAAAGAGGTTAAGAGAAGTATTTGAGAAAGACGTCTTACAAGGAATCTTCGTACCTGCATATGGAGAGTTGAGTAGCCATAGGATAAGCCTTTCCATATTATTAGTGTAAAGGGGATTTAGAGAAATTTAGAGATGATGAAATAGATCTATAACTTTAAATAGTCAGCTTCAATCGCAAGGGGGAGATGATAAGATGTGAAACATAGTCAAGTTTTGAGAATCATATATTAATGTGTTTAGAAAGAGCTAAAGTGATATATTGATTCATCCATACTCTACCGTATTCCTCTAAGCCAATTGTTACAATATGATATTGATGTTTCTAATATCAGAATTGTGTTCAGGACATATACTCATACACTTATTCACCTTTATGCTAAGTTCCCAGAATGAGGGGCAAAGACTTTAGCCCATTGATCACAATCTTAGGGGAAAAAACTTTAGCCCATTGATCACAATCTTATTTCATAACCTTATAGTTATTAGCCTCATAGTATCAACATATTCATATAAGCACTCATGTCTCATAGTATGTTCAATGCCATAAATTCATGATCTACTCTCAAGGTCTACAACATAATGTTATATCATATATATTCTTATATTATATGTCTCAAATGAATTTTGCTTATGATATTTCACCCTAAATCTCTTTCAGTGATCATTTTTAATTAGAGAGTGATGTTGATGATAGTAGTTGAGTTATGATAGAAGAAGAAGATTGATGTTTCTTATGTTTGTAGGGGTAGTGTGCTTATTCCATTTAGGGTTATAAAAGTGGAGTAAGGATGAATGAAGTTTTACTATGAGCGATAGTTAAGTGACAATATCTGTTAGTTCTTGATAGTTATGTGTGAAATTTAAATTGTTAGCAATGACAACGAAGGAGGAATTCTTAGAAGGATTGCTTAGTAGGAATCCATGGATTGGATATAGTACTAAGCTTGAATATGGTGTTATTACATGTGGATGAATACATGACTCATTAAATGTTTCTTGACTAGGATTCAAAGTTTTGATGAATGTACTGATAAGAAGTAGTATTCATGACATGATATTTCCTATAGAGTCATAAAACTTTAATCTTGTGGTTTAGATTCGTATAAACCTCTCATATTTAGAATGTATGAGAAGGAAATATAAATTAGACCTTGGTAAGAGTAGTCATAAACCCTTGTAGGAGTTATGAGTTGCAACTAATGAAGTGTGGTATTCCTAAAGTAGGTCATGGTTTAGAGGGGTTTCTAGACTTGAAAACTAGTAGTTTCAATGTTTAAAGCATATTAGTCCTATTCTTACTTCATGTGTTTTTTGTTTCAGGTATGATATTATAAGATAGGGTTTGACAAGGTTCAAACTTATATCATTCATGACTTATGTGCTCTAGTCCAGTTTGAAAATTATTACTATCAATCAGTCCATCCTATGTTAGTAAGCAAGCTCAAAAGTCAAGAGAGGCAGTGGGCATACCTCTTTTCCCCAACATTCTATGATGAATGATCCAAAAGGGGAGATATTGTAACGCCCCAAAATTTTCTAAGTTGTGTCCCAAACTATTCTTGAATTGTGTATAAGGTCAAACCTAGTGATTCTTAATTGTTCTTAGGTGTTATGGTCAATTCTTTAGTATGAGAATTATTTTGGATATGAATTAAGGTTACTCAAATCCCCTAGCAAAAAGTTGAGTTGAATGTTTTCATACCGATTGTGTTTCAATATGCTATTTTACTGGGGTAAACATCAAATAACCATATATCTCCACACATACCAAATTACTTGGCCCATTATGTCTCAAATTGAAGGTCCTTGAATGTTCTTGCCAATGCCACCAAGTTTGCCTCATTTTGAGTTTGGAGTAAAATGTTATGCCCGTTTTAGTGAAGCCCTATCGGGCAGGTGAAGCTTCACGATCAGCTATACGGCCCTTGAAGTGTTTCATGGACCGTGAAGCCTCCCTTTAAGTCACCACGTCAACCTTTTCATCTTGGATCATTTTTGTCGATCCCATATGTGATTTGTACTTAAACAACGTTGTTTTATCCTTTATTATAAGCCTAAACCATGCGATTTTACACCTAATTAAGGGCCTCAAAAGCTATGATCAGTTCTTTTAAATTCATTCACACATCAAGACATTAGAGCAAGGTTCCCAAAGGAGAAAAGTTAGGATTCAAGCACTCTTTAAGTTTTGTCGATTTTGCTAAGAAAATCATTCTTCCAAGTATGTACGTAAGGCAATCATAGTTTTGGAGTAGTTCGTCTACACGTCGTGCATCTACTTTCAAATTATTAAAAAAGTAATCTAGGGTTCGATCCTTAGATTTTATTATTCCTGAAATGAGCTGATTTTGAGTTCTTGACTTCCTAGTTCTTTTTGAAATTTTATTCTTAATTATTTAATTGATATAAGTTATGCAATGGGATTCTTGAGTTGGTTTTACATGTCTATATTTCAGCATGAACCCTACGAATTGAGTATTTTGAGATTTGTAGTATCATTTAGTTCTGAGTATTGAGTTTTCTATATTGTTATTGAGATCCTTGATTTGATTCATTCATGTCTATATTTCAGCATGAACTCTATTTTAAGCTATAAATCTTGAGAAATTTTTAAATCCAACATTTGTATTTTAAACAGAGTTTTGAGAAAGTAAAGAGGAGTTGGAGAAAGAGTATTAGGGAAATAAGTATTTCTCATATATTTCTTTTTTACATTGGAAAAGTTAAAAGAGTTGTCACAAAAAATTGACTTCAAAGCTTTTACCTCTTAAAGGGGTCCCTTTTGAGTAATCGTCTCAACGCAAAAACTATTTTTACATTGATTAAAGACAAACCTTGTTTTATAAATGAGCAATGAGATTCAGAGATATTTTAGAGTTGTTACCTCTTTTAAGAAAATAATTTGAGCAATTATCTTAAACCACAGAAAGAATATGTTATTATGCATTTGAGAAATATTATATGTTACTGGGAGTAGTATTGAGCACTGATATTGGAGAGAGTTCAGACAACTCACAGCCCCCATAAACCACTTTTCCAATACGGATGATTCTTCGCTATATGAATTCTCATGATCAACGACACTAGCCTACAGTATGAGGGTCTACGAATCGAAGCAAGTATAGTAACCCAACCAAGGGTTGGGGTCGTGTCCCAAGGGAGTGGTAGTGAAAATAGTAGTCAACTAGAATTTCGCTCTAGTTAGTGATAGTTTAAGACATTATCGAACAAAACAAAATAAATTCAAGTTGTGACACCAAAGTGTCAAATAACGAAAGGGTTTTTTGTCATAAGTTGTAGAAATTGATTAAAATAAAGGGAAAATCAAGTATGGCGGGAAGTTCTTGGTGTGTGACCGCAATATATGTTGGCATAATCTAATGGGTACATGCTTTTTTATAGGAAAATTTGCAAAATAATAGTAACTAGGCTAAGTTTTAGGTGAAAGTAAATTTCCTCTCGGGAAACTTACCCCATATCAAATGGGTTCCTCTCCGACACCCACTCATATAATGAAGATCAGCCTACGCCTTATACACACCCTCTCTTTCGATGAAAGGTGTGTGGATATGAATCTAGGGATCACCCTCTCGAGCTGAGCCTCTTTCCACCTCACTCCTTAGGACATCAATCTAGCGGTCTTGGTTTCGCGAACTCTCTCTCAAACAAGCTGAAAACACATAGGTGGTTTTGTATTTGCAACTACAAACCCATTAACTTAAACCACAACCACTAGGTGAAATCACCAATAAAAAACATCAAATCCTATCAGCAAACATGACCCAACAATAATATCAACACATATTTACTAAATCACACCCCAAGAATGGGGGGTTTTAGCCACACATCAAGAAATAATCAAATACACCTAAACTGATAAAGAAATCAAATGGATATAAGCAATTAAACTTTAATATAAGCAAAGGACGAAGAATGGAGAATACCCACTTTCGATTTGAGGAAGAACTTCTTTCTCCAAGTCTTCCACAAAACCCTCTCCAAACTTGAGATAAAATATGAAAACTAGAGTTACAAAGTGAAAAACTATAATAAGGATCGGACTCTCTAAAAACAATGAAGAGCTTAGTATTTATAGACTTCAAATTAAGTGCTAGCGAATTGGTTCGGCGAATTTAGTGTTGAATCGCCGAGTGATTTGGCTATTCGCCCTTTTCTAATCGTCGCCCTTTGTGCTTTGACTTCTTTGTATATGAATGATGTAGCATAGGGCGGAATTAATCTGCTTTCCGAAACTATTTGGCGAAGCGTCGACTGCTCCTTTTCGTCGGTTTCTTAATCCACTTCCTTCGGGGCTTCTCATGTTGGAATAAAGGCGAAATGTAGCTCTTCGGCGGATCACCAAGCATACTTGGTAATACTCAAGCTTCAACTTCAGTTCTTCTCATGCTTATTGTTCCCATTTTGCGCCTATGTGTCCATTCTTATGATAAAACATCAAATACCTGAAACTTGAGAGTTTTCTTCAGATATTGAGATAAAATGTGCATATGAGGACACTATTTATATTAAAATAAAGCCCTAAATAAGTCCAATTTGAGGACTCATCAACACCTCCAACTTAAACTTTTGCTTGTCCCCAAGTAAAACTCATGTTCAGTAGTTCAAAATAGTATGTCTCAAATAGTGTTACATAAGACTCAATCATCAACATACACAACAAGGCTCAAATTAATCATGCATATATCAATTGTATATTCAATGATTCAAGTAGTGACACACCATTAACAAAGATTCTTGTGCTCACAATACCTGCTACTTATGCAAGTCCAAGCTCAATAGAAGTATCTAAATGCCCTCACATAAAGACTGATTCTATTTCCACAGGCGAAGATAATCAATTTATGATCAGTCAGATGCTACGCTCACACTCAAAAAGAGGAACACAGTGCACGTTTTCACCCATAGGTTTGCCCTTATTTTCCAATTGATCTTCGGTTCGGCTTACTCAAGATCACAAAGGTCTTTCTAAGGCTTGTAATGGGGCTGAGTGCAAAGGTATGTTCATTTAGGCTAACTTTTTCCTTAATGAGATGTGATTACGCAAGCTATCCCATATATTCCTTCCTCAATCTTTACTCAAGTGCTTCTAAGCCATCTCTTTATTTTTCTTCATGGATTTCTTGGAAGCCCGATTTCTTTTTGTACTTTTATTCCACAACTTTTTTTTCCGTTATTTTCTTTAACTTTTTCTTTTCCTTTCTTTTTTTTATTTTTTATTTATTTTTTATATGGAAGGTTTCCATTTTTCTACAATACCATGGGTTTGTATGAATTTTCTTGCGCGTCTTGACTTCTGCTTTCTCTTCTTACCACACCCCCAAGTTAGGATTTTGGCCTAAGATGTCTATTCACTTAAATCACATAACAAGAGAATTATAGGTGATGAATAACGTAAGTTTTAGGTTTCATCAAGGTTCTTCCAAAGAAAAGGTAAGGCTCAAAGGTGTTCAAAAGAGTTCCACACACTGACGGGTAGGTCACAAAAGAGGTATATGTCAAAGTTAGGTCATTCTCTTTAAAATTGCCTAAGATCATATCAAGAGGACACCTTTCTAAATCAATCAAACTAGCTGGGCAAATTCAAGGTTTATTCATGCAAGGTTCAAGGTAAGCTCATCACACAAGGCATTTACACTTAAGTAAGACAACACGATACACTTTTGCTATTGTGCAATTGTCATTAAAAAAGAATCAATTCAATAAATGGTTAATCACAACGAGATGCAGAGAGTTCACATATTGTTTATGCAACTTCATAGAAACTCGTCGTAGCCGCACATTCATGTTTGTTCGATTGAGAGTACTATTCACATCATCGGTATTGATCAAAATCGAGACTTGAATTTTGTACAAGAATAGCCACTTTCAACACAAGGGGTGGCAAAAGGTTTGTTTCTATTTCTACCCGTTTAGATAGAACATATACTTGTGCCACCAGTTCATCCCATTCGTATTTCGTTTGGGCTTATTTGTTTGTTTCGACCATTTTATCAAGTAGTGTAGCGACAACCGTGTAAGGTTGGTTCAGCATTCCCCCTTCGAAAAGGTACTCAACTATTCATCTATTTTCGGGTTTGAGACCCCGATAGAAACAATCCAACAGAGTCTAATCAAGAATTCCATGATATGAGAATGTTTGCAAGATTTTTTGAACCTCAACCACATTTCTGGAAGTGTCTCTTCCCCTGCATGTTTGAATGTGAGTAGAATATCCCTGAGGTTCAATAGATTTAGGAGAGGATGATTTTTCTGACATCCATAGTGCTCATCCACTTTTTCATTCTTCTTCTTTATAAATCAAATAAGCAAAATAAAACTAAAACTAAGGTTAGCAAACCTATAACTACAAATAACTAAAAACTCTAAAAGAACTACATTTTCAAGTGACACCACTCCCCGGAAAGGATGTCATTTTGTTTCTTCGCTATTTGAATTCTCGTGATCAATGAAACTAGTCTACAGTCTGAATGTCCACGAATCGAAGCGAGTATAATAACCCAAGGGAGTGGTAGTGAAAATAGTAGTCAACTATAATTTTGTTCTAATTAGTGATAGTTGAAGACATTATCGAAGAAAAACAAAATATATTCAAGTTGTGACACAAAAGTGTCAAATAACAAAAGGGGTTTTTGTGACAAGTTGTAGAAAATGATTAAAATAAAGGGAAAATCAAGTATGGGGGAAAGTTATTGGGGTGTGACCACAATATATGTTGACGTAAACTAATGGGTACATGTTTTTGATAGGAAAATTTGCACAATAATGGTAACTAGTCTGAGCTTTAGGTGAAGGTAAATTTCCTCTCGAGCAACTTACCCCATATCAAATGGTTTCCACTCAGTCATCCACTCATCTAATGAAGACCAGCCCACGCCTTATCCACAACCACTATTTCGATGAAAGGTGCTTCGATATGAAACTAAGGCTCACCCTCTCGGGCTTAGCCTCTTGCCACCTCACTCCTTAGGACATCAATCTAGCGGTCTTCGTTTCGCGACCTATCTCACTCGCAATCCGAAAACACATAGGTGGTTTTGTATTTGCAACTACAAATCCATTAACTAAAATTACAACCACTAGGAGATATCACCATTAAAATACGTCTGATCTTATCACCAAACAAGATCCAACAATAGTATCAACACATATTTGGTAAATCACACCCCAAGAATGGGGGTTTTTAGCCACACATCAAGCAATAACCAAATATACCTAAAATTATAAAGAAAACAAATGGGTATAAGAAATTGAACCTTAATATAAGCAAAGAAGACGAATGAAGAAGACTCACTTCCGATTTAAGGAAGAAGGATTTCTTTCTTCAAGTCTCCCACAAAACCTTCTCCAAACTGGAGAGAAAATATGAAAAATAGAGTTAAAAAGTGAAAAGTATAATAATGTTCGGACTCTCAAGAAATAAAAAAGAGTTGAGTATTTATAGACTTCGTATAAGTGCTGGCGAATCCCTTCGGGAAATTTAGTCATGAATCGCCAAGTGATTCGGCGATTCTCCCTTCTTCTAGTTCGTTGTCATTTATGCTCTTCCTTCATTGTATGTTGTAACATTGGGCGGAATAAATCTACTTCGCGAAACTATTTGGCGACGTGCCGACTGCTCCGTTTCATCGCCTCTTAATTTACTTCCTTTAGGGCTTCGCATGTTTGAATAAGGGTGAAATGTAGCTCTTCGCGGGATTGCCAAGCATACTTGGCGATGTCAAGGCTTCAACTTCATCTTCTTTTCATGCTTTTTGTTACCATTTTGCGTCTAAGTGTCCATGCTTATGCTAAAACTTTAAATACCTAAAAGTAAGAGTTTTCATCAGATATTGAGATAAAATTAGCATTTGAGGACACTATTTGCATTAAAGTAAAGCCCTAAATGAGTCCAATTTGAGGAATCATCAATGGATACCAGATTATAATTTTTTATATGAATCCTTAGTGCATTCAGGCAAAGCTTAGTGAATCCACTTAGTAGAGAGATTCTATATCCCGACATGATATAGAAATATTTTGGCCGTGTGGACAAGATGTTGTATCTTTACGTAACTCATAGTGATGGTGTTGATTAGAAAATATCTCAATAGAGTAAAAGTTTATTTATATATATCACTTAATATGTTGAGTTCATAAATGACTATGTATTTTGTAAAGATTTAAATGAGTTAAGTCTTTTATTTCTTTACATTCAGCTTGAATATAGTTCTTACCCATTTCTACCCTTTCATATCAATTATTTGTTATTCAACTATATTACATAATCGTACATTCAAATATAATGATGTCATTCGACCGATATCTTTTTATGAAACAAATGCATGTGTTTATGATCATCAATAGGTGATTCGTTGAGATCATTCTACACTCCAACAAACTCTTTTGGAGCCTCCTTGATATCCGGAGGACTTCACATTTACTTTAAGTCATTGTGGGTTTTTTCTTTCACATCTATCTTAAACATTCGAGGCTTCATAAATAGATAGATTCGAAGAGTCTTTTGGTATTTATTTTTTCTTGAGATATTTTTGCAAACTATTATACTTATTGAGTATTACAGACATTTTGAGTTGAGTATTTACTTTAAGTTTGAATGTTCTAAATCTGTTTAATGCCTATCACCTTTTGAATGAGTCTTCCGCTAAGTAGTCATTCAGGCCAAGGGTTCACTTGGGGATCATAAACGATTTTCGAATTTTGACCATGTATAGGGTGTAGGCTCGGGGCGTGGCACTTTCAGTTTTATATTTTGAGGCGGTCTTTCTAATCTTTTGACCGAAGTCAGCCGTTTAAATTTCAAAATCTCCAAAATATATTAAGTTTTACTTGATCAAAATGAATGACCAGGTGAGAAAATCTCATTCCCAGTATGTCATAAATGACTTGTGGTCACTACAAGACGCTCTAAACAATGAAAATAAGACAGTAATAGTGGAATTACTTGGAGGGTCATCATGAAAATTCAGATTCATTAAGAAATTTTATGTTTCTTTTGAACTTCATCAGGCCTAAATATACATTATGTGTATAATTTTATGAAGAACTCATGTGTGTTAAATCATAAATGAATTTGCAAGCTCAAATTTGAAAATTACTTAAAGATGAGTTTATCTTTGAAAATCATTATGCAAGTACTCAAAGTATACCACTAAGTTCTTAAATGCAATTTTAGCGTTAAACATATATAATAAGTCAATCTAATCATTATCAAAAGCAATGTTGAAGTTGAATGAAGTATTTGCTTCAAGTATTTGTAGCATATAACTATGCTTTAATAAAAGATGTTCAAAGGTTATTGAAATGTTTTAAACAAGTTTATAAAGGAATCGTAGCATATATATGTCAAAAAGTTTCCTAGTAAATCAAATGAAACCTCCATAGAGGTGACCCTCCACTTGATCCAAAGCTTCTTTCAAAATCTCCATATAATTTAAATGGACAATAATAAGAAGTATTAATACATATGACATTGCTAACAGAACTTATTTGAACATTCTTAGATAGGTCACCCTTCTTACATTAAGATGATATCTTGCATATTGAAATAAGTAAAATAAAACTAAAATATCAAAACTCTGAGATCATTAAAATGGACTAAAGATAAAGAAAGTTTTTTTTTCATTGGTTGATCAATCTAAATTACAAAATTCTTCTTCATTCAAAGCTTCATTGAGAAAATCATCGATATCATCTCATTTGCATGCATCATTCTCCATGATATTCTCCTAATCATTGTAAAAACACCATTTAAGTGTGTATTTTCATAATAATATAATAAAAACAATTTTATAGAAAA